>OX438658.1:20845246-21445246 GCA_949316385.1 Globia sparganii
ACAACCGTTAAGGCCAACTAAATAATTTATTTTATTGCCATAAAAATAAGTAAAAAATATTTTTAAGTTTAACGGTTTTAATGAAAAGAATGATGTAGATAATGTACTAAAAGCTAAAAAATAATTCGGTAGGTCTTAGGTACCAGTCATCACACCACTTTCCTCATCAATCTAGGGCATTGATCGGACAAAAAAAATAAAATCGTGGGGCGCGTGAAATTTCTATCAACGCAACAGTCAACCGCTCATATATCATTATAGACGCTACTTACATATTTACTCAGGTTACGCTACGCCCCACGATTTTATTATTATTATTTTTTTTTTTTTGTTTTATTTAGCTTACCCTGTGGTAAGCTAAATAAAACCATTTAAAAACAGGTTACAGAAAAATTTTAGACCTTGGCTCCAGAGCTAGGTTAGAGTACCTGTATTTCAGGAGCCAAAAACAACAACTGTACTTGGCAGGTTATTATACTCCAATGATCTTGGGTCCTCGTTGGTCCAGTGGTCGCAAGAGCTACTGCCGAGCATGAGGTTCTGGGTTCGCTTCCCGGATCGGTCTAAGTGTCATTGGGTTCAGCCCGGACCCTGGATTTGTGCCGGATTGATGGCAATAGGCTCGCCCCCTTTCATTATGGGACTTAATATAATTGCCGAAATGTGGGTGTACTATACAGGGTTATTTGTAAAACACCAGCAACATCTTAAGAGGCCGAAAAGTTAGGCAGAGTTGTACTTACATATACTTACAAATAACCCTGTAAGTATATGTAAGTACAACTCTGCCTAACTTTTCGGGGAATACAGGCTTGATCTGTTGTGTCCTTTATAATATTGTAAACAAATATTTAAATAATTCTCCTACTGACGCACTCAGCTAAACATTCAAACTTGTTTGGTTTTTTTTTTGCGCAGATTTATGGACTTCGTTCTCACTTTATTATCCTTTATTAAATGGCTGACGCGTGTTAATACATTAATCTGTTTAATATATGCTGTATCCACATGATAACATCATGGATCGCGTGCCTTGACATTTGACCCTACCGTGTTGTCTCCTTAACTGAACGAAGGCTGTTCAGTGTTCACAATCTCCTCATTCTTTTCATTTAATGGCGTTCAATTATATGGCTGCCAGTAATTAGGATTGATTCGCTGAACTTTATCTTTCCGAAACAGAGGATATTTAATTATGTGAAGGCCTTTATAGTGCTAATAACGTTGATTTCCTATTTCCTGCGTAAAAAAATTAAAGTATTGTAGTCTGATTACGGATTTTAAAACTTCGTAAACATGGAAGATGGTCGATGTGATTCTACAATAAAGCAACATTTCCAAAATGCAATTTATGTTCTAAGTTGACCCTGAAGTAATTGCTCAATAATAGGTATATCTTTTCGTTTGCACAATGTATGAATTGATGGTATAATCATACTGTTGGCTGCACGGATACCGACTTGGTCGCATAGGTACATTTCTATTGGAATATTAAACAGCAAAAAAAATGCGTGCCTCGTTGGTCCAATGATCACAAGCGCGATTACTGCGCGTAGGGTTTTCTGGGTTCAATTCTCGGGTCGGATGAAGAGAAATTGGGTTTTTCATCAAGCATAGCAGCACCCTTAATTCTGAATTTGTGCGCGGTCAATAGCAGTAGATTTGTCCCCTATTACATGGGAGTCTCATTACGGTCGTAATATACTAGTTATGCAAGCTCTAATTAAATTAGCTAGCGAAACTGCAGGCGCGATGGGCATCGCCAACAAATAAAAATGATTAAATGTTTTTTTTTTGGGGTCAACGACCACTAGCAGTGTTTTTACTTGAAAATAAGTTGAGAAAATCTGTTCTAAGAGTTCTGTACCTGAAAAGGAAAAAAAACGGAACCCTTATAGGATCACTTTGTTGCCCGTCCGTTCGTCCGTCTGTCTGTCAAGACCCTTTATCTCGGGAACACGTGAAGATATCGAGTTGAAATTTAATCCATATATTAAAAAAAAAACAAACTTCTAAGTTAACGTAAAAAAAAGATACGGCCGTTTATGCCGCAAAAAACGTATATTTCGACACTCTCAAGGGAATCAAAATGTATATGGTACTTCCCGTTGACTTAGAATCATGAAATTTGTCAAGAAGCAAGGTCATGTAGCACAAGTAAAGGAAAAATCCTAAAACCGTAAATTTGTAGTTACATACCTACTTTGAACGGAACCCTCGGTGCGCGAGTCCGACTCGCACTTGACTGATTTTTTTTGTTTTATCATATTTATACATACCTATATCGATAACCATCACATCTGGCGAATTTCGCTAGCTAATATTATTTGTTTTCTGTGTTTAATCCTACAGACAACATGTTTCTAAATTGATTGCTTATCATCATCAAAATTGTAACCTCCAAACTCTTGTCTCCAGGTGATCCGCTGGTAGTCCAAATGGACACAGAGAAGCAGGACAATGTAGAAGTCGCCCTACTAGGAGGCGAGGCTTCTCCCAGACGGTATGCCACGTCAGAGCTCACACAGTTCTGGGTCGTACTGAAAAGGACACTGTTGTTCAGCAGAAGAGATTGGGTAAGTGTACTGAGTACCGCACTGTACACACGGCTACACATCAAGCTATACATTTCCAGTATAAGCTGATCTCACATTGTATAGGATTTCCGTACGATGCGAGACCAGCGTAAATTGGTTTGTATAGCTTGATGTGTAGCCGTGTGTACTAAATACCACTGGATTGTTCTCTAAACTTTGTCGAGATGTAATTCTACGATTATCTTCTAATATATAAAATTCTCATGTCACAGTGTTAGTTACCATACTCCTCCGAAACAGATTGACCGATTTTTATGAAATTTTATATGCATATTCAGTAGGTCTGAGAATCGATCTATTTTTTTTTTTGCAAAATGACGTTTTCGGTCAGCTAGTTTTCTATAAAAACAAGTGAATTTTCCCCTTTCGAATGTTAACTCTTAATTTTCGTATGCTGCCACATAAATGAGTTTAGAAATTAATTTTACATAACCTCCTCCTTTTTGAAGTCGGTTAAAAATAGCACTATACTTAGGTATACGTATTGATTCATCGCGTTTGCTTTAAGTCGTGTCTCCTGCGCGTGTTTTTTATAAACATTACACAAAAACATCAAAACAAAGAGGCGTGGCCAATATGTGTATGAAAACACGATGTTTTTTGTTTTCCGAGCTGCATGGAAAACATTCCCCGCGCGAGTAAAGAGGGGAAGGGTTTGTGTCATTTTTAACCGCCACGCGCACCGCGCATATCTATTTTTTAGCATTTTGAAAGCTTAATTCCAACTGACACAGGTTTTGAGGTTATATTGTTTTGTGACTATAGTCTGTTCCCTGAGAGTTGATAAATATTATGATACGTCTCCGAATAGCGACTGTCGCTTAATTATCGCAAACTGTATGTTTGTGTGTTATTTCCTGTTTTATACTGTTAATAATTGTTTAAATGTATAGTTTATACGTTTTTAAATAAATAGTGGGCCGCAATTTGTAATGAGTTAAGAAACCCTGACTTTATCAACTCTCGGCGAACAGACTTTAGTTGACACTAATCTAAAAATATTTTAAATAATAATAATAATAATAATAATATTCCACAACTATCACACAACGCCATCTAGTCCCAAGCTAAGCAGAGCTTGTGTTATGGGTACTAGACAACTGATAAACATACTTATATATTTCTAAATATATAAATATTATAGATAAAATTAAATACGCAGGAGTCAGCTTGTGTATGAAAACAAATGTTTATGTGTAAGGTTTTTTTTTGTAATGTTTCGAAAAAACGGGCGCAGGAGACACGGCTTTACGTACAGACCTTTGACATTTGGACAGAGTCGGTCGTCAGTGTCGTCACAGATTAAAAAAAAAAACAAAAAAATGACGAACTTCCAATGTCATAAGTATATGTCGATTGTGATATACATCTGAAGGCCAATTCTCGTAATTTAAAACGTTCCCCTCTGATTGTCAAGCTTCCTCATAATATTATGTTTCATATCCTACTTCTTCTCACAAAAAAGAAATTATCTGTCTTTAAAACAAAAACATGATTTTAATGAGTTTTTTTTTTTTGGAAGGCGCTGTTTAATTTGACAGAACTAAACTAAAATTTATCTTCTGTCCTTTTCTTAATGAAATAGAAAGAAAAATATGCACTGAACTTAAATTTAGTTTATTTTGTGAACAACAGCCGGTCGATTCTGTAAAAATCTCACCGTGATAACATAGGTTAAGTGAGCGTGAAGTGAGCTATCAATAGTGGGAATCCCTAACATCAGGTGGAGTGACAGCTCACTTCACCTAAGTTTTCACGGTGAGATTTTTACAGAATAGCACTGCTGAATCGGCACAATTGCCTTGTAAATAAGAACTAATATTGTATGAATAAATTAAAAGATTCTTTTAGACAATGTTAGACTTACTACCTAGGGTTTTTGACTGTCATTTGTTTCACACAACAATGAATTATTTCTTCATCCATTGTTACAACCATACCTACACAGTAAATATTTAAATATTTATTGTAAATTTACATAATATATGTCTAGAACCGTTAGATTTTTTTGGGCAAAGCGCTAACTTTAAAATAACTTGTCAGAAATTATAAAAATAATATATTCTTGGGCCAATGACCGTAGTTTTGAACAAGTTAAAAGTAACGGTGTATTACAACTAGCGACCCGCCCCGGATTCGCTCGGGTGCAATGCTGATACTAAGTATAGGTACTTCAAGAATGTCATGATTTCCCATTCTCAAAAAAAAAAGCACGCGCCGCCGCGGCCGATACCGCAGCAACCGCTATGTCCCTGCATTTTAAATCTGTAATATCTTCGAAAATATTCATTTAAATTACATGCTGTAAAGGGCCATGTTTAGCTATATTAAATGCACAACGCGGACTAAAGTCCGCCATGTGCGTTGTTTCGCCTAGTCACACGAGTTCTATTTTTTTCGAGGACCCCCGTACTTTTGCCCGGTCCGCTCCCCGCATGTCCTCGGTTATTCGGGGGACTTTTTGCACGCGGTACTTTTAATCCCTCGTTTGCGTTACTCGATACAGTTGTAAGCGATCTGGCCTGAGCAGACGACGGATTTTTGTACGCGGTACTTTTTTCTCCGCCGCGGAGAAAAGTCCGTCGTCTGCGCAGGCCATTAAAGTTTGTCGGGTTAATTTTTTAACACCTTATAAGTATAGCATTAATTAAGTAAGTATATTATATGATTTTTGAGCGGAGTGGCTCTGTCATACGAGTTGTAGGTCGAACCCTGACAAGCGCTTTACTTTGTACGGATCATTTCATCACCACTGGTCCAAAAACGCTGAAGGAAAACATTGTGAGGAAACCGGCGTGTCCTAGAACCAAAAATTCGAAGACATGTGACATCTACCAACCCGCACTGGGCCCGCGTGGTAGATTACAGCTTCCCTTTCGAAGAGAGGAGGCCTGTATCCCAACAGTGGGAACATTATAGGCTTATTATGCTATATGATTTTTAGACAAATAACAAAAGTTCTAAGTATCGAAGATTCTTATGTTGCCAATGTGTTGATTGGTCAATTTAGGCTATATTTGAGTATGAATTTGGACACGCTACATATCCAGGTCATACCAAAAATAGCCGAATGCAGTCTCAGTCATGTTTAACTTTTATTTTTCACACTTACTCATGATGACTATCATTAAAAGTGTTAAAAAATTTGACGCTATGTGTGAAGATTCTAATAACAGACACTCGCATTATTGGGACAAACGGAACTATGTCAATTTCCTTAATCGACAAAAGTCTTCGAAGATACAGCCTGGTTCAAACTTTATGCCGGCTCTGAAGTGCGCTATCTGATGCGCAGTACTCATCCCTCAGCCTCGCTGACAGGTGAATTTGTTACTACGCAGTTGCGCACTCACCTCGAGCCGTGAATCGGGCCGTAGACAAGGGTCTTGCTGCACATCTCCTATCCAGCCCCGATAATTATCGGTTTTTTGAAGAAATGCTTAGCGCGTATACTAAACCGTTGTCTTGACTCGACGAATTTATTGATGGAATGCGATTCATTGTAACGCAGAAACGCTCTTATAGCAATAGACAATATTCTTAAACTTTTTTTATGTCTTTTATTGTTGATTCGGGGCTTTTGGCTACTTAGATCATTTTATGTTTTTTTCATGTTTGCAAAATAAACAAATTTTCTTTTACTTCTCTTATTTAATCTATAATTTTATGTTTACTAACATATACTTTTTCTCCCACAGACTCTCATGTACCTCCGTCTCTTCGCTCACATCTTAGTCGGCTTCCTCATCGGTGCACTCTATTACGATATCGGCAACGACGGCTCTAAAGTACTCTCCAATCTCGGCTTCCTGTTCTTCAACATGCTGTTCCTCATGTACACCTCGATGACCATCACTATTCTTAGTTGTAAGTATCAAAAAGTTTAGTTACGCTATAATAGCCAGCTCGGAGTCCCGGACCCACTGATGTGAATGTATTCGATTTGATTTTTGGATCGAAAATACAACTATCTTTTACCTTGCATTCTGATTTCACAAGCACGCTAAAAAGTCTTCGGATTAACGTTACGTTTGCTTCGCGCGTTCGTGTTTGGCCTTCAGATTTGATTGAAGAAGTATGTAAGGAACGTTGCGTTCTGTTATTTCTCACCCCCATGCGAAAAAGGTGCAAGTTTAAACATGTAATAAAAGCTAGGACTCAAAGTTTAAACTGCAAAAAGTTTATTGCACCAGCAGGATAGTAATTGTTGCCTTCTTGCCTTCGTTGTGTGAGATGAGGACTCAGTTCAATATGTTAGTTTTAATACTTAATAGAGGGCAACAGTAGTGAGAATAAATTGGGTTTTTATCACACTAATCACACTAATATTATAAAGGCGAACGTTTCTGAGTGTGTTTGTATGTTTTTTACTTCTTCACGCACAAACGGCTGAACGGATTTGGATGAAATTTGGCATACAGATAGTTTATAACCAGGATTACTTTTTATCCCGATATTCCCACGGGATCGAAACGTATGAGGGTGAAACCGCGGGCGCAGCTAGTTACAAATAATAAAATGAGTTCTTGACTTGCCCTGTATAAGGAAAAAGGGCATTAGTTTTCCTTCTCAAGAGAAATTCCAAAACGATTTACCTGTAATATCTTACAAAGTGTTGTACTGTCTAAGGATAAAATATTGTATAGTAAGCCGAATAGGTTTTATTTCTTCCACCGAATTGAGAATTAATGCTCGAATCGTTTCCTCATGTTCTAAAGTAATGTCATAAACCACTGAGAAGGTCATGGACAGATCCAGTTTTTTTATATTAAATAAATACGTATACAAACGACATGAGAAATTAGTCTTTTAATCTAGTAAAGGGGCATACAATTTTGAACTGTAACGCTCAAAGAATAAAGTTGAAATTTTCTTTAACTTTTTCTTCCAAATCTGTTATTAGTGTTTAATTGGTTTATTAATTAAGTAATGTTTGCATTTTCCAGTTCCCCTTGAGATGCCTGTGCTGATAAAAGAACACTTCAATCGGTGGTACTCGCTACGATCCTACTATTTGGCGATCACCGTGTCTGATATACCTTTCCAGGTAATTTGTGGTTATTTTTTTCTAAGAAAATGGCTGTTGTAGTGTTATTTATATGTGAATACAGGCAATTCCTGATTTTTTAAGAACGTTCTAATCTCATTATCAATCTATCAAAAATACCTGTGATTTACCTACCTACTTTTTACGGTTCTGTAGTCAACAAGAAACCCATATAGTTTCGCCATGTCCGTCTGTCCGTCCGTCCGTCCGCAGCTTAGCTCGGAGACTCTTAGTACTAGAAAGTTATAATTTGGAATGGATATACATATTAATCACGCCGACAAAGTAGGAAAATAAAATCATGAAAAAATCTTTTTCCAGTACACGTAAAGCGAGGATTTTTTTTTTCTCTACTCCATGGTGAGGGGTATCGTTGGATAGGTCTTTCAAAAATATTGCGGGACCGTGAAAAACATTTTTCGATTCAGGGATCTTCTGAAATAAGCTTTAAAGTGCTAATTTTTGTAAGTGTCCGCCCACCTGCCAGCTAAATGGTTGCTTTTAGATATGTGATAAAAATCACGGCAGTAATATAATTATATAACGAAATTAAAAGGAAAACTATCACAGCTAAGTAGCCTTTATAAGTTTATGAGTAATAGTTGACCAACTTAAATTTGCAGTTGCAATGTATGGGAGATCATGATTTTCAACTACAATGTTAAGTTTCTTCTTGGGATAAATTTATTTCAACTACGAAACCTTTCATTGTGCGTGGTCCGACAAGCACTTGGCCGGTTTTTTGACATTAATTGACGCTGAGATCAGATTCCGACTTCTACGTTTTTGAATAAGGGAATTGGCCTTCAGTTATAATGTTACAGTCTTTTCATAGTAATTTTTCCTCTAAAAGCAGCAACCCAACAGCAACCTTATCTCAACGAAAATAAAGATCAATTTGCTTTTGACAGTGATCAATCAATCAATGGATAAAGAAGTGTGAACTTACATAAATATTGTAAGTTCGTTGATTGTTGTTATCTTAGAACCCAAGTCAATAAACTTGATTTTCTCTCTTAAACGCAAGGAACTCCTTATTGTATTAGACTTGCGTCTTTAATTTACTGTCATCATCGATAACCAAAGAAATAACCGAATGTTAGTACTATCTGATGTACAGACGCCAGCACATCAAGCTACCCGAAACTGTCAAATTTTCCCAATTAACTTTGAACCTTATGCTTTAGCGATAAAGTTGAAAAATTTAAGAAATTTTACAGATTGTAGTAGCTTGATGTGCTGGCGTCTGTATCTTTAAATGTTAGTAAAGTCGATATAAATGATGTTAATTTTTGCCTTTTATTCTGCACGTTTTACTCGAAGAGTTTGAATACAAAATGAATCAAAAGTGAAAAATCTAAATAGAGAGCCGATCCAACAATGTTGAAATTCGGCACTTGGGGAGGGAGTGAAACATGCCGATTTTCCACTCCCCTACCGAAAGATCGAAAACTGAAATGAAAGGAGAACGTTCATTCGTATATAATTTTGTCGGTTTTCTGTGAACGTGGTATGAAATATAAATATCCCATCACTCGAGAGAAGTCGAAGGTTACTTACTGATTATATTTATTAAAACCATCAATCATCTCTTTCCAGGCGATATTCTGCATAATCTATGTGGTGATAGTGTACCTGCTGACGTCACAGCCGCCCGTCTGGTTCCGGTTCGCGATGTTCCTCTCATCTTGTCTGCTCATCTCCTTCGTGGCACAGAGCGTTGGTCTCGTTGTTGGTGCTGCTATGAATGTTCAGGTAAATACTTATTTGTAACTGGATTATCTACTCCGTAAGGTGCTTTACGTAAGGAAATAAAAAGCATGGGAATTTACAAACTACTTATTCCAATAATGCATGTTGTTAAAAAACAGTTTTTTACAAAAAAAAAAAACCGACTTCAAAAGACAAAACCACACAAAGAGAAAAATAACTTTAATTTCGGAAGTTGGTGTCTTTGATTCCGCATTTTCGTGTTTTGACAGCAACTTCCAAAATTAAACCACTACAAAGAGAAAAGTAACTTTAATTTCGGAAGTCGGTGCCGTTGGTTCAGCATTTTCGTTTTTTGACACCGACTTCCAAAATTAAAGTTATTTTTCTCTTTGTAGTGTTTTTTTTTTGAAGTTGGTTGTTTTTTTTTAATGTGAAAAAATTTTTACTTTTATTTTTATCTATCCCGCACAAATGCATATAACACTACTAGCTATGTAAATATCAGTGACAGGAAGCTATTAAAACATCATCAATATAAACTAAGTGGAATAAAAATTCCTATTATTGAAGCTAACTCAAAAACTACCCAAGCAAAGTTAATAAAATTTATATTTATTTCTGAAATGGTCCCACATTTCAGAATAAACCTCTTTCGAACAAAACATAATTAAATTTAATTTTGCAAATCCGTCTATTTATGACGGAGTTATGCCAGAACATACCTACATAAAAAAATATATATATAAACATCAGAATTGAGAACCTCCTCCTCCTTTTTTGAAGTCGGTTAGAAAAAAAGATATGAGAAATGTTTGACTACACCTTTTTACACTTATAATATCATTGTTAGACTCCATACAAAAACACACTTAACACACGTATTGAGTGATGACGATCTTTAACCTAACTGAAGCTGGCATGGAAACTATTTCTTAAAAACTTTTTAACAAAAAAAAAAACAACCGACTTCAAAAAAAAACACTACAAAGTGTAAAATAACTTTAATTTTAATTTCGGAAGTCGGTGTCTTTGGTTTTGTATTTACCGTTTTGCAACCGACTTCCAAAATTAAAATTAAAGTTATTTTACACTTTGTAGTGTTTTTTTTTGAAGTCGGTTGTTTTTTTTTTGTTAAAAAGTTTTTATTTTTTACTTTTTATAGTCAGAGTGCATCTCATAACAATTCCAATAAGCCCAAACACGGCTAGAATACATGGTTTTATTACGAAGTTCCGGTATCTACCTTCCAGCTTCATCATCAGATCGGTTTGATGGTACCATTTTCGTCAGAACCATTTATTTAAATTTGCTTCGTCATAGTCGCTTAACTATCTTAATCGAGATATCTTATCGCCACCGGTGAAATACTTATTATCATTGAAGAGTTCTTGTGGCTATCTGTGGTCTCCTTCATCAGTTCCACTTCACCAAATTATACTTTTTGAATGCAAATGCTTGACATGTTGATGAAAATACCAAAATTGCTATATGTATGCCTATAATATTTGAGGAGTTCCTTCAATTCCTCATGGATCCCATCATCAGAACTGGATTTTGACAAGAATGGGACCAATCTGGAAGCATATCCTTTCAAATAAAACAAAAAATTCCAAATCGGTTCATAAATGACGGCGTACTGAGGTAACAAACATAAAAAAAAAAAAATACAACCGAATTGATAACCTCCTTCTTTTTGAAGTCGGTTAAAAATCAATCGATTTTTAAGAAATAGTTTCCATGCCATGCCAGCTTCTATGAAGCTGTCGGTATCGCAGTTGTTGCAGCAGTGATCTGCCATTAGATGGGCCGCCAACCTATTTATCACTCACAATGTACAGACGCCAGCACATCAAGCTACTTCAATCTGTCAAATTTCTTTATTAGATTTTCAACTTTATCGCTAAAGCATAAGGTTCAAAGTTGATAGGGAAAATTTGACAGTTTTGGTAGCTTGATGTGCTGGTGTACTAATAAGGTTTTTTTCTTCCACAGAACGGCGTATTCTTGGCCCCTGTGATGTCAGTACCATTCCTGCTGTTCAGCGGTTTCTTCGTATCATTCAACGCGATACCAGTGTACCTAAGATGGATCACATACCTGTCTTACATCAGATATGGGTTCGAGGGCACCGCGCTCGCTACTTACTCCTTTGACAGACCCAAGTTGAAGTGCCACCAGGTAAGAAACGCTAAGTTTTGTTATAATATTTAATCAATTACTGCTTACTTAATCGTATTACCCAGGAACTGGGTTGTGGAGGTCAGATAGGCAGTCTCTCCATGTGAATTACTGGTACTCGGCTGCATTCGGTTAAACTGGAAGTCGATCCTATCATGTTGGGAAGACCCCAGGCAGATGATCGTGATGATGACTTACTTAGCCTTGTGTTCACCAACATCTAAATCAACTGATTAAATATTTAATCAGTTCTATATTTAAAATTTCCCTAGGAAATTTGACATAACCAAACTGTTTAAATACCTAACCGGTGGTTTGAATGTTGGTGAACTCAGGCCTTAATGAATTATTCACAACACAATCACAGTGCACTGCTAGACAAAAGTCTCTTCTACGTTGTGTCCCAAAACGGTCCAGTCTTTCTCACCTAACGACTGTTATATCAATAAATTTCTATAGTCCGCTGTTCGGTTCCCAGGACAAGAAATCACTCGGCAGTGAATTTTTTGCTTATAAATAGGCTAGCTTCCACCATCAATAAATTGAAAATCTATTTAGTCCGTCAGCTAGAGTATTAGAAAATAATGGACACGTATTTTTTGTTTTTGTAAATCAATGAATATTGACAAAGATAACTTGTTCTCTCTCTCGGGCTCGTGACGTCAGAATGCACTAAAAGTGGTACCAAGGTGTGACGTATTGAGAATTTTAAAAGCGTCGTAACTTCGTCAATTTTCGTTTACGTAACAAAAGAAAAAATACGGGTCAAATATTTTTTGATAATCTAACTGACGGACTAATTAGATTTTTTCAGTTGACAAGCCTATTTACATACTATATCACTATCATTATGGTTTATTTCATCAGCAAGAGTCGAGTCCGACGACTAAAATGGCAAATTATATTTTTTTATGTAAAATGTATAACATTTGACATCATATCCTATAATAGCACTCACAGATATAGATAAATACATAATTCAAGTATCATGATCTGTATAAAAATTAAGCGTGAAATTTTTTTGACTACCTACTATGACGTCACAAGCACTCTTTCTCACTCCCGCTCATCCAGCCAGCTGCCGATCGATTCTGTAAAAATGTCACCATGATAACTTAGGTGAAGTGAGCGTGAAGTGACCTATCAACTGGGGCAATCCCTAACATCAGGTGGAATGACAGCTCACTTCACCTTAGTTTTCATGGTGAGATTTTTACAGAATAGCACTGCAGTACACAGGATTGAGCGCGAAAGTGGCGGCTTAGACTTTTGTACGTAAGTTGGTGCGATTTTTGGCACGAGAAGTCGTTGCTCTTGCGTTATCTATACCTGTGATAGCACTCTACTGCTTTTCAGCCTCTTTCATCCACTACCAGTGTACTCATATTATTTTCTATTTCCAGACTTACTGCCACTTTAAGAACCCAGAGACCACCCTAGAAGAGCTGGACATGTTGAACGCAGACTTCACCCTGGACATCGCAGCCCTATGCCTCATCTTCGTGGTTCTACGTATATCTGCGTTCCTCTTCTTACGCTGGAAGCTCAAAGCCACCAGATAAGCAAAAATAAACCTTATGTTAACTCTTAATTAGGGTAGAAAATCAAACGACAAGCTATTTTAAGTTAGGGTTGTCACTTTGTCACAGAACACAAAATTTTATAGATGTTATGTTGACTTATTATGGTGCAGGATGAGTTTATAATACAGTTTTAAAAGCGATAGATGTTTTTTTACTATTTCTAATTTATGCCAAAGGTCCTAATAATTCCATATTTAGGAATTGGGGTAACAAAACTAATTATTTCTTTTGAAATTCGCTAATGTAACTCGATCACTTGTTTTCATAATGTTTCTAATAGAATTGATATTTCAGACAAAGTTACAATCGCTCTAAGTAATTATGATGATTACGCAGTTAATGTGATAAAGAGATGCTCTATAAGTCTATACTATAATAATTAAAACTCAAACGGGACTGTACATTTCGAATATGTTATGAGAAAATGGATCCTCGGTTCCTTGTCAATTAGAGGTCTAACTTGTAAACAAACGTCCTGTTATCATGTTTCACAAAAATAATATAATTAAAATTCATACATAATGAAATATAATAAACAAAGAAAAGTCCTTATGTGCTCTCGAAAAATCATTCATTCAAATAATTACTGTAATTTCATATTCATGTCAATCATTTCGTGAGGACTTCGAAAATGATAAAAGACCTAATTATGTAGAAAACATTTCATTCATTTAAACGTTTAATTTCTTTACAGATTTTTAATTATGAGCAAAAGATAGCTACTAAATGTGATAGTTACGTGTGATATGCTGGAAAACGTTCACAAAATTATAGAAATACAGCATTTTTATACAATCATTTATTTATTATATAAAATAAAAACTGTTTTCTTTACATGGTGGCCTTATTTTCTTAATGCTGTACAGATTTAAAATATCTATCCATAAAGTACGATTTTAATGCAGATTTTAAAACTTTCTATACAATAGTAAGATCTGAAACCATCCGATGCAAGAAACTAATGAAATGAAATCGTTAGAAAATATTCTATTTCTTTAATTAATTGATTAATTTGCTCATAAACTATGCATATAACTTGCCTTACCGGCTTGCCGTTAAATTTGTATCAAAGATAGACGTAATTTTAGCCAATATGGCAATGGTAATTTAGATTTCTTAATTTTACTTACAATTTATGAAGACTGCTGTTTAATTCAGAAATATTTCTGAAACATTAAAATAATGCTAACATGATTTTCTTGTCTATTTTTTTCCATTTTTCAACTAAATATTAATTCTTATTTATTTGAGTGTCTACTTTTATACTAGTCAACCAAGTTTCTTGAACAACATCTGTCTGCTCATATTTGATGGGTTTGAAAGGTACGATCAACTATGTCAGTAGTACACTTGAACTATAAACATCGCCCTTACTGTTCTAGAATGAAGGCACTGACAAATGACAAATTGTTACTATCTACAATATGGCCGAAGAATCATGGCCGGTCCGAACTTCGTATAGAAGGCTGCGCAATAACATTTTTTAGGAACGAAATGGTGACATGAGGCGAATGTCAGTTAGTGAACATATACGAAAGTTCGGAGAGCCTATGGTCGGATCTGCCAAGATTCTTCGACCGTATAAGGGTCAGCGCAGACAGAGGAGCGCAGCGGAGAGGATTTTATTAAGGCACTCGAAAATCAACTTTAAAATTATTGAAATAAAGTGCATATATGCTTGAACCTGACAAAAAATGCTCGCGCGTTGAAGATACGCGGGAATGCACGCGCGCGCGCGACATCGATCGGCGCCCCCTCAGAAAATGCCCGAGACCGCGCGAGAATTATTCCTCTCTGTCTGCGCTGACCCTTATACGAGCGGTTGACTGTGCTAAGGCGAACACATCATCCAATTTGTTGAACGACCTTGGTCAGCTAGAAGCTTCAGATATTTTTAAATTACCATTGCCGTTAGTGAATAGTTTTACGTTACACATTCAGGGATCATGGTAATATTCATTGTACTTAGTGATGTAATTATTTAGATAAATATTGTGGTCCAATTTATTATTGATACGGTTAGATGTAATGGTTATAGAATGTATGATGTTTTGTACCTATATATTTTTTAAATAAATGGTTTATGAAATATAAAACATGATCGCTTTTTATTTGCACATTGTTCATGACTTTGATAACCTAGTTTTGCTATTTAACCTTCCCTGTTGTAAAAGATTACATACATAAACACACGCCTTCTTCCACGAGGGTAGTCGGAAACTACGGGACGCCTTTTTTTTTTCTTTCCTATTTGGCATCTCGTAGTTGACCTTGAGAGGTCGTGACTACTTAACCGGTCTATCCTGTGGTTGCCTTAAGCGAACTCAAAGCCTCCAGCCAGCGCGAATTTTTACTAAAACTAAGCGACTACACGCTAAGGGCATCCCCTGTGGGGTACGAACCTCGGCTTAGGGCGTCGCTGGGGGGGGGGGCAGCAAGATGGGACAGGCTGGATCAGCTTTTATTATTAAGCTTGATGAGGTCGGCGTTTCCTATCTGACTACTCTGAGAAGAAACGCCGAAACAAACTCAGAGGTCACAGTCGGGAGTTTAAAGCTACTGGCTCAGCTGCGGCGCGGGCTGGCACTACGTCGAGCAAGGGTCGGGGGGGGGGGGGTATTTATTTTGGGTCGTCGCGAGGGACCTCGGCGGCGAGGTCGGAATGAATACGGGACGCCACCTGCTACGATACTTACATACTCCTTTTGCCTCCTTTACGTTCAAACATCAGAGACGCAATTCTCGTAATTTTAAAAACGTTCACAGTCTGATCTCAGTCTCAATCTGTCAAAATACCTCTAATTTGCCTACATTTTGACATTTGTGGGGCGCGTCTTCGTGGATTGCACTACCTATAAAGATAAATTAAATAAATGTAAATAAGTACTTATTAACTTTTTTATTGCACACAAAAACTTCTAAATTGCAGATTGGATTGCATGCCAACTGAATGGTGTTTTTGATTGTCCACCAACTATTAAATTGTACCTTGCATAAATTACCTTACTTACAGCCAAACACATTGTTGCAGTTGCCAAATACAAAAATTCAGTCCCTTCAAAAGAACAATTTTACACAAGGCCGAGTTATTTAACTGTGTACTTAGTAACAGCTATCTATTATCGGCTAGCCTCAATCAGATGCGCTTGCGTTCGTATCCGGGATGTTATGCTATCGCAGTACCAAAGCACTCAGCCGAGGAAACGTTAGCACATACCTATTGAAATTTTGTAAGAGCTGATGTTCAACCATGTGTGACCTTTGCCATCATGATCATAATTTGCGATTGGCTTGTTTTGATTTATTTATATATTTAATACTTCAAGCACATAAATGTACAGAGGCGGACATAATGCCATAGGCATTGGCCCCGATTCTGTTGTTCACAAACTAAACTAAATTTAAGTTCAGTGCATCTTTTTCATTCTATTTCATTATGAAAAGGACAGAAGATATATATTAGTTTAGTCCTGTCAAATTAGTCAGCGCCTGACGTAAATTGACGTATTTTTAGTAGCCAATTTTTTAATCACGTCTAAACTTATCTATGGATTATCTAATTTGACAGGATTAAACTAATATTTATCTTCTGTACTTTTCTTAATGAAATAGAAAGAAAAAGATGCATTGAACGTAAATTTAATTTAGTTATATACCAGCTATTTTAGGATGCAGCTGTATACCAGTATCACCTACATAAATATAAAGAGAAAACAAAGTGCCGAAATAATATTTTAGTTTTAGACTTCACACATTATCATTAACATTCATTCATTATCATTTTTCTCTTCTTGCTATCACACACTATTGTCTACATTTCTTTTTTTAATTCTCCTTTCGCAGGTCTGCTGGAAGAAATTTCTTAAGAAATAAGCAGTACCTTTGTACAGAGGCCAGCACATCAAGCTACCCCAATCTGTCAGATTTTCCCAATTGAATATGAACCTTATTCCTTTGTGCTAAAGTTGAAAATCTATCAAAGAAATTTGACAGATTGGGGTAGGTTGACCTGCTGGCGTCTGTACTCAAATTATAATTATGTCATAGCCTTATGTATTTTACTGTGTGTACATAAATAATAAAATAAATAAATAAATAAATAAGCAATACTGGCCCCGATTCTGTTGTTCACAAACTAAATTAAATTTAAGTTCAGTGCATCTTGTTCTTTATGAAAAAGTTCTATTTCATTATGAAGAGGACAGAAGATAAATATTAGTTTAGTCCTGTCAAATTAGATAGACAAGTTTAGACGTGATTAAAAATTGGCTACTAAAAATACGTCAATTTACGTCAGGCGCTGACTAATTTGAGAGGACTAAACTAATATTTATTTTCTGTCCTTTTCATAGTGAAATAAAAACGAAAAAGATGCACTGAACTTAAATTTAGTTTAGTTTGTGAACAACAGAATCGGGGCCACTGTCTATGATATATTTAAACTCAAATAAAGAACAACCAAAGTGCAGTGTGCGTCTCAAGTTTCGTACCTAGGTACCTATAGAACTGCCGCGCCAGATGCAAAATCGGGCAATTCATAGTTATGAGCCCTGCAGTTTCAGAGGTATGAAACTATTAAGAGTAGAATACGGAATTTCGACGCACAAAATATCGATAAATGCTAATACGATGCTAAAAAATTGCGATGCACGTTACCGCGATAGATCTTCACTGCGATACTACGTGACTTCGATGCACGTTACCGCGATAGACCTTCACTGCGATACTACTTGAGTTCGATGCACGGTAAAGGTATTTGTATTCTCATTCGCTCGCTCTTGCATGCTATGTCGACGGAGCCCCGCCTTGCGGGGCTCCTATTTCTGTATAAAGGGTTTAAAGTAATCTAACCAAACCTAACCTCGGGGTGCCCTTCGCTCGCTCTTGCATCCTACGTCACCTATTTGCGTTCGTTGCGTTCGTGCATCGAACTCAAGTAGTATCGCAGTGCAGATCTGATATATCGCGGTAACGTGCATCGAAGTGTAGTGGCTTCGCAGAGACAGTCTTTCGCGGTAACGTCCTTCGCAATTTTGTAGCATCGTATTAGCATTTATCGATATTTTGTGCGTCGAAATTCCGTATTCTACTTGAACTATCAAACAGAATAATGTAACGGTTACTTACCTACAATCGGCGGGTTGAACGATGGACACTGAATAAGTTCAAAATTGCTCGCCTACAGCAGCTGTATCTTACGTGCAATTTTACTTCTACAGGGTGCAATTGAAGTCATGGGCATTATTTTAACCTAAGGCACTACTCATGATACTAATTGCATTAGGGCTACTATTACGCAAATCAAAAATATTATTAATGCAAGTATGGAAAACCTTAAAATGTAGTAAGTCATAGAAAGTATCAAACACTTTGCGCTTCTCGATAGCAAATGCGTAGGTACATTACGCCGTACGCGTCATTGGGCGTGAATTCTTTGACCCCGCCCGACTCACGTGACATTCGTAAGTTGCCAATGTTGCCAAAACTACGTCAACTAACATACATTAAAAAAAACATTTACGTACCTAGCTTGTGGATTGTTTTGAAAAAACCTTATTTGTCGGTAAAGTGACAGAGGGTAAACGGGTGCTCTTCCACGGGCTTGTGCATGTGCTGGCACGTGAAAAGACGAAAAATCCAACAGGTTCTTAGTGGTTCTGGTGGAATGAGACCCCGTGAAGGAATAGGGTCGTTTGGGTTGCGGCGATGGAACATTTCACGAGTTCATACAACCATTTGTGGGTATTGTTGGTTGGTGTACCTAGCCTGCACATTACGCGGTCGAGGCATCGTGTACACAAACACACACACAACACACAAATAGGTACTACACTAACACTTAATACACTGCAATCCAAGCACCGTATGACGCGAGCGGCGAGTACGGCGATTACATCACGGGATCAATAAATCAATTACGCGTCAATGCACCTGCGCAGTCGTTATGACACTGGTTCCGGGTTCACGTTGCGGCGGGAAGCAGACCCCGCGCGGGGGTGATATTCGTATTTTTGCGAGTGAGGGAGTGGGACGGAGAGAGTTCAGGGAATCCCGCCGGACGGCATGTCTTTTAGCCCATTGTTATTATTACTTGTAAGGAAAAACCCGCGCGCGCGCAGGTGATGTTTGTTTACATTTCGCTTTGCGCTGTACTGCGCTTTAAGATTTTGATACTTCAACATTTATTGGCGTTAACAAAGTATTTTGTTTTAATTACTTTAAGTGTTTATTTGCAATAATAAGCCTTGTGCAATTTGACTTACTACATTTTTAAGGTTTTCCTTAATTGCATTAATAATATTTTTGATTTGCGTATTAATAGCCCTAATGCAATCAGTATCGTGAGTAGTGCCTTAGGTTAAAATAATGCCCATGACTTCAATTCCACCCTGTATACGGAGTGTTTAAGGTACAACCTTATTTTGAAACAAGTCAAGTGTAGGTAATCAAGTAGATAACAACAAAATAAAATAACGGTTTATTTGAAATTCATAAAAGTACCTAAGTCATTCGTAAAGAATGACGTGACGTGTTTTATATGCCCTGAATAAAACAATTACGGGTACAACCGAGTGAAAAAGGTCATTTTATATGCAGAGTTGCTTTACCTACTTATTAGTAGGTAGGTAATTATTAACACGTACATAGGTAGGTACTCAATATGTTGCTTACATTGTTCTTGACTGGATTTGTCTGATAAATTTATTGTTAACGGGTTTACACGTACCTTTTTCTAAGGTTCAATGTTAAAACGATATTTATACAGGCTGTCCCTGGAAGTATGGATCAAATCAAATAGGGGCGTGGGCAAAGTCATTTCCAAACTTTTTGATCCTGAGAATGTTGGTGAATTTTTTTACGGTTCAAAAGTTATGACCAACTTTTGTTATTTTCAATCACTCTGCATAGTGCTCAAAGAACAAAATCATTTAAAAAAAACTACCAAGAACTGTCAATTTAAGTTTTTTAGACAGCCGTGATAGTTTTTTTTTAATGTTTTTTTTTCTTTGAGCACTATGACAAACGATTAAAAAAAAATGGTCACAACTTTTGAACCGTAAAATAATTCTCAATCATCAATCATTCTGAGGACATTCAACATTCTCAGGATCAAAAAGTTTGGAAATGACCTTGCCCACGCCCCGTTTCGATTTGATCCATACTTCCAGGGACACCCTGTATATCTAGGTAGGTACTAGGTATGACCAGATGACCGTTGGGGTTATGGGTAAGTAGTGACCGTCCATTCTGATTGATGGTCACTATTAAAGTAACTTAAAATTCAAATTATCTTTTCGTTTGAGTACCGACTGCAACGCCCACACCTATCTAAAATAATTATGTTGGATCGTGAAGAAGACTCGATGTTTCGCATATCGGCCACCTAGTTTTTTTTTTTATGGATGGGAAATCATCAAATGACCCCTCCCGCTCTGAGTGGAGCAGAAGGGAGTGTCAGACTCTTACTGACTAAAACCCACCCGTGTTCCTTCCTTAGTCCTTTGTGTTCCGGGGTAGCGGTAACCCTTTCGGACAATCCCGCTGCCCCGGCAGGCTTCGGCCCTTACGGGCCCCTTCCTTAATGCTGACATCTCTTTGAGGCGCGCGTGGAACACGTACATGCCGTCCGGCACGGGCCTGGTCCTGATCGGACGGTGAATTACCTATTACTCTCCGTCCGCAGGCCCGCGCCTACGATGGCCGGGAGTCGTCACGCGGCTCCCGACACCCGGAGCGTCCCCCGCGGCGGCTGGGACGTGAGGCTCTTTCCCTCAGCCGTCCCGCCACCTCTTTCGCTAGCATGACTGCTTCGCAGAAGGAGGTGACTGCCTCCCACTCCCTCTCGCCCCGGACCATGGCTTGAACCAGGGCCGGGTGCGAGAGGTCGCCGCCGCTGCCGATCGCCTTTACGAGAAAAAAATCCCGAAAAAAAATCTGCTGTTCCCTACATTTATGTTCGTATAACTCGTCAAAATGTAGGGAACAGCTGATTTTTTTTCACCATTTCAGGTGTGGTCCCATAGTAAAAGTTGTTCATAATGATGAGTACAATAACCTCTTAAAAGAGGTTGTTAATGTTTTTCCAATAACCCTGTATACGCAGACGCGCACTCCCACGTTCCTAATGTATGTTATAATATTGCGTTGTCGTGGACGAAAATTAATAAGCGTCTTCAGATATTTCCATTCATTATACTGCCCTCTGCTCTGTGTTATCGAGATGCCGTCCACGATCACACGGTCACGCTAGAAATTATAAAAGTGCAAAATATGTGGGTGAGAATTAGAATAAACTCTAAAACAAAACAAGATGTGAATTCATAAATTTATTCTTTACTGACAAAGCACACAAAATGATTTTAACAAACCTTGCTAATATTAATTAATATCGAGTATAGGGTAGGTAATGCTAATTATACAATAAAATTATTTGCTTTCTGCTGAAATACATTTTTATTTTGTGTTAATGTGGACGTATTTCGGCTGAAAAGGTGTGATGACGATGATTGTGTTAAAAGAATCGACTTTGTCTTACTCTTCATTAATCGACAAAGAAAAAGAAAGATATAGAGAGAGAAAGTTATAGAAGGAAGAGAAAGATGTGATACCTTGATATGTTTTATGAAAAATTTTGATTTCGTTTCGATATAACTTCAATAATAAATGCTATGACAGACATTGTACATCCAAGTATATAAATTGACCATGGAGTAGCCAAACGCCCCACAAATTCGCACTGGCGGAAACGATGCTTTATTTTTTTAAGGTAAATCATGTCACGCATCACTTTTTCTACTAAACCGTTCTCCCTCAACTGAACGGATATGTGACATAACTTATCTATCAGAGGAAACCCTTTGTAAAGGTATACAGCATAAATCACCTTAGAATAAGGCTTAGTTAGTGATATAACCCGAGGATCACCAAACTCATCAAAAAAGGCCTGTTCGTTATATCTATATACGCCATCCAAAAGGAGCGTGTATAGATTTTCAGATTTTGCTACTGCCTCGACGCTTTCCAGTAGACGATGGCACATATCCGCACCGTCGAATTCTGCATTTGATTGTACCGATTCAGTATAATATCTTCCCATTATTGAACTTAAGCATGGTTTCAGCTGAAAATGAGCTATATCTTCTTCTTTTGAAATTTGATATTCCTGAGCAGGGTTTGTGGTGAGACTGAAAAGACTGGATTGGTAGAAAGTGTTGACCAAATACGCAAACACCATCCAGAGTATGAGAACACACTTCACCGGCCACCGACTTTGGGCAGTGCGCCCGTGAAGAACAAGATTGTCAAGTAGTATTAACACAATGTAACTTTTATCCTCCGTGCGAAGAAGAACGATTACTAATACCGAGTAAATCACGAGAGCCAGAATTAGGAGCACCCACACAGTGAAATCGAATTCCAGATAAGTATTCTTCCAAGGAGGGACATGTCTGGCTCGTCGCACCACAAATCTTATCTCATCAGTATAAACCAGGTGACCATAAATATAAGAGAATGCCGCTGCACGAGACGGTGTCAGTAGCATAGCTGATATGTGCATGTCCACTTCGTTGTCTTGTATCTTTTTCAATGCACCTATAGCTTGCATGTCAGTTGATACCGTGGAAAAATCATCAGCGTCGCCATAATCGTTTGCAATATTTATACTAAATCCTAGCATTTCTCCCATTAAACGTAGTAAATATGGCTCCACGCCATTTCGAAGTGCAGGTGGTGAGGTAGGTGATTCGTTGGAAGGCGGTATTGTGTACGGGGGCCAGTGGGTCACCTGCACATTAAACGTACAGTTCTGTAGTCCAGTTACAAGTTTTTCTGGATACAGGTTAAGTGAGTGTGCTTGCGAACACTTCCCAAAGCTGGTGGTGGTATCGTAGCGTTTACCACAATTGTAGTTATCAAAAGGGTTGTAGGTGTACAGGTGAGCGTCAGCGGTGGCATTCACCACCAATACATTATTCGCGTGCATTTTAAGAAATGCGTCGAAGACGTTTCTGAGGTCGCTCTCTTTTAGATTTCTGAGAAGAAGTAACAAGCGAGCCTTCGGATTCCATGTTGATTCCTTGATGATACTATTAAAATGACTGACGAAAGAAGTGACATTATTTGAAGATAAGAGATATGCTTGGTGTGGGACGAGTAGTTTGGCTTCTGCTTGTTTTGATACCACTGACACAATGTTCGCGTTACTGATGGCTTTCAGAAGTTCTTCATCTCGAACTTTATTCCCGACATAAGTTACTTCTTTTGCTTCTGTAAAATATTTTCCGATTATATATAATACACATTTATTAAGTTCTTCGTTGTATGATGAGTCAGGTAGTTGTATATGTAGACAGTTTCCACTGTATATTAGTGACACAAGCAAGCACACAGCCCACATTTTGGGCTATGTGAACAAGTAACATTCTCATGGACGTAGGAGTTGGCTTCTATTCATAAATCATGGCTTACTGGATAATGTCTATATCTATTTCAATTACGACGGTGATTACAACCAATTAGCTGTTAGGTGCTATAATTATGAATGTGTTATGTCTGACATGTGATATCTCTACCATGTCCAACTATATCTATTGCGGTGATTGATACTTTCAAAATGGTGGAAATGGTTTAGGCGTGTGGTAAATAAGGTAGGTACACTGTTATACTGTAATAATTTCAATTAGTTTATTTATTTATAAAAACAACTGCGAAGCTGCATTAAGCGAAGTAGGTCCAGATGCCAGCACATCAAGGTAATACAATCTGTCAAATTTCTTTAATAGATTTTCAACTTTATCGCTCAAGCATAAGGTTCAAAGATTGGAAAAATTTGAAAGTTTCGGGTAGCTTGGTGTGCTGGCGTCTGTACGTACTAGAGCTGGCCTAATTTTTGGCCAAATAATCAGCATTGCCATGCAATGCCTGCCTGTTCCGCACTTTCCCTGTTCACATCGGTGCGGACGAATTTTTTGATCCAATATGATTCTTTCCTTTTTTATATACTTGTACACACAACATATCATTATTATTTTTGGACTGTTAGCTTTTAAATTATGTAAATATATTAATTTCAATATAAACTACGCAATAAAATTGACAATACCTAATGTTTTCTGTGGCATAAATTGTTATTAACTTTGGCGCGGATATTGTAAGCACAAATTCGCTTATGATCATTAGGAAACGCAACTTTTCAGATTTTCCACCTGGATTTTCTTAGTAGCAGCCCGGAGTTTGGATTTGCACCCGTCTTGAGTCCCTGTTACATGGGACTCTAGACGGGTGATGCCCTATCTCCCGAAATTCCAAGTTCCCAAAACTTAGTTGTACGACTTTGTTTTGATCGAAATTGTGCATTCAATGATCAAGTACTTAGTATTAATTAATGTTATTACTTGAGAGAACCAATGGGGTAAAAAGCGTAGTCATTTAATTGCATTTTGTACTTAATTAATTAAGATTGTGTATTTATTGCAAGGATAAGATGGAGCACTAGACTCATCTTAGTTAGAAAGGAAAGAAAGACAGGCCTGTTGGTCTAGTGGTTAGTGACCCTGACTGCTATGCCGGAGGTCGTGGGTTCGATTCCCACCCAGGACAAATGTTTGTGTAATGAGCATGATCATTTGTTCTGTGTCTGGGTGTAATTTATCTATAATATTTATATATTTAGAAATATATAAGTATGTTTATCAGTTGTCTAGTACCCATAACAAAAGCTCTGCTTAGCTTGGGACTAGATGGCGTTGTGTGATAGTTGTGGAATATTATTATTATATTATTATTATTATTAAAGAAATAAATTACTTTTATTTGCGGTAAAAATGATCAAGAGAAAGAAGACAAACACAAAAAAGAACAGCCGATCGATTCTGTAAAAATCTCACCGTGATAACTTAGGTGAAGTGAGCGTGAAATGAGCTATCAATAGGGGTAATCCCTAGCATCAGGTGGAATGACAGCTCACTTCACCTTAGTTTTCACGGTGAGATTTTTACTGAATAGATAGCACTGCTGGTTCGGGGAAAATATGTGTCACATCCACGCAAAACGGCCATCGCTCAGCATAATGCTAAAATCCTATGTGAGACAGAACCCCAGCGCTGGTTTTCAGCGACAGTCAGTGTTGACGTGTTAAGGTGAATGGGCAGTGGTAGACCGCGAAATTCAAATTTTATTAGGTTTTTTGCAATTTTCAGGTCAGTATCAGTTTGTATCTTGATCATAACAGGTACGTATCTAAAGAATTATAATCATTAGAATCATTAATACATCTTCTTATGTGAGATTTGTACTACAAGCACTTTCCCATAAGAAATTTCTACTTGTGGTACAAATCTAAGTTAGGAAGATGTATTAATGATTCTAATGATTATAATTCTTTAGATAAGTGCCTGTTATAGTCGCGAATCAAATTTTGATCAAAATACAACCTGAAACTGACCTGCAAATTGCAAAAAACGTAAGAAAATTTGAATTTCGCGGTAACCACTGCGCAATCACCTTAAAGTCAACCGGTGCAGCTTACGATAAGATAAAAAATAACAAAATAAATAAAAAAAAATATATACCTGGTTCCAAATGTTTATAATAAACCTCATATTTATGAAATGGTAACATTCCGGGCAACAATATACGCGTGTCGGCCTTTAGTTGGTAACACTATATTTTAGTTGCCGTTAAGGTGAATGCGATGTGGTAGACCGCGAAATTCAAATTTTCTTACGTTTTTTGCAATTTGTCAGGTTTTATTTTGATCAAAATTTGATTCGCGACCATAACAGGTACGTATTTACAGAATTATAATCATTAGAAACATTAATACAACTTCCTAAGTTAGATTTGTACCACAAGAAGAAATCTCTTATGGAAAAGTGCTAATGGTACACAAATCTCACTTAGAAAGATGTATTAATGTTTCTAATGATTATAATTCTTTAAATATGTACCTGTTATAGTCGCGAATCAAATTTTGATCAAGATACAACCTGATACTGACCTGCAAATTGCAAAAAACGTAATAAAATCTGAATTTCGAGGTCTACCACTGAGCAATCACCTTAAACAAAACTTTCTGCAGAAATCACTAAAGGCTCCTTCAAATAGGCGCGGCATGCGAGGCGAATCGCGAGCGATGCCTTTGTCTTGCGTGCGATTCGCGTCTTGTGTCGCGCCTGTTTGTAGGAGCCTTAACGCTTCTTTACACGATGTTTAGGTAAATATTCAATTAAGAACGTGACAATGGATGCAGTACAGCCTACCACGTACACGCACCACGGGAGAGCAAAGCGAACCTCGAACTCTTTCTGAGAAAATCTTTGTTTCAGTGTTCTTAAAAAGTATTGGTCATTTAGGCTCTTGTCTGCTAATCCATTCTCCCTCAACCGCAACGCGTTCAATTGTAACGTACGCGTGATCGGAAAACCTTTGTAAAAATAAAACCCAAACAAAAACTTTGTATAAGGCTTTTCGAAATAATAAATTAAAGAATTACCCCACTTGTCGTGAAAGCTTCTTTTGTTGTATAAATACACATAATGTGGTGTAAGTGTATACATGCCTTGATTTTGACTAACTGTAGTGAGGGCTTGAAGCGAATTGTTGCACTCGTCTGTCTCCAGAGCGGCTAGCGGCGTGTGGTCATTTATATCCTCAGTAGAAAGGTATTTCCGAAGTGCAGGACTGAAGCATGGTTTGTATTTATATTCCAATATGTCTTCTTCAGTTGCAATTTGGTATTCCATACTTGGGTTAGTAGTTAGACTGACTAGACTGGACTGGTAGAATGTATTGATGAGGTATGCGAAACACACCCATATTATGAGTACATACTTTATAGTCATCGAGCAACGAATATCACGGCTGTGTAGCACCAGATTTTCTAGTAGTTCCAAGGCTATGTAGCCTTTGTCCTTTGCTGGGAGGAGAAATACCATCATTGTAAAATACACGATAAACGCTAACAATAACAGCAACCACACGGTAGTATCGAATTCTATATACACAGTTTTCCAAATAGGAATTAATGATGCTCTCTTCACTGCAAACCGTAGCTCGTAGATGTAATCGAGATACCCGCAAAGCCAAGTTAAAGCTTGGGCTCTTGTTAATACCATCATCATACCCCCAAATATGACATCGGTTTCATTATTCCGAAGCATTATCATGGGACCGCTCACTGTCATATCTGGAGCAACTGAAGAATATATGTTAGCGTCGTAACTGTAGTTAAAAATTATATTGAATTGTTCTTTTTCACTTAAAAGTTTGAATATATATTCTTCTGTGCCTAATAAGGTTTTCTCACCTTCAGATCTTAATGGGTTGATGCCAAAAGGTGGCCGGTGAGCCACTGATATATTAAAGGTGCAGTTTTTGAGTCCGGTGACTAGTTTGTTTGGGTACAGATTATCTGAAGCCTGTGAGCACAATCCGAGGCTGATGATGTCGTCGTAATACTTTCCACAAGCGTAATTATCAAACGGGTTGTAGGTGAAGAGGTGAGCGTCCGCAGTTCCGTTCACAACCACCACGTTGTTGATATGCAGTCTCAGCAACTCATCGAATATCACACGAAGCTCGTCGTTTCGCAGCGATTCGACAATAACCAAGAAACGCGCGTATGGATTCCACGTTGGGTCAGTCATTAGGTACTCGAAATATTCCGTGAAAATAGGCACATTCTTAGAATATATCAAATATTCCTGATTAGGCAAAAATGACTGATATGTCAAGTTTCTGGTAACCAGCGAAAAGTTGTTTGTTGAATGAATTGTTTTGAGTAGCTCTTCATCATCGATTTCCATGTTGACGTACGTGATTTCATTTTGTTCAGTGAAGTATTTGTTAAGTACACTGGTTACACACTGAATCAATTGTTCTTTTTCAAGATGGTAAGGTGGCAAAGCGATTTCGCAATGTCCAACTACGTAGAACACGAACATCAAAAACCACGCGACTAACATTTTGTAGCATGAAATTGTCAGTGATTGTTTCACATTTGACGCCTATTTGTTACCTTGATGATTAGGATATCAATTATCTTTCCGTACTTTGAAACGGTTTCTGTGGTCGTGTGCATCGCTTTTGTATTTAATTTTCTATCTAATAGATGAATTATTAAGCGCGATGAGTCTTTGTTCTATGTTTTATGGGTTTGGTTTCCGCACTTAATCCTTCAGTTTAGTTGTTGATTCTTTGTCGACTTTATGAATAAAAAAACTTGAGTTTTATAGTTAAAATTTTCATTTCTAAATTAGCACAGGAACAACGATCAGGCTGTCCACTTCACCAATGTATACGATACATGTATACGATACATACGAATTATAGTTTTTATACAGGGTGGTCAAAATGTCGTGGATCAAACGAAATAGGGAGATAAAGGAGGTCATCTCCAACAAAAAATCTTTCTACAGCATGGCCTTAATTTAATTGCCCTAAAAGTTATGAATATTTTTGTATACCGAGTTCTTTTACAATTAGACTAATTATAAATGAAAAAAAAGTAAAAACAATAAAACAAACGGTGTTGTATTATTACTAGATAATGTATCAGCACTACAAAAGTTCTATTGCGGCTCTTGGTACCAGATTTAGGGTTGTAAGGGTGCGTTTCCACTGAAGCGGAGCTGGGCGGAGTGGAGCGGAGACGTGCAGGAATCGACCAATAACAATGGTTGAAATCCTTATAGCGTCACTCGTCTCGTCTGTGATTGGACGATTCCTGCACGTCTCCGCTCCGCTCCGCCCAGCTGCGCTTCAGTGGAAACGCACCCTAACGGAACTTCCGCCTCCGCCTCCGACATACGAAGTTCTATAATGTAATTATAATTGAACCGCGATTGTAAACCATATATTACTATTTTTTCCACATCCGCTTTCACCTCCGACTCCGTTAACCCCCGCATCCGCTGAGGCGAAACTCTTCGCCTCCGCATCCGCCTCCGTCTCCGCAATGAAGGCCTCTGCTACAACCCTAACCAAATTTCAAGAGCAATTAAATTTTTTCCAAAATTTTTGAAGTGTTACTAAAAATTATTTCTCACTTTATAAGTGCTGGAAGTGACCTCCCTATTTCCTTTGATTCACGACTTTTTGACCAGCCTGTATAAACAGTAATCTAATTCTCACTCCTAATGACTTTATTATTACCGAATAATAATACAGTTTCTTATACCAAAGTAAGTATTATCAGACAGCTCTATTTATTTTCTTTAGATATTTCACCGTATTTTCTTACAAATATTATTTAATATATAAAATTCTCGTGTCACAGTGTTAGTTACCATGCTCCTCCGAAACGGTTGGGCCGATTTGTATGAAGTTTTTTGTGCATATCGGGTAGGTCTGAGAATCGGCTAGTATCAATTTTTTTTTCTTTTTTGCAAAACGACGTTTGCGGGGTCAGCTAGTTATTTTGTAATAATGTAGGTACATACCTAATTACATTAAGTTGCTTCGAGCAAATTCCCGCTTTATTGCAGAAAGAAAATAAAACTGATTTTCCTTTTATGATTTTATTTAAACCGAAAACGATAAGTGATGGTTACAAGGCCACACGATATTTTAAAATTACATTTGAGTTAGTAATGTATTTATGTTGTGCACGGAGAAAACTTTATTTTAACTTTACCTACCTATTTATGTTGTGTAAAATAATGAACAACATCACATGGTTAATATTGCAAGATGTACAGACGTTAGCACATCAAGCTACCCGAAACTGACAAATTTTCACAATCAACTTTGAACCTTATGCTTTAGCGATAAAGTTGAAAAAATATTAAAGAAATTTGACAGATTATAGTAGTTTGATGTGCTGGGTCTGTACTTTTTATAACTTCTGACGCGACGACACGATATTATCGTGGACGTCTGCTTCCATAAAACGTATGGAAAATCGTGTACGTTATAACGATATAGTGGACAGAATAAAAGCGTCTTTATTATATTTCCATACATTTTACCTCCCTGTGTTATCGCGATGCCGTGGCGTGAACGTGGACGTCCACGATAATATCGTCACGTTAGAAATTATAAAAGCGCACATGACCACTGATGCCATCCATGCCGCAATTAACGTTGTCACCTTCTGGGCGCCAGCAATATAAATAAATCAAAGTACCGTCGACACAAAAAGGAGAACATACTCGTAGTTAATATTTAAAGTGACCATGTTTAAATATTTTGCCTGCACTTGTCCCATGTTACATTTTTTTTTTTTGAGAATCAGAAATCATCAAATGACACCTCCCGCTCTGGGTGGAGCAGAAGGGAGTGTCAGACTCTTACTGACTAATACCCACCCGTGTTCCTTCCTTAGCCCTTTATGTTCCGGGGTAGCGGTAACCCTTTTGGACAATCCCGCTGCCCCGGCAGCCTTTGGCCCTTACGGGCATCTCTTTCGCGCCGTCCGGCACAGGCCTGGGCCCCTGATCGGACGGTGAGTTACCCATTACTCTCCATCCGCAGGCCCGCGCCTACGATGGCCGGAAGTCGTCACGCGGCTCCCGACGCCCGGAGCGTCTCCTGCGGTGGCTGGGACGTGAGGCTCTTTCCCTCAGCCATCCCGCCTCCTGTCCCATGTTACTTGTTGCGCAGATCCATCCTTTCGTCATGGCATGTCTTGTCAGCTGTTAGGTTCACCCTGTTTTTCATTCATGTAATTCCGTGGCATCCATCCGTCTTTTTTTTGTGTAAGTACCTAAAGTATCCGTCACGAGAAGCTATACATTGTGTAAACACACATTCAGGGGTTCGCAGCCTTTTGAATTGATCAAGTTACATTTATTTGTACGCATAAATACAAGTATGTCAATTTTTTTTTAACGATGTACATAGTTTTTACAAGTATGAACGTGCTTTGAGCAATTTTTTTACAACTTTTATTTACAACTCGACAATATATCACTGAACATATATTTAATATCGAAAGAATCATTACTTTTATCGCCGCAATTATTTTTGCTATAAACCATTGACACCACATTCACTTTTCACTGCACTTCATACTTGACGAAAACATGTCAATGTATTATTGTATAGCAGGTGTCCACGCGGACGCATCGCTCACTCAAGTAGGAGAGAGACAGGTGTCGAACGCTGCCGAACGCGGAGGCCGATTGTGTCTCTTTGTCGCTCGTTCCGCGCTCTCGCTTGCACTTCAAACCTTAAATGGAACGCCTCAGAGCGAGGTAACGCCGCATGAGTCATGTTTTTTCGTGCGTGCAGCCAGCTTCATCGAATTATAAGACGTTGTCACGTCAAAAACAGTTTTCTAATAATTTTTATTTTTGTAAAGAGATATAATTATGTTAACACACACATCTAATTACTGTCGTCAGACGATTCCGATTTTTTGTCGGTAATCATGTACTGAACCCACAGTAACAGGTTGTAATTTATTAAGCATATCCTAATGATTGTTAAGATTTGGTGCTCTACAAATATCGCAATACAATTTTGGTGTCATAACAGCTGGATAATTGCGTACCACACTATCAGTAGCAATAGGTTTCATTTTGACAGTTCGACAACATACATTGCGTTATTTACGTTATTGAACTTATGAAGCAATGGTTTAGCAATATCTTTCAAAATGATTCAGATTGAGATTGATAATGTCTTACGCAATTAGGGGGTGCAGAGTCAATACGAGAAGTGGGCGTAACATCATTACTATGATTTATTTCATAGTTACATGTTTTCGTGGAGTTACATTAATCAAGGTTATTTTTAACAGAGTTCAAAAAAAGGAGGAGGTTCTCAATTCTCTCCTCAATCTTTTATGTATTTTTATATACAGCTATCTAATTAGCTGTGTCAACATTTTACCTATAGTAATTAAAACATTTTACATAATATTAATTGTTCATGGATATGGTTATACCTACTCGTTCTTTCAGAAAAATATGTTTTCCAACTCTTGATGACATCGACTTAGACAGGATGATAACCACTTTTCTGAGTAGATGCATTTATACAGCATAGCACTTTGTTATTTTGTTTGTAAGTAGTGCTCTTCAATCGTGATTTATAAGGACATTCCCGTGCTTTTTATCAACTAGCTGACATGAAAAGCATTGTGATAGACGCCCTCTCTTGATTTTTTTTTGAAGTTTAGTTTAAAAATTTGCTACAGAAAAACTGGCATTGGTAACTAGTTCATTTGCATTAAAATTGGTTAGTGTGATATTCATTATTTAGGCATATTAACTTCTATGATAAATGCCACTACAGCCAATGCGCATCCGAAAATGTAAATTCGCCATGGGATAGCGAAACGCGTCTGAAAATTTTTCTCTTTCCCGTGAAAATTATGCTTTAATTTTTTGAGGTAGTACACTTCATTCATAAGTTTATCTACCAAACCGAGCTCCCTCAGGCGGAGTGATTTATGATGTAAATAGTGAATCATAGGGAATCCTTTATACAAGAAAATTGAGAATATAACCTTGGAATATGGCTTCGGTAGTGTTACGACCCGAGAATCACCATACTCATCTAAAAATTCCTGATTATTGTACAGAAATTGTCCATTCATAAAGATCGTGTATAGATCTTTCGAATTCGCTACCGTAGTTACGCTTTCGATCATACCGTCGCAGTCATCCATTCTCGTATAACCATCATCTGATGTTATTGATTCCAAGTAATATTTCTCCATTGCTGAACTAAAACAGGGCTTAAGATTGAACTTAGCTATGTCTTCTTCCTTTGAAATTTGATATTCTTTAGCAGGGTTAGTAGTAAGACTGAAGAGACCGGATTGGTAGAAAGTGTTTACCAGGTACGCGAACCACATCCAACATATGAGGACACACTTCACCGGCAACCGACTTCGAATGCTGCGCCCATGAAGTACAAGATTACCCAGGAGAGTTAAGACCACGAAGCTTTTGTCTTCTGTGCGAAGCAGAACTATTATTAAAAGTGAGTAAAATATGAGACTCAGTACTAATAGCACCCACACAGTCGATTCAAATTCCAGATAAACATTTTTCCATGCAGGTACCTCTGGGGCTCGTTTGACTACAAATCGTATCTCATCCGTGTAAGCCAGATGCCCGTACACAAAAGAGAACGCCATTGCACGAGACGGCGTCAGTAACATTCCCCCTAGAGCAGCATCCGCTTCATTATCTTGTATCTTCTTCAATGATCCAACTGCTTCCATGTCAGTTGATACCGTGGGGTATTCTTCGACAGCGTTATAATCGTTTATAATGTTAATTTTAAATTCTTCCATTCCAATTAAGTGGAATAGGTGTGGCTCCGCTCCATAACGAAGTGGATGAGATGAGTCTGAATTGTTGGGGGCTAATAGTGTATAGGGCGGCCACTGGGTTATAATGACATCAAATGTACAGTTCCGTAGTTTGGTGATCATTTTCTTCGGGTACAAGTCATATATCCATGCTTGTGAGCACTCCCCGTAGCTGATGATGTCATCATAGCGTTTGCCGCAACCGTAGTTATCGAATGGGTTGTAACTATACAAGTGAGCATCTTCGGTTGCGTTCATAACCACCACGTTCCTTGCGTGTAGTTTCAGAAATGTGTCGAAGACGATTCTGAGGTCGCTTTTTTTTAGGTTTTTGACAATAACCAAAAATTGAGCCAACGGATTCCATGAAGCTTCTTTGGTTATATTAAGAAACTTTTGAGCAATTAAAGATGCATTTTTAGTAGATAGTATATAAACTTCGTGTTGAATAAACAAAACGTTTTTAGTTTTTCTCGATAGTAATAATATAGAAACAGTATTTGCAATGTTTATAGCTTTTAAGAGATTCTCATATTCAACCTTATTGCCAATATATGTTAAGACTTTTGTTTCGGCATAATGTTCTTTGACTATATTGGTAACACATTGTATTTGTTTCTTGTTGTTCGGTGATTCAGGTATTGGTATTTTGAAACAGTATCCACTGTTGTATAAAAGGCAGATTAGCCAGTACACGACCAACATTTTGAGACGTGGACCTGATAATTCGTATAGTGGTCCTATTTGAAACAAGGGAACTCTTATTTTATCATTAATCAAAACTGAATGTGTAGGGTCTACTCTTCAAATCTGACGCTAATTGTAAGTTTTCGGACATTATTTCTAATGAGGACTGGTTCGTAAGCATTAGATGCTATGATTACTAGTATTTAAAGCAATTATTTTTATGACAGCCTTGAGGCGTTACAAAAATGGGATTTGCTCTCATTATAAGTAGCTTATATGTCCGCCTGTTTGTTTATAATATTAAATTTGTCGGTTTTGTTTTTCCTAAGAAAATCAACATCTCAGGGTTCTAAAGTCCCATTGATATTTCGTCATTAACTTACATCCAGGCCACAGGCCAGGACAGTAGTATTGAATATTATATTATATTATAAAAATTATATTATAAATATTATATTATATTATTATTATTTATTTACCCGTTTGCTCACGTTTAGATCTTATGGCAGATTTACTGGAGAAAAATCTGGATATGCTCAAAAAGTATTCATGAAATTAGCCAAAATAGTTGTTATAACGCGTAGACACTATTTCAAAAATAAAAATAATACTGGCTAAAGCGCAGCCTGCTATATAAATAAACCATGGCATTGCAAATCTAGATTCAAACGTTTTTTAATGAATATTTAATTTAATCTCCCTAGCATAGTAGAGATCTCTGAACTTTTTATCAACCAAACCATTTTCTCTTAAACGGAGCGCGTTTAGTCACATTTTGTCTGAAAGTGGAAACCCTTTGTAGAAAACTGTAGCAAAAATAAACTTGACTTAAGGTTTTTTAAAGTAATTTACGGGAGAACGACCAAATTCGCCGTAGTAGCTTTTTTGTGATATTTATATTTTGATAGTAATATAAAGCGTAAATAAATCTTTAGATTGAGCGACTTTCTTTAAACTTTGGAATGTAGATATGAATTGGAATTGGATTGATGAATTGAATTGTTTTTGAATTGGATTGGTTGATTTGGAATGTAGATGATTGCCTAGATAGGCAATCATGATTCATATCAATACATATATTCCTCTCCGAATGTATATATTCCAGCTTTTTAGGGCAAATGCAAGACTTGAGGTCATGATTAACTAAATCTGCTTTATTGGAAACTTGGTGCTCTTTTATTGGCTTTCCGGTCAGACTGACTAAGCTCGATTGGTAATGACTGTTAATTAGAGACGCAAACCACACCCATATTATAAAGATGCACCTTATATTACTAGTCATTTGTTGGGGCATATTACAGTCACTGGATAGCAAATATTTTAATAATTTCAGCATTATATTAGTTTTGTCTCTAGCACGGAGCAGCATGTTCAATAATATTGAGTATATCACATAACCTAATAACAATGTAGCGGTATCTACAACAACGCCACATGCGAACAACACGTCATACTGACGTTACAGAATCCTGTATCTCGCAACAACAAACAACAAGCACCACACTACTGAATAGAATTCCAAATAAGCGTTTTTTCACATAGCTAAAGATGGCGCCTTCCTCACAAAAAACGTAAGTCATCATAATAATCCAGATACCCGTGCAAATATGTGAATGCATCTGCTCGGCTCGATACTAACAAAATATTACCCAACATTACATCAGATTCATTATTTTGCAATTTTGCCATAGGTCCCTTAACGTTCATATTAGGGAATATTGTAATACATATATATTTCTTTACCTCAGAAAAGTATGTTCCCACTATATCGGTTATACACGCCATCAAATTTTGGTTTTGCAGAACTTCAAATGATAAGTCATTTTCACTTTAAACTGGAGATTTAGCAAAGTGAGCAATAAGTTAACAAACCAATATTTTTGGATGCACATTGATGTTTATAGTTTGTATGTTTATGTGTATGTATGTTTTTAGGTTACGTGACATGAAAATAAATAGTTTTTTTTTATTATGCTTTCATAATAAAAGTTAAGTTGTCGTTAGAAATAGGGAAATTTACTGGTTTATCGTAATGGATCTAGTATACAAATGGATTTTTACTCAGATTTCAATCTGTGCTCATAAAAATGGTCTTTGATGGACGGTTAATAGTTACTTCTTGTCTCAGATGATTAATTATACAATGTGGATCTGACCATACGCCAAATAAAACTTCGAATTTAAATTAAACTTCTTTTAATAACGTTCCCAGTCTGCATACAAAAATTTAATCAAAATTATATTATACCTATTCAAAAGTTTAGTCACTATAGCTAGTCGGCTGATCGGAAAAACACATAGTCAGCCCATCATAACCATATTTTATTTGTTGGTTTTTTTATTTCTCTTTTTGAATTTATTTGATAACATCAAAATACCGCCGATGCAGTTTTGCTAGTGCAAACTCAAACTCAAAGCATTATTTCAATTAAACCATTTCCAGGCACTTTTGAATTGTCAAAATTAACTAGTCGGTCAGTTAGTCAGAAAGTTGAAGCTAGTTGCTCATTCCAAAACGTAGATCTCTTGGAGAAGAATGGGCAAGAAACTCCAAGGACACTCTTTTAAATTAAGATATTACAAAATCCTGAGTACAGTATTCTTGTTGCTTCTCTATGAGAACAATGTTATGAAGAAACAATTCAAAATAGGTATAAGATTAAAAAGAAGCCCTGGCAGCTAAGAGATGACCAGTCTCAACTGACAACGCCCGTTCACGAACATGACGCATGGATTAGCACCATCCAGCTCAACCATTTTGAAGGGAACCGAATGATCCAACACACGCGCCACCCTCAGTGAGACATTTAAGTGAGCATGACACATTTTCAACTGCCATGCTCTTTCAAGTCAATATAAAAAAATATAATAAACGGATCCATGGTTCTTACATTTACAAAATAAAAAAAAAAATGCTTCTAAATTATACAAAACTATAGTTTCCAATTTATTTACGAGCTGAATAAAATTTTACTAGAAAGAGGTATATGATATTAAAGTAACAATTAAAACTTGATTGAATTAAAAATATACATTAAGTTCGAATGTCAGAAACACTTTAAAAAAAGAAAAGAAAAAAAAGGGCTGCTTTCAGGGGTGCTTTCATTAGATAGGTAAGTACATGAAATCACTGGCTATACGAAAAGGAAATTAAGGTAAAAAAAATGCATCAGACCAATAATAGGCAATTTTGAAAGTCAACATATCTATGAAAAGAGAATTGAATGAAATTGCCTACTCTAAAATGTAGTTTCAGATGGAGAAAAATTGACAAAATAGGAGAGCGAGAGTCAAGGGTAGGTAGGAACACTTTTTTTTCACAGTAAATATAGATGATTGAATACTAAAATTAGTTTACATTAAATCTGCGAGTTGACGAGTGATTTATTAATGAAAGACTAAATATCGAGTACTTTAATCATTTAATACAGATACCTAGATAGCGTATTGTTCACACATCAATTAAGAACATCATCATCCGTCGTGACGATAACTGTTTAAAAGTGGTTTATCATTGACTAATAGAAGTTTACGTTTATAAAATTATGATCTTTAAGACCTTTGTAGTAGTGCATATCGTGTAGACACTAATTCAAAAATGAAAACAACAGTAGCCAAAAAGCAGCCTGATATATAAACAAACCATGGCATTACGAATCTAGATTCGAATTCCTTTTGACGAAAATGACACTTAATATTCCTAGCATAGTAAAAATCTTTCAACTTCTTATCAACCAAACCATTTTCTCTTAGACGAAGCGCGTTTTGTCGCATTTTGTCTGAAACTGGAAACCCTTTGTAGAAAAATGTAGTAAAAATAAACTTGACGTATGGTTTGTTAAAGTAATAGACAGTGGTTCGACCAAATTCATCGTAGTAGATTTTTTTGTTAAATAAATATAGTGATCGTGTATTAATCATAAATAAATCTTCTGATTTAGCAACTTTCGTCAGACTTTGCAACGGTTCTAGGCAATCAGGATTTATTGCAGTAGATATATTCGTTTCAGATTGCATAAATTGTAGCATTGCAGGAACAGTACAAGACTTGAGGTTGTGCTCAACTATTTCCGCTTCATTAGAAATTTGGTGCTCTTTTATTGGTGTCCGTGTCAAACTAACTAAGCTCGACTGGTAATAACAGTTTATTAGAAACGTGAACCACAACCATGTTATAAAGATGCACCTTACATTACTAGTCATTTGATGGGACATGTTACAGCCACCAGAAAGCAAATAATTTAACAATTTCAGCATTGTTTTAGTTTTGTCTTCAGCACGAAGGAGTATATTCATTAATATTGAATATATCAAATAAACTAAAAGCAACAAGCACCACACTAGTGGATAGAATTCCAAATAAGCGTTTTTCCACATAGCTACAGATGACGCCTTCCTCACAAAAAAACGTAAGTCATCATAATAATCCAGATACCCGTGCAAATATGTGAATGCATCTGCTCGGCTCGATACTAACAAAGTTTTACCCAATATTGCATCTGATTCATTATTTTGCAATTTTGCCAAAGGCCCCATAACTTTCATGTTAGGGGATATTGTGGTATATATTCCATTATTAATATCGAAGCTAAAATTTACTTTGAAATGTTCAAGTTCTCCTAGCACTTTAAATATATATTGTTCAGCTCCTAATATCATTGCTTTGTCTTCTGCAAATACAGGGTGTATACAGGGTGCATTTGAAATCATGGGCATTATTTTAACCTAAGGTACTACTTATGATACTAATTGCATTAGGGCTACTATTACGCAAATCAAAAATATTATTAATGCAAGTATGGAAAACCTTAAAATGTAGTAAGTCATACAAAGTATCAAATTAGTTGCGCTTCTCGATAGCAAATGCGTAGGTACACTACGCCGTACGCGCGTCCTTGGGCGTGAATTCTTTGACCCCGCCCGACTCACGTGACATTCGTAAGTTGCCAATGAATTGATTCATAATAAATTCCAATTTTCCCTTCGTACTTTGCCGGCTTAGGACGGTCAAAACTACGTCAACTAACATACATTAAAAAAAAAACATTTACGTACCTAGCTTGTGGATTGTTTTGAAAAAACCTTATTTGTCGGTAAAGTGACAGAGGGTAAACGGGTGCTCTTCCACGAGCTTGTGCATGTGCTGGCACGTGAAAAGACGAAAAATCCAACAGGTTCTGAGTGGTTCTGGTGGAATGAGACCCCGTGAAGGAATAGGGTCGTTCGGGTAGCGCCGATGGAACATTTCACGAGTTCATACTAAATTTCTTGTGCGATCGTAAATTACAACCATTTGTGGGTATTGTTGGTTGGTGTACCTAGCCTGCACATTACGCGGTCGAGGCATCGTGTACACAAACACACAACTACTACACTAACACTTAATACACTGCAATCCAAGCACCGTATGACGCGAGCGGCGAGTACGGCGATTACGTCACGGGATCAATAAATCAATTACGCGTCAATGCACCTGCGCAGTCGTTATGACACTGGTTCCGGGTTCGTGACTTCGTGTTGCGGCGGGAAGCATACCCCGCGCGGGGGTGATATTCGTATTTTTGCGAGTGAGGGAGTGGGACGGAGAGAGTTCAGGGAATCCCGCCGGACGGAATGTCTTGTAGCCCATTGTTATTATTACTTGTAAGGAAAAACCCGCGCGCGCGCAGGTGATGTTTGTTTACTTTCGCTTTGCGCTGTACTGCGCTTTAATATTTTGATATTTCAACAATTATTGGCGTTAACGAAGTATTTTGTTTTAATTACTTTAAGTGTTTATTTGCAATAATAAGCCTTGTGCAATTTGATTTACTACATTTTTAAGGTTTTCCTTACTTGCATTAATAATATTTTTGATTTGCGTATTAATAGCCCTAATGCAATCAGTATCGTGAGTAGTGCCTTAGGTTAAAATAATGCCCATGACTTCGATTCCACCCTGTAGAGTAAGGTGGTCGATGTGGAACGGCAGCAAGCAAGGTGCAGTTCCGCAGACCAGTCACGAATTTGTTTGGGAATAGATTATTTGTCGTATTCAAGCACAGACCGAATTTTATGACGTTGTTGTAATATTTTCCACAAGCATAGTTGTCGAAGGGATTGTAGGTGTAGAGGTGAGCGTCGTTTGTACCGTTTACCACCAACACGTTGACCACATGTCGTTGCAATAGCTCGTCAAAAATCTTTTTCAGTTCGTTGTCTTCCAGTGATCTAATTACGATTATGAACCGTGAGGACGGGTTCCATGTTGGATCTTCGAGAAGATACTTAAAACAATTCGTGAATGTGGTAGCATTCTTTGCGTTTATGAGATATCCTTGGTGTTTAAAATATGACTGTGTAGTCGCCTGTCTGAATACCATCGTTGTGACGGTTGATAAATGAATTGCTTTCAGGAACTCGTAATCGTCATAGTTCATAACAATGTATGTTAGCGTCTTTTCGTCAGAAAAGTTTGTTCCCAAAATATGGGCTATACACGTCATCAGATTTTGATTTTGCTGTTCTTCAAAAGTTAAGTAATTTTCACTTTTACAACTGAAATATATCAGAGAGAACAAAAAGTAAATAACCAACATTTTTGGACTCACATTGATTTATGTTATGGGAGAACGTTGGGTAGCTTGTTTATAAAGAATGTCTTTTTGATCATGATTTTATTGTTTAAAGTGAAGCCATTACGTTTTATATATTTTATCGCAATGGATCTAGTTTTTTATTCATCATTACTCAGATTCTAATCTATGTTCATAAAATGGTCATTGATGTTTTAATAGGTACGGTAAGTTTTGTCTGGGACAATTATTTGTATTACTTACCTATATACAATTATTACACATACACTGGAAACGTGCCACGATGGCTGGCAATGCTAATTCTTTGGCCATAGACCGAGCCAAGCTTCTAATGAAATATCGACCAGTCTGGCTTGAAATTTCCTTAAAAAAGAGATGCCCTATGGTCAAACTCACCGTGAGTTTGACCATAGGGCATCTCTTCCTGAAAAGTGAAAATTAAAGTTATTCAGCGATGAACAGCATTACCAGTGCACTTGACACTGCCCCTTAAGAGTGGTGGTAGAAATATGTAGGAGACACCCTGGTGTAAATAACAATAGGAGATTCACCAGCACCGGAAGTCTAACTGAAAACGATATTTTGCCGCTGCACACTGAAATCTGAATCTAAATACCAAACAATATGTCGTAAATTCAAATAATATAGAGTCAATTAAAATTTAAATGAATTCGATCGAAGAATTTAAAAATATTTTTCTTTAATCTCAGATTTCAAAACTGATCAATCAGTGATACTGAATAATCAACGAAACTGGTAAGTTTTATAAACTGATGTATGAGGAAAACTGAGCAGTGATACGCGGACTCCATGACCCGAGCGTGGTTACAGTATTTGCGTCTCTTGACGATTTCAGCAACCGCAGCGCCAGCACAGCTCCCTGTACTAGCAACATGAGATGGCGCAATGGTGTTCACGCAGGTCGCGTCCTCCACGAGAGGCCTACCCACCTGCCAAAGCAACAACGTCATGCCGTCTGGCCTCTTCCCTTCGTCACGTACCAAGTCGTTTGGTTCTAATACCGCTGGTACGCTGGCGGTGACAAGAGGTCGACGAATAATATCGTTGATGCTGGCGTGCCGTGCTTATACGACCTGCGCTCCTGCAGCAGGAGAGGTCATGGTGCTCGAAACTGTTGATAGCTTCACTGCAGTTCGATGTAGGGCAACACAAGGTGCGCCCAAGCGGAGATACGTAGCGAACCAAAGAGAGTCTACTTTTTATAAAAGTTGTGGGTGTATTCCATAGATTGGAGGCGCGCTGCCTATGTATATGTAAATTTTGGTTTAATGCAACAGTATCGAATGACTGTCAAGGCTGAATAAATGTTAATTTTGAAAAGTCTTTCCGAGACATCAGTATGTATTTTCTTCTCAAAGAACGTTGGAAAGGATTCGTCAAAAATTGAGGACCCCAGGAGGTGATGACAATTTCTTTCTGTAAGTTCTATTATATTTGGTGCTATTGTAATATATTTTGCTATGGTAGTGTTTCTGTCAGTGGTTTGGGGAAGGTAAATTTTACATCTTGACAGGTTAAGATTGCTTTTAGCGATAAGACCGCCCATTGTGTCACCCTTTGCAAAATTTCTATATTTATGTCTGTAATTTATATGGTGTACATAATAAAGAGTATTCTATTCTATTCTAAGGTTTAGGCCAAGAGAACTGTTTTTTTTTAAATTAATGGATAATCTATTTTATTTGCACGGAAGTTGTCGAAGACACCATAGAAGCAGAAGGGGGGGGAGGTTGATTTAGGAGTTCTGGTCCCAGCAACCAAAATGTACGCATGTAACGCGGGAGCAACCGACGTTTAGTTGTCCGTGGAAGAAGCAGCTCAACCTGACCTGTTTTTTGAGACCTTATTTTGCTGTCGTTTAAAATCCGCCATTTTGATTTTATAAAAACAAACAACCTAGCCTTATAAGCATCGTGCGACCCAAACGAGACGATACCGACACCTCATGTATTAAAATCCATCAGGCCATTAGGATGCTTCGAGGGTATACCTAAGGAATTTCACAAACAAAGATACATGGTTAAGTACGCATAAACACATTACCCTGTCCTGTCACGTAGGCGGGTAAATAGTTTATGACACTGCACATAACTAGGTATTCCCCGGTTATTTAACAGTTTCATAAACTACTAATTCGAATTGGTTTTTATTACTTCGCAGTAGGTGCAAAAAGTGGAATATTCTCCTCGGGGATAAAGGTGTCTTCGTCTTGGGCGAGCTTGAATCCCTCACTGCACTTACGGATTCTAGTCCACTTCGCTCAGGAAACTCAGAGATCTCTCGCTGCGCTTGGGAGCCCTGAGTCCTTCGGTGTGTTCAGGATTCAAAATAGCGCCCGCGACATTAAGACACTGACACTGCTTTATCCCCTTAGTGAATAATCTACTATTCTGTGTTAATTCTACGAACTATGATAATTATTATACTATAACAAAATATAAACAAAAACAACAAGTTCAAAGTTGATTGGGAAAATTTTACAGTTTCGGGTAGCTTGATGTGCTGGCGTCTGTACAGTTTTGACTTCACTACGATTTTATTATAATGTATAGGTCGCTCACATACCTAACTGTGGATTCTACTGTCATGAAGTCGTATCCTCTGCATCTTGATAATTTAAAATAAAACTTGTTAGTAAGTCAATCAAGGAATTTACAGACGAATCCTTGATTAAATACAGATGGCGACTACAGCCATTGCGGCAGTGCAATGACCGTCTTATGTTCACTACTAGCTGCTGCCCGCGACGTCGTCTACGTGAAGGCTCTACAGCACCAAAAATACCTAAGAAGCCAGTTTCGCTATAGCATTATAAAAAACAGCTTTTAAAATAGCATTAAAATTTAAGTTTTTTTTTGCAAACGAAGCAAGTGAAGAGAGTTATATGGGAATCCTGCTGAGTTCAGTGATAAGATGTGACTGAAGGAAATAGAGCAAATAATGCAGGAATACATTCCAGGACACAAAAGAGTAAAAACACGTACAAGGGTATCATACCTTACAACACTTCCCTATTAACTGCGTTGGTAGTTATGCTGCCAGGAGCCAAAATGTAAAGAGAGTCGGGACTGGTGACGCGGGAGCAAGCGACGTTCCTGCGGATGTCCTGCAGGATTCTGTCCACGGCCTCAACTGCCTTCTTATTGGCCATCGTACACTCATCCCATACGATCAGAGAGCAATCCTTGAGCACGTGTCCCTTATCGCTGTTACGTGACACACCACAAACAGGCGTTTCGGCGCTCTCTAAATTGATGGGAATTTTAAACATGGCATGTGCTGTCTTGCCACCCGGAAGCAGTGTGGCAGCGATTCCCGACGACGCTACAGCAATAGCAATTTTGCTTTGCCTCCTGACCTCTGCAAGTATGCCAGTGGTAACAAATGTTTTTCCTGTTCCACCAGGAGCATCCAAGAAAAACATTTTACCCTGGTTTTGCCCAACGCTTTCAAGGACGGTGTCACAAATTTGTTTTTGCTCTGAAGAGAACAAAGCGACATGGTCATTTCGCCCGGATTGTAATTTGTCTCAGCGTTATACTCCCGATTTCCGCGGTCTTGATGCGGTGATGATTAGGGAGCTGGTAACCCATATTCGATCAGTGGATTGCCGTCGATAGAAATGACCACATCTTAAAGTGAACTGAGACAGGTGTTCAGCACGCGTTCATCAGTTACTTCGACTTCGTCTCCAATAGCACGCCTCAAAGCTCGTAGAAAATCTTCAGACAGATGATGGCGATACTTCTCCCACAAATCTACCGGGTTCGCGACTCCACAAAACACCAAGATGACGGCAAACAGATGACGCATGCGGCTGGGACTTCACTGACGCTCTCCTCCGCGAGGGTGTTAGTTATCATACTCCTCCGAAACGGCTGGACCGATTTGTATAAAATTTTGTGTGCATATCGGGTAGGTCTGAGAATCGGCTACTATCAATTTTTTTTGTTCTGTTTTGCAAAACGACGTTTGCGGGGTCAGCTAGTATCTATATATATTTAAAATTCAAAGTCCTGACTGACTCATATATCAACGCAGAGTCTAAACCGCTGGTTCTAGAGACATAACATTTGGAGAGTATGTTCTTTGTGAAGAGAAAGTATCCACTAAGGAAGGGTTTTTCGTAATACCACCTGTAAGAGGGTGAATGGGGGGAGGGTGAATTATCACGCGGACAAAGTCGCGGGCAGAAGCTAGTTTATTAAAAACCTCTTTTTATAGAACTGAAGATATTATTTGTTCCCGGTATTTATACTTATTTGAATGTTGTTTTGATAAAACGCACTCTAACATATTGCAACGTCTTGGAGACTCCGTACGTTACATAGGCATCATGTTAGACTGACTATTCCTCTTTTTTTTATAAATGGGCATCTCGCAGTTCAACCTAGGAGGTTTTCATCTGCTTAACCGGGCTTGCCTGTGGATTAAGGCCTCCAGCCTGGGCTTAAAAAACTTAAAAGCTAAGCGACTACACGCTAAGGGCACCCCCTGTGGGGGACCTCGGCTTAGGGCGTCACTGGGAGAGAGCAGCAAGGGACAGGCTGGATCTGAATTATTTAGGGACGAATTTATAATTACCGGCTCAGCAGCGCGGGCTGGCTCGAGCAAGGGTCGGGACGGACATGGAATGGGGCATTGCAACGGGTCTCAACGGCAAGGACGGAAGGACGGCTATCGGGACTTGTACTTGTTTGACTTGTCGGGGATGGTAAGGGTATGCCTCGGTCGGCGAATCCTACTTATGCGGGAGGGAGTGTATCGGGCGGCCGCAGCAATCAGTGGAATGGGGTGCTTTAGAGCAGTATCAAAGAAGCGTTGGAAATGCATTTCATGAAGTGGTGGCCTGTCTGAGATCTATGTAAGTGTAGATTCTCATTGCAGACATAGAAGGGGTCTCCCGTGACCTTTCTGAGGAAACGGTTCTGGAGGGTCTGCATTATATGCAGATGGTGAGGCTTAGCGTGTACAAAGACGACGCAAGCATAGGTAAAGATGGGACGGATGAGCGCGGTGTAGAGGCGCAGTTTGCACTTGAGTGACAATTTGCTGTGGGCGGTCAGTAATCAGGATTTATTCTTCTTAGCGTGTCGATAGCAATCTAAATGGACTCGGCCCAGAATTCGGCTACATGTTTGGCGCCATCACCAGCGTCCATCAGTTCCTGTAACGTGCAACTGACTGGACACGCAGGACACGATACTAAATGTCCCATCGTTTGTGGAACAGCACCACATTTACACTCCAAGGCGGAGTCGTCTATGAATCTCCACCTGAACAGGTTTTCCTTGCTTCTGCCAACCTGGGTCCGGAGTCTGTTTAGAGACTTCCAGGTTACCCAAGGTAACTCATGTCCAGGTGGGAGGACTTCAGAGGGTGGAACGAACGGTTTGGGTAAGGAAGCACTGTCTCGCCACAACTTCAGTCTCTCTTGTGATGGTTCTTCAGTGAGCGGGACGACACACTTTAAAAAACTGTGGACGAATAAGGATTTATTGCAGTAGATATATTCGTTTCAGATTGCATAAATTCTAGCATTGCAGGAACAGTACAAGACTTGAGGTTGTGCTCAACTATCTCCGCTTCCCGGTTAAACTAACTAAGCTCGACTGGTAATGACAGTTCATTAGAGACGCGAACCACACCCATATTATTAAGATGCACCTTACATTAATATTCATTTGTTGGGGCATATTACAGCCACTGGATAACAAATATTGTAACAATTTCAGCATTGTCTTAGTTTTGTCTTCAGCATGGAGGAGTATGTTCATTAATAACGAGTATATCAGATAAACTAACAACAAAAGGCACCACACTAGTGGATAGAATTCTAAATAAGCATTTTTCCAGTTAGCTACTGATGATGCCCTTCTCACAAAAAAACGTAAGTCATCATAATAATCCAGATACCCGTGCAAATATGTGAATGCATCTGCTCGGCTCGATACTACCAAAATATCATCCAACATTGCATCAGATTAATTATTTTGCAATTTTGCCATAGGTCCCTTGATTTTCATACTAGGGGATATTATAGTATATACTCCAGCAGAAAAATTGTAGCTAAAATTCACTTTGAAATGTTCTTTTTCTCCTAGCACTGTAATAAAATATTGTTCAACTCTTAATGTCATTCGGTCGTCTTCCGCACGTTCAGGGTGTATAGAGAAAGGTGGCCGGTGTGGGACAGTAGCAAGCAAGGTGCAATTCCACAGACCAGTCACGAATTTGGTTGGGAATAGATTATTTGTCGTATTCAAGCACAAGCCGTAACTTATGACGTTGTTGTAATATTTTCCACAGGCATCGTTGTCGAAGGGATTATAGGCGTAGAGGTGAGCGTCGTTAGAGCCGTTTATCACTAGCGCGTTGACTACATGTCGTTGCAATAGCTCGTCGAAAATCTTCTTCAGTTCTTCTTCTTCCAGTGATCTGACCACGATTGTGAACCGTGACGATGGGTTCCAAGTTGGATCTTCAAGAAGATATTTAGAAGATCAAACGAACTTACCTGAAGTGAAGTTCGATCTTGATTATCCTGTCTTCGTCGAAGAGATTTTAATCTTGACCAAGTAGTAGCTTGCCTACGTTTCGATCACGCCGCACAAGTCTTTGGAGTATAAGAAAGAAAAAAAACATTGTCTCCGTCTTGTGGCGCGCCGTCCAGGCGACACCTCATTATCTTTAGAGTAGAATAGAGAAAACAGTAGCAACATTGATCATACGGGGTTTTGGGTTAGGGAGGGACCATAAATCTCTTCGACGAAGACAGGATAATCAAGATCGAACTTCACTTCAGGTAAGTTCGTTTGATCTTCTAATTAGGTATATTAACAAAAATACTGTCCAACTTTTACCAATTATTATTTTATACTTATTATTATTTTACTTTTTATTTTCCTATTTCTGTTCCTATTATAAATCTATAAGAATCTACGTTAAAAAATCTAATAAATTTGTACTAATTGACGTTTGATCAGTGACTATTGGTCGATTATAGAAATTAGCGAAAACTGCTGATTGAGCATACCAACCCGCGGTCTTCCTAATGGCGTCGATACTTAACCCCGCACGAGCGGCTGCCGAAGTCGAGGCATTCCTCGTACTGTGAGCACTAAAAATGGAAGTGTCGATGCCGCTTTCCAATAATATCTGCTTAACCCAGCGTCCAGGGGTCTGAGAAGACGCTGCCCTGTGTGGTTTTTTAAACGTTAAAATCAGACGCTCCTCGTAATCTGGTCTGATCTCCGAAGTTACCTCCAAATACTTATGTAAGACAGAAGCTGGGCAAACTCCAGGTTTCTGATTGAAATAAGTTAGATTTAAAAGGGGTTGTCATTTACCAATTCTTGAAGTTTTAATCAGACTACTAATAGTTATTATAAATCGATCTTGGAATGTTTTAATATCAGACAATTTTATCAAAGACTAGCTTCTGCCCGCGACTTCGTCCGCGTAAATATTTTTTGTTTCCCCGACCCACCCCGTCGCGTCGCAACGTGTCGCCGGCCTGCGCTATTACTTCGTTTTCGCTTGGCGAAAACTTCAGACTTTTTTTCTTTTTGCTCAACTCCTAAGGGTCCTAGCGTCAAGTTTAATAGAATATAGCCTTCCTCAAGAACTGGGCTATCAAACGCAAAAACATTTTTATATATGCGACCAATACTTCCAGAGATTTAGAGCTTTCAAACCGTGTTTCAAACAAACAAACTCTTCAGCTTTATTATTAGTATTATTTTAAAACTACGATATCTCCTAAGATATACATTGAAATCAAATGATGTCAGAGGCAATTTTGTTCAAAATTAAATACATGTGATGAATAACGTATTTATTTGGATAAGGATTAATACCATGTTTATAAAAACACCTTCGCAAATAATGCATTATTTTAGAACAAATTTGGTTAGCATAAAAGAGGTTATTGTGAGCTAACCTTAAAAGATAGACATATGCTGTCGCGGACTTTTTTTTAAAGCTTTTAAAGCGGAACAATTCTGTCATATATGATTTTTGCGAAACTTTAACCGTTTACGCAGCGCACGCAGCGGAAGCTCTCAATAGGAAAAAAATCCCCCGATTTTGAAACATTCTTCATTGGTGCTCCGCTCCTATTGGTTTTAGCGTGATGATATATAGCCTATAGCCATCCTCGATGAATGGGCTATCTAACACTGAAAGAGTTTTCCAAATCGGACCAGTGGTTCCTGAGATTAGCGCGTTCAAACAAACAAACAAACAAACAAACTCTTCAGCTTTATAATATTAGTATAGATAAAATTTGCAATCTTTGCCCAGTAGCAAGTGCTAACAGAGTGATTAATTTATTGCTTAGCATTTCTAAACTAGCTGATTTATTCTGAATGTGTTCTAAATAATTTAAAACTATACTTGGATCCCATGTAATATAACGTGGAAATACTGGTTTTATTTGAAAATGCCTTTAAAAAATCTTTTGAGGTTACTGACTTCGCCTATTTTTTGTGTAGATATCAAAGAAATTGCTGATCTATGACTATTTAAAGTACCGTAAGATGATCCATTTTGAAAACAAATGGTTAGAAAGTTAGTGGGTAGTAAGTGGTTAGTTAGTGAAGAGACGTTAACATTGTAGAAGTCAATATTTCCTTGCATGCAATAATTCCACCATAGTTTGAGACTTGAACTGTATTGCGAAATAGTATTCTGTGAGAGGGACGAAAGCATAACGTCTAAGGCTGATTCGGGAACATGTTGTCTACGGAAGCCTTCCCGGATAACACACAAGCTGCCAGGGAAAGATGAGGATGCAGGGGGTGTACTGATCTGAAAGGAGAGAGAAGGAGATATATTTACTTGGAGAAAATACTATCATCTCTCTAACACAGAGTGACCTGAAAAGTGGGTACCACGGCTGAGACGGCCATAATGGAACGACTATTATGCCGGTCGCTTCATGAAGTATAATCTTTGTCAGGGTTTTTAAAATTAAAGAAAATGGTGGAAAAGCGTAAAAGAAAAATTGTGACCAATCTAACGTGAAAGCATCGATATTGTAAGCGAAAGGACCTTGTTTCCATGATACGTAAACAGAACACTTCGTGTTTATGCGAGAAGCAAATAAATCTATGTTAGGCTTCCCGAATTTATAAGTTATTTGTTTAAATTCTCTAGATCCTAACTCCCACTCCGTATCAATATTAAGTTTTCTAGATTCGGTATCAGCATTTGATGAAGATTTGATGAAGAGCAAATTATGATGCGAAAATCAAAATATTCCTTTCTTCACACCACTTCCAAATCATGTTGGCTACCTCGTTTAAGTGCTGGTATTGAACTCCCCCCATTCTGTTAACGTACGAAATAGCGGTAGTATTATCAACGCGTAAAAGAATTTCGCAGTTTTTTCTATCTTTTGCGAATGATCTGAGGCCGAAATAAATTGCCAACAATTCCAGATAGTTTATATGATTATTACGCTCTGTGGCGTTCCAATGCCCACCCGATTTTTGAGAACCACAGGCTACAACCCCCCAACCTGTTAAGGAGGCGTCTGTGAAAATCTCAAGATCGTATTTATGGTGACGAATTGGATTGACTTTTAATAAAATATTATTCTTCCACCAAGATAAATCCTCATGTAAACTATCTGGTACACTTAGGAATGCATCATAATTATCGTTGTTCTTAAGCAACGCCAAATATTTAATTCTCTCTAGAGCCTTGGTGTATAACCAGCCGTATGGAATAGCTGGACATGCTGCAGTAAGAGTACCTAGGAAACGAGCTAATTCTCTTATTCGGAGTCTCTTTGAATCCGATAACCAATTTACTTCCTTAAGGATCTTGTGTCGTTTTGAATTTGGCAGTTGTAAAGTCATGGAACCAGAGTCTAAAATAAAACCTAAGAATTTACAAGCCGTTTTGGGTATCAAATTGCTCTTTTTATAGTTAATGATAAAACCTAACTGTGTTAAACAACTAATACTTTTATTTGCGTTTTCTAGGCAATCACTAGGGGATTTTGCAATACACAAAATGTCATCAAGATAGCGTACTGAAAGAAAACCTTCAGACCTTAGATGAGTCATAACCGCTTGCAATATTTTCGTAAAAATATGACATATATACAACACATACATATAAAAGGCAAAACTATAAATTCGTATAAATCTTCTCTAAAATAAAAACGTAAAAATTTTGTATGACTATCATGAATGGGGAGTAAAAAATAGGCATCTTTAAGATCGATATTAATCATGTGACAGTCCTTAGTAATGAGTTTGGTAGCAGTTCTTACATCTTCCATTTTAAAATGTTCGGTATGTACATATTCATTTAATTTCTTTAGATTTAAAATAAACCTGCCACCGTCACTCTTAGGAATTAGGAAAATATCTGAAACGTATTGACCAACGACTGGTTTACACTTCCTAATAGCCTTAATTTTTAAAAGATGTTCTATTTCATTTTCTATTGCTACAGACTCACATTTTGAAAAACTGCGACGTGGGTAATTTTCTAATTTCTGATTAGGCTTTTTAATAAAGGGTATCATGTAACCAGACACAGCATCTAAAATGAATTTATCATTGGTGAATGATTGCCATTCACAAATTCACAATAATAGTGTTTTAATTGATCAGCGAGTACCTGGGTTTGCAGCGGAACTTGTAAATTCAATGTTTCGTTGTGTACCGCGGTGCTCGGGCCGGCGCAGGCGGCGGCTGCGGGCGGCGCGCGGACTGCGGCGGCGTCCGACGCATGGGGGGTGGCGGCGGGGCTGGCGCTCGCTTGCGGCCCGGGTATGCGTAGTGCGCATACGACGTCGTTTGTTTCGGCCCACCGGCTCTGGATGGGTACATCTGGCCGCTGCGCTGGTGTTGGAACCGAACTCGGGTCGATGGGCCTTTTTCGTTTAAATTGACAGTTGATGTGTGAGCTTGAATTAGTTGACTTGTATTTTTAATATTTCTAGAATTCTTGACTAAATCGCCTAGATTTTCCCCAAATAAAAGAGAATCTCTTTTCCTATCTTTAAAGGGATCTGACAAAGATTTATCAATCAATGGAATGATGACTGAGCGACGAGTATCTGTTTCAGTGTAGTGGGAACCAGCCAGGAGTTGACCCGCATCGTTCAGAGTACGGATGATATCTGGAATATTTGAAGTTTTCTTTAAGAGACATGTCATAGCATAACTTAAAGCTGATAGGGCTTTGCCTAGCTGATCTTGTTTGGCAAGCAGCCGCTTATCCCTTAATTTACAGGTTTCGACTAGCATGGCGCCAATTTCCGGGTTCAGAGTAGGGCCTTTAGCGAGGGGAACATTTTTTGGTAAAAGATGTTTCTTTAAAATCTCCTCTTTAGTTTCCTTTTTTAAACCACACGAAAGAATTTTTTGAAATCGGGTGGCTAAATCTGCTTGAAGGTCACTACCGTACTCAACGATGTTAGCCTCAGAATCACCAAGGGCCTTTAATAATTAAGGGTCAAAATTGTCACACTCAGCTGTTTCGTCATGCGACGGTATAGCAGGGTCAATGTGTGTCAAACAGGGTTCAGCAGCCTTCGCGTCGACCGTTGTAATAGCGCCATCTACAATCTCATTTGGGTGGTCCCTGTTTTGAAGCACGCATTCAGCCTCGGCGGGAAGCGACACGTTTACAGGTGGATCCAGCTCGAGATGTTCTGGAAACCATTACTTATGAGGCAATACCGAATAAAAAGACGCAACAACACAAAAGGTAGTTTAAAAAAACTTGATTATGATAGCAACAGCGAATAAATACGGCTAAGTATAGCTGATGGTATGTCATGTATTTAATGAGCGTTGCAGTAGGCAATAGCCGCACTTTGAATGCACACAACACAAACATATAAAAAATTCTTGGTAGGTATCCGAAGAATACAACGGATTTTTGCATAAACGTACGAATCCCGATGAATGCAACGGTCGTACTTATATTATATTATTGACGATTAGAAATTATCCGAAGAATACAACGGATTAAAAGGCATAGTGATCCCAAAGAATACAAAAGGTACATAAAAATCACCTTGAGGGTAGACATCATCATCGTCGTCCGAATATATAATCCTCCGAACACTGCGCCGATTCCCTTGAATCGTATTTTTTCATACTTTTTCATGTCCGTACTTTTTTTATCTTCGTACTTTTTCATCTTCCTTCTCAAATCAAATCAAATCAAAATATTTTTATTTCACATAAGCCTACAAGGGCACTTATGAAACGTCAGAAGCTAGGTGCACGGTTCCAATTGGTCGTTTCCTATGGAGAAGAACCGGCAAGAAACTCCACGGTTACTCTCCATCTGTCTTCTTTGGTCTCATCACGATTTCGCTTAGGCATCCTTGATGCAAACCGTAAAAACCGTTTCCTAGTATTTTGTGGGTAGGTGCTTGTGCAAACGCCGTGAGCGCACGGACAAGAATGAGGTGTCGCCTGGACGGCGCGCCACAAGACGGAGACAATGTTTTTTCTCTTTCTTATGCGGCGTGATCGAAACGTAGGCAAGCTACTACTTGGTCAAGATTAAAATCTAGAAGACGAAGACAGGATAATTAAAATATTCTGTGAATTTCGTTGGGTTCTTTGCGTTTATGAAATATCCTTGGTGTCTAAAATATGACTGTGTAGTCGTCTGTCTGATTACAATCGTTGTGACGGTTGACAAATGAATTGCTTTCGGGATTTCGTAATTGTTATAGTTCATATCAACGTATGTTAGCGTCTTTTCGTCAGAAAAGTATGTTCCCACTAAATTGGTTATACACACCAACAAATTTTGATTTTGTAGTGCTTCAAAAGATAAGGCATTTTCACTTTTACACTGAAGATATAACAAAGAGAGCAACAAGTTAACAACCAACATTTTTGAATGCATTACATCTATGTTGTAAGGTAACGTTTGGTAGCTTGTTAATGAAGATTAAAACGTTTTTGGAATGCCATCAGAAATAGAGCTATTAAAAAGGATATCGTAATGGATCTGAAATATTAGGCATCATTACTCAGACTTAAATTTCTGTTTATAAAATTATCTTCGATAGATGATTGATAGCTTTATGTTTTATTTAAGGCTGATTTATCCAACGCCAATTTTATCGGAGGAATAATTTTGAATTTTTAACAGTTGTTCCTTACAAAAACTGTCAGACGTCAATTTTATTCCACGAATAAAAATAATCGGTCGTTTGAAAAATCAGCCCTTAGTATAATTAAGTACTGGACTGTTGATAAGTTTAAACGCGTTTAAAAGAGTTTAATGAAGTGGTTACTTTTTAAGTACAACGCTACAACATTCTTTTGGCGGGTGGCCAAAATCAGAACTAACGCCGCCATCTTGTTTTGTAAAAATTTTTTTTTAGGTTTTCGAGTGAAACCTTCAAAAGGTGGCATAGCTTTGGGAATAAAACCGGAGAGAGTGGGATTTTTACCTCACTAAATCACCCCGGCGGTCACCATCTGGACATGGAAGGGGTACCATGACCTCTCAAAAGATCAATCCGAAACCCCCTTTTTGCAACGCCTGTTTGCATATCTCTGGGAAGAATGTAAAGGGGTCTTCCCGAAATCTAACTGTGCAAGTGTGCATGATCGCACGTGACCACCGTGCGCCATTTTCCCTGAGGTCTTCCAGTGGGAGGACAGAGTAACAACGCCCCTTTGTCTATGTCATGCAGGAGCCAGAAGATCCTTGTTGCACTCTAAGTATCTGTTTTGTCCTGATGCGGAAAACATTCCATACACTTAAACTTAGTTCAAATTCTGCACATATGTTCAAAATAAGTTTAATTTTTGTGTACTAAGGTACGTACCTATTATATTTATATAATATTGACGGGTGGAGCCGCCTGCTCAAGATTATATTTTTAATGATTAATGGTGCAAGATGATTACACACATGATTAATGTTTCAATTTGATATTTTTCCGTGTTGGTGTTTTAATGGTATATGTTTCTGTATATGTTTCGTCATTAGATATACAATGTATTACTAACACTTTTGGTAGAAAAATAAAACAAAGCCAAATGCCAGTTATTTTTAGGTGTGACGCCATATGTAAAATAATTATTCCCACCTCATCTTATAATTTTAATTTAATACAATTTGCTAGACCCGAGGGCCTGAGGGGCTCGTGGCTAAATAATAACAGCCGCACAGGTCGACCGATCAGGTTAAGCTACGCTTGCCGCGGTTGGTCTGTGGATGGGTGACCATCTTTACATTCCGTGACCGTTCCGTGCCTCGGAAAGCACGTTAAGCCGTTGGTCGCGGCTGTCATTCGTGGATCTTTGACAGTCGTTACGGGCAGTCAGAAGCCCGAAAGTCTGACAACCAGTCTTACCAAGGAGTATCGTATTACCCAGTAGCTGGGTTGTGGAGGTCAGATAAGCAGTCGCTCCATGTAAAATACTGGTATTAAGCTGCATCCGGTTAGACTGGAAGCTGACCCCAAAATAGCTGGGAAAAGGCTAGGCAGATGATGATGATGGTGCTAGACAGGTCAAAAGTTCCCCTATTTTAGAATAGCAAGCTTCCTGCTTTATGCACAATTAATTACAAACCTTAATTACACAAAGTACAGCCAATATTTTGCTTTATGCATGCACTCATGCAGTAGACGAGCCTGAAATAGAAAAAAAAACGACGCACTGCCCATCCATTATTAACTGGGGTCACAAGCAATTGAAAACCAACTTAAAGGTCCTAAACAAAAATTTCATGATAAGTATAAATGGGAACAACACAGTGCATCGAACCATCGTAGATATGTGATTATTAGGGATGGGCTGACTATGACTGGCTGACTAGCCGACTAATATCGAGCCAACATTACTTTCGGTGGAGCAATGATGGCTCGGCTTCTGCCAGTTTTCAGTAAGGAGTTTAAAAAGTAGATACTTAATCAAATATTACGTCACTTTAATAAAAATTCAATCTTTCATGGACGACAGTACGGTTTTACCAAAGGGCGTTGTACCACTGTGTCACACTAATTAAGAAAATGTTTAATGCAAGAAGCACAAGATGCCATTGGAATCTTTTGCGACCTCTCTAAGGCGTTTGATTGCGTAAGCCATGAGACACTTCTGCTGAAGCTAGAGTCCTAATGGGATTAGGATTAAAGGTTGATTGATTTTTTGGGATTGGGTTTTATAAATTATGAAATAAAGCTCTTGATTTATTAAGATCATCTGAAAGACAGAAAGCTTAAAGTTCAAGTAAACGCCGTAAACTCATTGGAGTCTGAAATGGCAATGGGCGTTCCTCAAGGTTCGATATTGGGTCCATTCCTCTTTTTAATGTACAAGAATGATTTACCCCAATTACTTCAAAATCAACCGAAGATGGTGTTATTTGTAAATGACACATCATTGTTCTTTAAAACAGACCGAAGGTCACAAATTCTTGACGACGAGAATAACTCTATATTTCAGGTCCAAGATTGGTTTCCAGTAAATAATTTGGTATTATAAACAAATACATTCGATTTAAATTACCTAATATTTGAAGTAGCCAATTTGATATCATATTGAATGAACAAAAATTGGAATTTATTAATCAAACAGTTTTCCTAGGAATCACGCTAGATGAGAATTACGACATTATAGATCAAATCCATCACTGTAAATATTTAATGTTTGCCGATGATCTCAAAATTTATAGAACAATCAATTCGACTGTAGATGTTACTCTAATTCAAGAGGATTTAGATAGGATAAATCAATGGTGTCACTTGAACCGCATGAAGCTTAACGTACAAAAATGTAGCCACATTCGATTTAGTAGGAAAAGACAATCCAGCGCTGTCTCATACAATATACAAGGAACATTATTAGAGTCTGTAAATAAAGTTCGAGATCTTGGTGTCATCATGGATGACAAAGTTAACTTCAGAAGTCATATTGATAGCATCGTCACGAAATCAGCAAGGCTACTTGGATTTCTTAAGAGAAGCACTAAAGGCTTCAAGCTGGCTAGAACTAAAATAGTGTTATATAATGCCTTAGTTCGGAGTCATCTTGAATTTGCGAGCGTAGTGTGGAACCCGCACTATGCTATGCACTCACAAAGAGTCGAAAGCATCCAGAGGGCCTTCACGAAACATCTAGCGTATACCTTCGGTAAAATATCTCCCCGGTGTCCATATGAACAACGTGTTCGATGCTACAATATGGATTCTCTGCGCCACCGTCGACTGACACAGGATCTAATGTTTCTTTACAAATTGGTCAATAATAAATTAGACTGTGACAGATTAGTTGAGCGTATTGGACTAAAAGTTCCTTACAAAATGCCCAGATACCCTGTAACTGATGTATTTCACACTCGAGCATCCAAGACAAATATAGGAGTAAACTCACCACTAAACAGACTCAGTAGAGAGATGAATTCTTTGATAAAATTTGTACCAGATGTCGATCTTTACCACGATTCCATAAAAGTCTTTAAATCCAAAATACTGAAGTCCCGAAAAATACAATCTGATAATTTGTTATGTTAGTATACTTTAAGAATCCTTCGCCTTTTAATTTGTTTTTAGAAGCTATGCTCTACATTATGATCTCATTTCCATTTATATTACTTAGCCCTAGTCTTAAGTAAGTGGGCAAAATTGCAATGTTGTTCGTCTTTTTAGTCTACTTTTTGTTATTAATCTTAGCTTTAAGAAGTATTTTGGCATAATTCTTAAGTTCTAGCCTTTAGTTTTGTTAGTATTATGTGTGATCACTTAATTCTTAGATTGCTGGTAAACCTGTAATTGGCGACTGTGTAAGACCGAGACTATTGTGATCTATAGTACTTAAGATAAATTATACATAGAAGCTGTTGGTGTACCTTAATAAATAAATAAATAAAAATAAATGAGAAATTACAATGGGGACCTCATATAACATCTCTTGCGGAGCGCCTAAGCTCAGTCGCTTATGCTGTTAGAAAGATAAGACAGTTCTTCTTCCACAGCATTATGTCGTTTGGCATTTTAGGGTCGGGCTGCTGATATTGAATCCATTTTTAACTATTTTGCAAAAGAGAGCTGTCAGAGCTATTTATAATCTAAATCGCCGCCAATCTCTCTGGGAATTATTTAAAATTATTAATATGTAGGTATTATGACGGTACCTTGCCAATTCATTTCTGAAAATATTATGTAAGTAAGAAAAAATCTACATCTTTTTATTAAAATAATCGATAGACATAATTTTAATACTAGAAATAAAGATAAAATAGATCAACCATTTTTCTGATTAGCTAAAGTACATATAAACGTCTTTTATGGGGTACTGTGTTAAATGTTAAAACAAAATACCTTGTGATAATTTTAAGTTGCAATTAAATGAAAGAAAAAAGCTCATATTAAAAGTACACTTTGTAAACAAGCATATTATAAATTATAGGATTATATCCAGGAACGCTTGGAAACATAGGTACTGGTTCTGCTTCATAGGACAATCTAAAGTTTAGACAAAATGAAACTGGTTGCTAATTTAATTGTAAAATTAATAATTTTTTGACATTGATTTACATTCTGTAATTACTTTAACTCACACACTGACTTATTACTTGTGAATGTTTTTTATGAAAATCGTCTATTTTTGTAACTATGTGTGTACCATGTATTTATCACATAATTTATTGATTTGTTTTGGAGTTATTTTTAATTCTTTTACGTATTGTGGTATAGTAATTTTATTTTAGGTGCATATCTTCACATATGTATATGTATGAGGGTGTGTATATGTGTGTGTGTATTAATGCATTCAAAATATTTTGTTCAAAATTAAATACTTATGATGAATAACGTATTTATTTGGATAAGGATTAATATTATGTTTATAAAAACACCTTCGCAAATAATGCATTATTTTAGAACAAATTTGACTATCATAAAAAAGGTTATAGTGAGTCAAACTTTAAAGATAGACATAAATGCTGTCGCGGACTTTTTATTAGAACTTTTAAGCGGGAACAATTCCGTCATCCGTCAATCGTTATTTTTGCGTAACTTAAAAAGTTTACGCAGCGCACGCAACGGAAGCTCTCAAAAGGAAAACTTTATCCCGTTTTTGCAACAGTTTTCATTGGTGCGACTCTCCTATTGGTTGTAGCGTGATATTATATAGCCTATAGCATTTCTCGATAAATGGTCTGTCCAACACAAAAATATTTTTTAAATCGGTCCATAGTTTCGGAGCTTATCATTTTAAACAAACAAATCTTTCCTCTTTATAATATTAGTGTATAGATAGGCTATACTGCCTGACCTATTTACCTATTGTGTGATCAATATTTGTACGCCTTGCAAGGTAATAAATAGTGACATTTTATACATCATGTACCTTTTCAGTGATTTGATGATATCTAAAGGTAAATAAAATAATAATAAATAATAAAATCGTTTATTTAAATAAGGGGCACATTTACAATAAATTTCTTAACAATTAAAATAGAGCATAGCTGCTTATTTGCCTGAACTAGGTTGAACCTGTGCTTTAGGCTGGAAAGTGCATATATAATACAAGTAATAATAATTAAAAAATATTTAAATAAAAGTAGCATATTAGTGGTTCTATTTGCAGACAGTAAATAGATCTTCTGTCTGTGCAAAATCGATGGTTAGCAAATATTTAGGTATCATTTAATTATTTAATCAACATTCAATGAATTTTTTTTTCATCATTGAATGTTAAAAAAAAGTCTAAAAAGACATGTTTAGAGGTTGCATTAGATATTCATACTATATAATTCCGTCTCTTGTTAGTATTGTCAGGCTGCAGTAGATAAGCATGATGTGCTGACTAAGTGCTGGTGAATCGTCAGTACGTTGTAGGATTTATATAGCAGATCTGAGGGAAGAAAGGAGGGATGGAAGTTTGCTACCTTTAATATGTCTCTCTGAGCTATTTCTAGAGTAAGCGAATTAGTTTTTGGTTCACCACCCTAAGTAGTGATACAGTAATTAATATTATAAATTGAGATAAGACCAAATAAACTTGCGTTATTAATTTTGATTCTGATAATGTTCGCCATTTATAATAAAAACATAGGTTAGTTTCCGCACTCTTCTACCTACGCTTTCAGTACCTTTTTTAAAAGAGTGTGTCGTCCATTATTACCCCAAGTATTTAATGTTGCTCGTTTTGACGTTAAAAGGACAATTACACATGTTGACTGTACGGTTTCCACATTGATGGACGCCGACATTACGTGTTTAATCATAGTTTTAAGGTTTTTAATATGTATTAGTTTATTATTGTTTATGACTATTTTTTGTATTTTATCTATGGGCCTTAGTAGCCTGATAATAAAATGATTATTATGATTATTATTATAATAGTTGAGGGTTACTAAAGTTAAGTTGAGGCTTGCGCATGGAGAAGTGAATATATTGTCTTGTCGGCATTTAATGTTAATAAATTACTTTGATTAATCACAGTATTAAAACCTACTTGAGCGACTTCGAACAGTTCGCTACTGCAGTGCTGTTCTGTAAAAATCTCACCGTGAAAACTAAGGTGAAGTGAGCTGTCATTCTACCTGATGGTAGGGATTTCCTCCATTGATAGTTCACTTCACGCTCACTTCACCTATTTATTCTCACGGTGAGATTTTTACAGAATCGATAGGCTGGTTTTAGCGCTCAATATTAACGCCGTGTCGTCGGCATATGATATAATTTTGCCGTTTTTAATATTGAGATTACGTAAGTCGTTAATATAATTCAAGATCAACGTGGGGCCCAGAATACTCAAGTACCTAACACTAAAACCAGTTTTTTTCAGCTCAACGCTCGATATTCTAACACTATTCTAGCACATTAGTACTAGCCGTTTAAACAGTCAGTAAACAGTTTCAACGGCGTCCCCGTTAATCTTATGGTCTCTAATATTTTGTTCAAGAGAGAAACAGACAACGTATCAAACGCCTCGGTTAAATCGAGAAAGACTCCCAGGGTCTGATTTCCTTGACCGATTTCTTCTGAAATATAATCAGTCAGGCTATGCACCGCATCAGCTGTCGATAGCTGGACTCTAAAACCAATTGCACTGGGGAGAAGATGTTGTTTTTCCTACGAAATCAATTAGTCTACTGTTTATAATTTTATCTAGTGTTTTTAGAAATGAGGGGAGTAAGGATAGTAGCCAATAATTATTAACTACATATTTACTTCAAGATTTAAAGATAGGGATTACAACTAATAATGGTACAAAATAGATTGTAGCGATGAACATATTTTTGGCGCGTGGCCAAAATCGGAACTATCTCCCCGTGTCAACGTCATTCGAGCGCCAAAAGATGTGTAGCCGTGTATTCGTTAGATCAGCAATTAAGCAATAGTTGATATAGCTGCATAAGGATTTTGGCGCGAGGCCCACATCGGAACTAACGCCGACATCTTGTTTTTTCAATACTTCGTATTGTCAACGTTATTTCACCTCCAAAAGATTTTTGTAGCACTGCATAGCGTATATACACTAATTCAAAAATAAAAACAATAATGGCTAAAAAGCAGCCTGATACATAAAAAAGCCATGGAATTACAATCTTAGATTCGAACTCCTTTTGACGAAAATGAAACTTAATCTTCCTAGCATAGTAAAGATCTGTGAACTTCTTAACAACCAGACCATTTTCCCTTATACGAAGCGCGTTTTGTCGCATTTTATCTGAAAGTGGAAACCCTTTGTAGAAAAATGCAGCAAAAATAAACTTGACATATGGTTTGTTAAAATAATAGACTTTGGTTCGACCAAATTCATTGTAGTAGAATTTTTTGTGATATGTATATACTGATTGTGGTATAACTGTAAATAAATCTTCTGATTGAGTAACTTTCTTCAGACTTTGCAGCGGTTCTAGACAATCAGGATTTATTGCAGTAGATATATTAGTTTCAGATTGCATAAATTGTAGCATTGCAGGAACGGTACAAGACTTGAGGTTGTGCTCAACTATCTCTGCTTCATTAGAAATTTGATGCTCTTTTATTGGTGTCCCGGTTAAACTAACTAAGCTCGACTGGTAATGACAGTTCATTAGAGACGCGAACCACACCCATATTATTAAGATGCACCTTACATTAATATTCATTTGTTGGGGCATATTACAGCCACTGGATAACAAATATTGTAACAATTTCAGCATTGTCTTAGTTTTGTCTTTAGCATTAAGGAGACTGTTCAGTAATATTGAATATATTAGAAGAACTAAAAACAACAGGCACCAAACTAATGGATAGAATTCTAAATAAGCGTTTTTCCACATAGCTACGAATGACGCTTTCTTCACAAAGAAACGTAAGTCATCATAATAATCCAGGTACCCGTGCAAATATGTGAATGCATCTGCTCGGCTCGATGCTAGCAAAATATTACCCAACATTACATCAGATTCATTATTTTGCAATTTTGCCATAGGTCCTATAACCTTCATATTAGGGGATATTATATTATATATTTTGTTATTAAAGTCGAAGCTAAAATTCACTTTGAAATGTTCTTGTTCTCCTAGCACTGTAATAAAATATTGTTCAGCTCCTAATGTCATTCGATCGTCATCCGCACGTTCAGGGTGTATAGAGTAAGGTGGTCGATGCGGCACAGTAGCAAGCAGGGTGCAGTTCCGCAGACCAGTCACGAATTTATTTGGGAATAGATTATTTGTCGTATTCAAGCACGAGCCGTAACTTATGACATTGTTGTAATACTTTCCACAGGCATAGTTGTCGAAGGGATTGTAGGTGTATAGGTGAGCGTCGTTAGTACCGTTTACCACCAGCACGTTGACCACATGTCGTTGCAATAGCTCGTCGAAAATCTTCTTCAGTTCGTCGTCTTCCAGCGATCTAATCACGATTATGAACCGTGAGGACGGGTTCCATGTTGGATCTTCGAGAAGATACTTAAAATATTCTATGAATGCGGTTGCATTTTGTGCGATTATGAGATATCCTTGGTGCCTAAAATATGACTGTGTAGTCGTCTGTCTGAATACCATCGTTGTGACGGTTGATAAATGAATTGCTTTCAGGATCTCGTAGTCTTCAGAGTTCATATCAACGTACGTTAGCGTCTTTTCGTCAGAAAAGTATGTTCCCACTAAATTGGTTATACACACCAACAAATTTTGGTTTTGCAGTGCTTCAAAAGATAAGGCATTTTCACTTTTACACTGGAGATATAACAAAGAGAGCAACAAGTTAACAACCAACATTTTTAAATGCATATTGATCTATGTTGTAAGGTAACGTTTGGTAGCTTGTTAATAAAGATTAAAACGTTTTTCGATTGTCATTAGAAATAGAACTATTAAAAAGTATATCGTAATGGATCTAAAACATTACGCATCATTACTCAGACTCAAATCTCTGTTTATAAAAGGGTTTTTGATAGATGTTAACGTTTTAATTTGTATAATTAGCTAGCTATTGCCCGCGGCTTTGCCCGCCTGGATGTCGGATATTAACCAAATATGTGAATAAAAGTATCCTATTTCCTAAACCGAAATCATGGCCTATTCGTATGCCTTTCATCCAAATCTGTGCAGCCGTTAAGGAGTGAAAAAGTACAGATAGACAGATAATAAATTGTAATAAATTTTGACCCAGAAGACCGATTTAAAAAAAAAAAGCATAGATGTTATCTTAAGAGGAAATGCGGGTGGTCTTTTCTCCATTGAAACGCTCTCACCTGTTTTCTTTCTGGATAGTGATCATAAAGCAATTATTTCTTATTGAATAATAAATATTAACTACTTGCATGTCTCTATGTTTTCCTTTTTGATGATACATTATTTTTAAAAGCACTACAACCCTAAACTAAACCGCTGTCAACAGAGCCCTAGTGTACAAATTTGACAACTATTAATTAAAAAAAAAAGCATAGGTACACAGTATATATCCTTCTTATTCAGTTTATGAAGTATCTTTTAAATTGGTCCACTAATGGAGAATGAAATATGCCAGAGACAAACCTCGAAATACGACTTTTTATTTAGGATTTTTCAAAAGTTTCTCCGTCCGCATTTCCTCTTAAATACTTAGTGCTTATGATACCTAAGATTTATGCCTAGGTCGTCATGTTACTTACTAATTCATTGACAGAATACCATAATGAGTTTTTTCGATTTATTCCATGTTAACATTTTTATGACATAATTTTATGTAAACAAATGCCTTGTATGGGCGCATGTCGGTCATTGTCGGTACTCAATGAAAGATTGCTTTGATTTACTTATTTTGCGATAATAATCAAGCAAGTCTAAATCAACGTTGCAAGGTTATGATCTTGCAACGTTGATTTATACATGCTTCAAAGAGATATATGCCTACAGAAATTTTCAACTTCAAACCCTCTTACTAATAAACGTTGTATAGCGTCTGTATAGTTACACAACGCTTCGTCTTCTGCTTTCGGAAGTCAAATTAATGACGACTGAAAGAGAGAAATCGGTGTGTAACTATTTATCTGATACCTATAATACGTTTATTAGTAGGGGGGATAGAGTGGCATTGAAAGAGTTAACTTATCTTTGCTACAGGGACCGTAAAAATGAGGGCAGGAGGGAGCAAAAGATTATGCGACACAAAACCAGAAACCAGGGATAACTACTTGGAAGAAAGAGACCAGACTTAAATCGATATGGAAGGTTAAGACCCACCAGCTATGTGATATCCTAGTTTAAGGATCATACACAGTGTCAAAAGACTCTAGATTACTCCCACTTCAAGTTCTGGTAAGTTAGGTACCTACGTCAAACGTCACTAGGTATGTACTAAATGATAAATGAAGATGTTAAATGATACATTTTAAACGTCAAAATTAAATTACGATTTAAAACTACGTGATTCGGTGTTTCCTATTCGACTACTTAGGGATGAAAGACCGAAACAAACTCAGAGGTCATCGTTTCTTTTGAAGTAATATTCCGAAACGGTAGTCGAGCGTTGGCAGACCAATAGCCAGGCGGTCGGACGACCTACAGAAGATCGCGGGGAATTCCAGAACCCTAATTGCGTAACACGCTATCAATCTCAATCATTTTGAAGGATATTGCTAAACCATTGCTTTGTATGATCGAAAATGAGTGCATTCAACAACTTAAATAACGCAATGAATGTTGTTGAACTGTCAAAATTAAGCCATTGCTACTGATAGTGTGTTACGCAATGCACTGTATGAGACTAGGAGGCATAGCACATGCATGTCATGGCAATAATAATGATGATGATAGTTCGAAATATCCAATTAACCCAGTAGATAGAACTGCTAGTAGCCAGGTAAGTATCTGACATGATCTCCATTATAAATATACTCATTATCTTGTTTGGACATAATATTGTAGGTCAGTGTCAAATAATATATTATAATTTGGAACGCTTGTTACACCGCTGCACCGTGGGTTCCGTATTCTGTTCGCTAAGTTAAAAGTTGCAACATGGCGTGGAGTATCGTGTTTCAAAGGCGTGTAGGTGTATTTCTGTGTTAAATGGAAGGTCACAGAAATCTAAATACCTGCCTAAGTAAACGCACGTTTATTGTTATGGAAATGCCTGCGGGGTACACAGACACAATTATCAGTAGCAATGGCTATTTTGACAGTTCAACAACATTTATTACGTTATCTAAGTTGTTGAGTAGACAAATATGTCGAACATATGAAGCAATGGGCTAGTAATATCTTTCAAAATGATCTAGATTTATATTGATAGAGTGCTACGCAATTAGTGCTAGGTGGTACTACTTCTAAAGTATGTAGGATTCAAGATGCGTTACAAACTTGCAAGCAAAGCTTTTTGTAAACCAATTGAAACGCACGATTTAAACAATAATAATATAGAAACTTTAATCAATGCTAGCCAATATACTTATACGATACCTTTTTAATAGACGGGAAGGAACCCTAAAACCTACCAAAAAGACTTGCCTAAAGTAGTTTTATGGTCAGTTTTGAGCCAGACAAAGTCGACGCAAAGATAATTTTGCCGTGCAAACTTATTATTATTATTTATATAATAATGCTTGGGGCTATGGATACTGCAATTAATAGAAATATATACATCATATTATTTGCTTATAATGTAGGTATACATATGAGGGGCTTGTGGCTAAGTGATAACCGTCGCACGGGTCGATCGATCCGGTTAAGCTACGCTTGCCGCGATTGGTCAATGGATAAGTGACCATCTTTACATACCAAGACCTCTCCGTGCTTCAGAAATCACGTTAAGCCGTTGGTACCGGCTGTCATTCGTGGATCTTTGATAGTCGTTACGGGTAGTCAGAAGCCCGAAAGTCTGACAACCAGTCTTACCAAGGGGTATCGTATTACCCAGTAACTGGGTTGTGGAGGTCAGATAGGCAGTCGCTCCATGTACCTAAAGTTCTGGTATTCAGCTGCATCTGGTTAGACTGGAAGCCAACCCTAACATAGTTTGATTTTCCTAGCCTTTTGGCTTGGCCTTGGCCTGCCTGTGCTGACCTGCAAATTGCAAAATACGTAAGAAAATTTTAATTTCGCGGGCTACCTAGGGCATCCCATCAAAGTGTTTTTAAGTTGATAATTTCTAATAGGCACACTTTTTGAAATAAATGATTTTACTTGGACATTTATATTACAATTATTTTTCTAAAAACATTGTTTGTTTACATGTTCGGTAACTAAACTGCGAACACAGAACATGTATGCCGATAGCAATATTTGTGACTCAAAGACGCTACAATATTAGATGCCTACACAAAGTTTACAAGCCAGTTCAATAACAATCTTATTTCGCGGTTCGTTGGAGAGAGTGAACAATCGTAAGTGACGTGTTCCTGTTTGAGTCCACATTGCTATTGTTACCTATAGTGTAGTCGCCACTGTGCAGGTGAAACAGTAGATTTTAGGGAGCAGTTTTTCATCTATTCCCACCACTGCTCACTGGGCTACCATTGCTCTGCAAGAATCTTGTAAAAACAAATAAAATACACAATAAGTAGTAATGGACAATAAGTAGACGTTTGGCACGCGATTGACCACAGAATCGTTAGTAGTTGTTTATGATTGCGTGTATCGCGCTGGTGAGCCGCGGATACGGAAGGCGATAAAGAGATGATTGATGACTAATTGTTCGATTTGAAGTCGGCTGTGTGCCTAACGTTGTTTTTATGTTTATTTATTTATTTATTGAGGATCTCCAACAAAGGATACACATATACCATACAGATTTACAATTATAAAAAAGGTTCTTCCACGTGTGCTCCTTCAATTACAGGAGACCACAGCATGCACATATAACTAGGTACCTATACAAAAAAAAAAATAGAGAACTGAAAAAAATGTTTATCTGAAACTGTAGCAGTATTTTAGTAGTCATTGAAATATATCTAAATATTAGCTATGTTATTTTGTAACGTTAAATCGTAAAAAAAATTAATTAGCCTTGTTAGTTGTTTCGCACGAAGTTAATTTATTTGTGAGCGAGCCGACAATTTCAGAAATAATTTATAAAGCAAAATGTGCCAATTGCCTTATACATATTTCTGGAGTAAAAATATATTAATTAAAAGTGACAATTCGAGTTTATTAAATAATTATTCTTTAAATGGGTGGACCGATTTTAATGAAATAAAATACTTAAATAAATATTACCCCTGCACCCTAATTGCGTAACCCCTATCAATCGGAATCTGAATAACTTTGAAGAAAATTGCTAATCCATTGCTTCACAAGTTCGAAAAATTAGTTTACTCAACACGTAAATAACGCAATGAATGTTGTTGAACTGTCAAAATGAAACCGATTCCCATTGATAATGTGTTACGCAATTGCCCCGCAGGATACAGACACTGGCCCCGATTCTGTTGTTCACAAACTAAACTAAATTTAAGTTCAGTGCATTTTTTTCTTTCTATTTCAATATAAAAAGGACAGAAGATAAATATTAGTTTAGTCCCGTCAAATTAGATAATCCATAGACAAAGTTTAGACGTGATTAAAAAATTGGCTACTTAAAATACGTCAATTTACGTCAGGCGCTGACTAATTTGACGGGACTAAACTTATATTTATCTTCTGTCCTTTTCATAATGAAATAGAAAGAAAAAGATGCACTGAACTTAAATTTAGTTTAGTTTGTGAACAACAGAATCGGGGCCATTGACTATATTTTCAATTAATTAAATCTCTTAAAAAGAGGCACACGAAATTTCAATAATCATGTGAATTAAAGAAAGAAAGAAAAAATAATTATATATAATATAATAAATGCTGAGCCTTTTTGGCATTCTATTGATATTGTTTTCTGTTTTTATACTTTGAAGGTGTTTTTTTTATGCAAATTGTAATGCCAAATTCTGCTGACAAGCAGTCTTACTGTGTTGGTTTGCGCCAGTTTCATCATTCTCTTGCCGTTATCTCGCACTGCGCCCGCGTGGCGCCCATGGGCGTAATAGCCATGAAACTTCTATTGTTTCTCGTTCAGTGTCCTACATCGTAATACTTTCAAGTGCTTCTTAAGTAGTACTACTGCTATTTTGCTACCTTTTGCTTATAATATGAATGTAAAAGTCTCTTTCTTACTCAATCGTATCTCGACGAACTGAAACATGGTAATTTGCATACGCGACGGGCAGCTCATGTTTTTGTGAGAAAGGAAATAGGCCGCTCTAAAATAAACCAATTTTTAGAATTAGTGTTTCAATTTTTCGTTTGTTACACCATCGCTTTGAGTATATTTGACTCAATCGTCATCATCTCTGCTCTCAAAATGATGATGGAAAACATCGTGAGGAAACCGGCATGCCTTTCTTTGGATGGGAAATTATCAAATAACTTTTCCCGCTCTGGGCGGAGCTGGGCGTGTCAGACTTTTATTGACTAAAACCCACCCGTGTTCCTTCAGTTGCCTGTGCCAGGGGCCACGGTATCTTTTTCGAACAACCCGCGACCCTGGCAGGCATCGGCCCTAGCGGACCCCGTTAGTTAGTGCTGACGTCTCTTTGAGGCGCGCGTGGAACACAACGCGCCGTCGACCCGGGTCTGGTCCTTACCAGACGGCAAGCTGAAACTGGCATGCCTTAGAACAAAAAAATCCACACTGAGGTGGTTTTCGGCCCACTTCCTCTCACACAGAAGAGGCCCTATGTTCCAGCAGTAGGAAAATTATAGGCTGATTACGCTTATATCAACCGAAAGATGTCCACCGCCAAACCTTTCAATGGTTCAAAAGTTTGATAAAAACTAACATAAACTCTGATAATGAGTTCTTCTAATATGGATCATGTATGTTTCTTCATATCTCCTTAAAAATGTATGGTGTGGTATCCGTCTTGAGTTTGACTCCATCACTGAATATGTGTCAATCAATCAACTAATCTAGTTGGTGCTCGTAAGTGGCACCGACGACGTCCGTCTTTGCAATGAGTCAGAAAAAATATTGCTTTCGCTGTTCCTAATAAACAACAATTAATTTAATATTTCGCCAACGACCAGAACTCTCCTGAACAATGGAGTTAACAGCAACGGAATCCACCAAGAAGTTTTGCAGCCTTTTCCAAATGCACAGATTGACTTCATTTTGTATAGACGCCACATTGTACAGACGGCAAGCACATCAAGCTACCCAAAACTGTCTTTCCCAAACAACTTTGAACATTATACTTTAGCGATAGAGTTGAAAATCTATTGAAGAAATTTGACAGGTTGTAATAGCTTGATGTGTTGGAGTCTGTACATCGTGGTTGGTGAAGCTTGCGATTTAGGTAGGTGTCTTTCTTTTAAGGTTCATCATCATCAGCATCATCCCACTGCCCGACTCCACTCACTGCTGGTGCATAGGCCTCTCTTGTGTCAATCCCCACGCTCCTCATCCAGGTTCTACTCGTGATGGCCCGTCTTGCTACCGGGCGACCAACACTTCGTCTTCCAGTCCTTGGATGCCACTCCGTCATTGCCCTTATCCACCTGACATCACTGCGCCTTGTCATCAGAAAGATTTTTTCCTTCAACCGAAATGAGTTTCTAAATAAAAGTGAAATACTTAATTCTAAATTGACTTCAGCTAAGTCACTAGGGCCATCGACATTAAGTTAATGTTTTTTGATAAGGAAAACAAAGAGTTTTAATTGATTCACGTCAGTTCAGTGACATTTACGATCAATAAACCCTCGAAGAAATGTAAAGATAGATAGCTTAATAGGTATAAAACTTATAGGACTGGTGGTTTGGATGTAGAAATCCGATTACACCATCTGCTATAGATATTCTTCAAGCATACCAGTTTTCGCCTTTCACAATGGTTTCCCATAAAGTTTAAACTAAAAATATTGTAAAATCATTTCACTCACTTGATGCAACATTAAGAATATATTATTTATCATTAATAACTAATAAATCATGATTGACAGTAACTAATCTTTTGCCAATACTTTGTTACCTTTGTTTGATTTTCGTCTAATGCTTTTTTAATTGATTTTAATGTTTTTTCTCTTGTCAAACTTACTGTTCTTAAATTATAAGTAAAAGATATGATCTACTTTAATCGGAACTTTGGAAGCGCACACTTATATTTGTCCCTGTTCTATGTACGATTGCATGTAGGTAATTGTGAACCCTCTGTTGGAGATCTAATAAATAAATATTTACCATCAAATCTACTTCCATTTTGACGTAACCAAGTTATCAATAAACCTCAGAAATTCGCATTAAACATCGAAATTTCGCGTCAATCATCGAAAGGCAGACATAACCACAAACTACAAACACCGGATTATATTTTTGTACATCAAAACAACTTCAAGCTACTAACTATACTGTGAATTCCAGCCAGCTCGTTCTAACTTTAGTTCTCATTCGTTGCTTGCGGCTACTCGACGCATGCGTGAAATCGGTTAAATAAATACGCGAGTTACTGTATTAAAACTACAAATAATCAGAACTGTATTACTAAGTACACAAGGCAGTGTTTTCTATAGTTTTTATTCGTATACAATTGTTTTGTTTCGTCGGACTTTGTATGCCCTTTCCTGTTCCAAATTCGAAGTTTCAATTATCTAACGATTGAAAGATTAAAGGTATGTTTCGCTGTTGGTTTATGGTTTCGTGTTTGAAACTAGAACAGTATCACTAATTTGAATAATGATTGGATGTTGCTAATTTCATTTAGTTAGTTGTATTAAAAGGATCAGTATCATGTTTTAAATTAAAATGAGGGTGAGTCAAAGCTCTTATGGTCCATTCCCGTAAATAAAAACTTTTTTACAAAATGGTATCGTTGGGTTCTCATTTTCGATTTTTGATACCGACTTCCGGAATGAAAGTTATTTAACACTTTGTAGTGTTTTTTTAAGTCGGTTGTTTTTTTTGTAAAAAAGTTGTTATTTTTCTCTTTTTAGTTGTAACTACCCCCCACACAAATTCAATTAGGTAACAATAGTGCATTGAAGAATTGAAGACACCGTCTAGAAGGATCATCACATTCGCATAGAAATGCTGGAGATGCAGTACATTTATACATATAACTTCGTACATATGAATAATTACCTAATTCATTATATATCAAAACATTCCTGAAAGTATGTAGATCACATTAATGAAATAATAATAAATAATAGTTTATTAGTTTATGAGAAAATCGCGGACATACCTACCAACATACAAACGGGTTGAATACAGAACCTCCTTATAGGAAGTCTGTTACAAACGTTCAATAGCTAATCGCAATCTCATCTCAGCGACAATCAATTTCAACAACTTGTCAAAAATGTAGGAAAATTACAGGTATTTTTGACAGATTGAGACAGATCAGACTGTGAACGTTCTTGAAATAACGAAAATTGCCTCTTTGTTATGTAGGTATTAATGAAAAATTCGATTCAATTGTCCTTTGAAAGTGCACATGATTACTTGATTCTTTTAAGTATTTGATATATTACCTATCATACATAATTATATACCTGATTAATTTAATTTGGTATCTTCGGTAAGAAAATATTTTGGCCATCTAATTTGAACGCCTTGAAACCAACACCCATACCTACTTGGTAGTTGTTTAAGTACATGCTTATGACCTCCTGGCAAAAATATTTTTCGATTATAAATTAATACTAACTTACTACTTAATATTATTTCTTGTTTATCTTTAAAATAACTGCGCCTATGTACATTCAGCAAATAAATATTCCCAAAATCTATTTTGTATATAAAAAAAAAAACATTTGGGTACCCAATATAGTTGGGAAAAGGCTAAGAAGATGATGTTCAAAAAAAAAAAAACATTTACAAAGTCAATCTATACTTCTATACTAATATTAAAAAGAGGAAAGGTTTGTATGTATGTTTGTAACGAATTGGGTCAAAAAGTACTGGACCGATTTTAAAAATTCTTTCATCATTTGAATGCTACATTATCACTGATTATTATAGGCTATTTTTTTTTCTTTTTTTTCCACCCGTGCGAAGCCGGGACGGACCGCTAGTATCAAATAAATCACTTATTTGTCATTTATGTCCTCTGATTTTTTTCCCTTTTTATGTCCTTGCACTTTTGAATGTCTTTGTAAGACAAAGGTCATTGGGTCGTCTTAAATTGATTCTAGTTGTCCCTTGAAAAATTTCTTTTTATATGGAGAAGAATGGACCAAAAATTATAGTTGCTCTTTTGAAATGATATGCAATACTTTGTATACATTAATTAGACAAGTTGTAAAAAGACCCGTCACGTTTAACACGAAGACGAGATTCCTAGAATAAAATTGCTACATCAGAAATAGGTAAATACAATTTTAAGTGAAGCGTTAATCAACTTTCCTTACTGATTGTACGTACCTATTATATTATTTTACACAGCACGTAAATACTCATTTAAAAACGACTGTGCTGTGAGATTAAAGCTACACTGATAATAATGTACTAATTTATTTATTATTAAGTAGGTACTTAGGAAGCGGGATACTTACCTACTTATAGAATGGAAATAAATTTCCAACTACCCATCTTCACGAGATTGGATCTATTCACTAGTGAACCCACAGAACAGATAAGAGGAGTGAACTTATAAATAAGGATTTAGTACATGATTCTGAATCCCTTTGCGTCGAAATTTTTAGTCGGTTATTAAAAAAAAATGCTTTTTCATATATTTTGACGGCGTAGGTAATTGCACTTTTTATAATTTTTTTTTGTCCCTAACAACCCTGTATACTATTAATTTTATATATTTCAAGTTTTGTTTTTGGGATGCATGAAGAAGCCTCTTCGTCTAGCGCAGTTTGTTCCGCCAGTTATTCAACTGAACCGAGCTCTCGGCGCATCCTGGACAGTCACATCCAACAACTTATTTGACTGCTCAATTCTTCCCTTGCGGTGGTAGGGCTAACGCCCCTCTGGCTTGCGACTCCACCGGCGTCAAGCAATCTGCTGTTTCGTCGATGCGTGGGAGTTCCAGTGCCTTAGGCATCTTCTGGGCACGCTCGTTCCATCACAGACCTCATCTATCACTTTCCATCAGACGTGATCGAGGTCAAGAGCGGGTCCATTCAGCAATAGAAATAAAATAGTTAGTAGTACTGTAGATCGTTGGAGCTCAACAGTACCTGGAGAATAGATGCCAATAAAACTCCTCTGCTAAATTGTATGTATTTATTTTCAACTAGACATATTCATTGTGGACTTTTGGACTCAACATCAATAAAAAAAAACAAAAAAAAAAAGAAATATGGGACTTACTACTAATCATAAGTGACGAAATGTGGGTGTAGCCCAATATAGGCAGGTATACATCTCTGCCTAACCCTTCTGGGATGCCAGGCGTGATGTTATGTATTATTAGCTGACCCCGCAAACGTCGTTTTGCAAAAAAAAAAATAGGGGTATGAAAAATAGAAAAATAGATAGTAGCCGATTCTCAGACCTACCCGATATGCACACAAAATTTCATAAAAATCGGTCCAGCCGTTTTGGAGGAGTATGGTAACTAACACTGTGACACGAGAATTTTATATATTAGAAGAATATTAGATCTATTCAAATTTTAAAAGGACTCAAAAACTTCTAAAGGTATATTTTAACATTTCTATATTTTTTTTCCAGAACAAAACAGGGCTAGTAATAAATCATAAAATAATATAGGTAGCAAAACAGACAACTACAAAGTTAAGGGGACTACATGACCTAAAGCGCGGTCACTGTCGGACTGCATAGAGAAGAAAGAGAACCGCGATGACACAACGCTCGTAATTTATTGCAAAATATCAAGCAATTATCTGTTTACAAAAAATCTATTGTTTTGACTTAAAAAATAAAAACACTAGTGCTTTAGTATGTTGCTTGCAGAATAATCTGAAAAAAAAATCAGGACGATTGTATGTATATTAGTATGGTTTTTATTGTGAAAAGTAAGTTTTTGGAGGTATCCTCATGATTTTATTCTATCGTATCAAATTATGTTTTCAACACACTATCTAACTAGCATATATCCTGAAGAAGGATCTGATGAGCATTCATCACATTGGCTATTTGGTCGCTATCTCTAATAAGTCACACTCACTAATACGTCACCTTGTGCATCGGGGCCTCAAGTCTGCTATTACAATAGTGTCAGAATGGTCTATCATTGATTTCATAATTGTTGATTTTGACAAGTTTGGTAATCTCCTAATATAATGGCGTCATTATGACTTTCCAATAGTCAAGTCAACTGACACTCCATTGAAAGAAATGGCATAAAATGGTAATCTCGTACATAATGACAAATGAATAATTGAATAAATGTAATGTTTATTGAAGAATCCAACTTGGATGGGCAGCGTTCGGGAAGTTACGTGAAATATTCTCATCGGGAATCCCACAGTGCCTTAAGACTAGGGTGTTTAACCAGTGTGTGTTGCCAGTGATGACATATGGCACTGAGACGTGGTCTTTAACTGCTTGCCTTTTAGAGAGACTGAGAGTCACTCAACGAGCAATGGAAAGAGCTATGCTCGGAGTTTCTTTGCGTGATAAAATCCGGAACGAGGATATTCGACGAAGAACCAGAGTCACTGACATAGCTCTTAAAATTTGCAAGTTGAAGTGGCAATGGGCAGGCCACATCGCTCGTAGAACTGATACCCGATGGGGAAGAAAAGTTCTTGAGTGGCGACCACGAACCGGAAGACGCAGCGTAGGCAGGCCTCCCGCTAGGTGGACCGACGACATCGTGAGAGTCGCGGGCAACCGATGGATGCAAGGGGCGGATTGTGTTGTCGTTCGGCGTGGTGGTCTAAGGGGGAGGCCTTTGTTCAGCAGTGGACGTCTTCCGGCTAATGATGATGAATGTTTATTGCTATTTACGAACTTCTTACTACTTCAGATTGCAAACACTAATACGTAATATGTAAAAATGTATGTTAAATGAAATCTAGCATGAAATTTAGTAGTAGTTTTTCTCAGACCATTGCCCGACCAGTGATCGACCATTATGAATTCAGCAGATTACGAACTTTTAGCAAAATGACAATGGGATTGTGTTGGAATGACGAATTTACAAAAATAGCAGACTTGGGGAGTTTCTTAACTCGTTTCATGCTGTATTTCGAGTCATTCCCAACTCGTCTGATGGATATGGCAAGCACTTATCATAATTATATTTTTCTGGTTTTGTTTACTGTAGTCGATCATTTATGAGTTAGAACGAGAAAGACGATAGTGTTGAAGTAGGATAGATTTGTTTTAGCTATACTCCAACATTATGCATTTAGGCATTATAAAAATTGCATTTTTTTTGCGTTTAGGTCCTTTAGTCCCCTTATGGGAAAAAAACTTATACATTTCATTGTTTCAAAAAGAAACACTTGTAATCCCTAAAGGGTTCGGCAAAGGTGTAACTATAGTACACCAACATTTCGACAATTATGTTTAAGTGCTATGTAACAGGGGAAGAGCCTATTGGCATCAACCGGGAAATTCCGGACTACAGGCTACTGAGAAATTCCTGTTAGAAAAAGCCAATAACGCTTTGCCTGATCTGGAAATCGAATCCAGGACCATCATGAAGTCCTGCGGTGCTACGAGTATTCTGTAAAAAGATCACCGTGATAACTTAAATTAGGTGAAGTGAGTTTAAAGTGAGTTGTCATTCCACCTGATGCTAGGGATTGACACTAGTGACAGCTCACTTCACCTAAGATTTCACGGTAAGATATTTACAGAATAGCATTGCTGTATTCGACTTGTCCACTAGACCAACAAGCCAGTCATTTGTTTCATCATTGTCATAAAAACGTGCAAACGTCACGAGCCATCATACAGCCTACTATTTTACTTGTAGTTGATGCTCGTAGCACCAATATTCAATGTGACGTCACAAAAATGAACCCAATGCCCAGTGGTAGGCAACAGCGTAGGCAAGGCCCTGGAAAATCTAAAAAAAAAGCTATTTCATACAAAAAAACCCAAAAAACTATTTCATACAAATAAACCTAAAAAAACAATTTCATACAAAAAACCTACCCAATAGCAATGTATGAAAAAGGTGCTTTTTAGGGTTCCGTATCTCAAAAGGAAAAACGGAACCCTTATAAGATCACTTCGTTGTCGATCTGTCTAGACCCTTTTTCTCAGGAGCGCGTGGAGTTTTCAAGTTGAAATTGTTATCAAATACTCAGGCCTACAATCCCTTGAAGTAGTGAAAATCAAACTTCTAAGTCAACGCAATCAAAAGAGACGTTCCGTTTATGCCTCATATTTTGACACTCGCAAGGGAATCAAAACTTATAGGTTACCTACTTCCCGTTGATCTAGAATCATGAAATTTGGCAAGAAGCAATGTCAAGTAGCACAAGTAAAGGAAAAAATCGGAAAACCATAAATTTGTAATTACATGCCTATCTCCGTGATACCTACAAATATGTACAGAACCCTCGATGCGCGAGTCCGACTCGCACTTGACCGGTTTTTACATAGTTTCAGAGTTAGACCCTAGTAAACATTAAAGATATTCTTGAAGTTCATTCGCCTAAAATATTATTATTAAGCTACTAACTAATGTCTCATGATATTTTTTTTCTCAGCTGACAATTAATAGGCTAATTGACAGTACCTACCGAATTATGACGGTTAACGAACTTTGAAATGTGCAAAAAGTTCAATGCATTAGCCTTTTCTTTTTTATTTATAGTAAATATAAAAAAAATATCAAGGACTTCATAAATAAACAAAAACGTTAAAACAAAACAAAGTCTTCAAAAAAAAAAAAACACCAGATCTTGACAATAAACGCATTTCACTTTAAAAATAAATAAAATGGCGTCGATATGGCCTCCAGCCAATTATGGCAACGTGCTGCTCTTTGAGCCTTGTATCAAAACGACACCTATGAAACGCAATCACAATCTCAATCATCTTAAAGGATATTGCTAATCCATTGCTTCATATTTCGAATAAAATATCCGCTCAACAACGTAAATAACGCAATGTATGTTGTTGAACTGCCAAAATTAAAGCCATTGCTACTGATAATGTGTTACGGAATTACCCCGCAGGTATCTGCATAACAATAAACGTGCCTTAACTTAGGTAGGTATTTACATGTCTGTGACCTTCCATTTAACACAGAAATACACCTAACACGCCTATGAAACACGATACTCCACGCTACGACAATGTATTTTGCGATTACTCCGTAGCTTAGCGTAGACCACTAAATGCAGCAGATAGGGATGAGAACAAGATTCTGTAGCTCTAAATCAAAAGTCAATACTCAATTCTTTATTGCATTTAAGGCTGATTTTTCCATCGCCAGAAAAATTTTATTCGAGGAATAAAATTGACTTTTGACAGTTTTTGTCTATACTAATATTATAAAGAGGAAAGATTTGTATGTATGTTTGTAACGAATTGGCTGAAAAAGTACTGGACCGATTTTAAAAATTCTTTCACCATTTGAATGCTACATTATCACTGATTAATATAGGCTTTTTTAATTGCAAGAAAAAAATTAAATGTTTAAAAAATAAATGTCCACCCGTGCGAAGCCGGGACAGGCAGCTAGTATGAAATAACTGTCAAAATGTCAAAATTACTCCTCGAATAAAGTTACCAGATGATTTAAAAATCAGCCCTTTGAGAATCAGCACTTTTTGAACGTCAAAATTACATAAAGTCTCTCAAAACGCTCATCCGTCACCACCTTCTTAGTCTTTAGCTGGGAAAAAGAAGTGGCGCAATAAAATCCCGCGTACCACAGCTGTCTATCGAGTTAAACTGCCATTACTAATTATTATTTGGTTAGACACACTAGCAGCTAATTAGCTGATGCTTGTGCATCAATCAAATAGCTTTGAGATATGTGATCTGTCCAGACGATTCTTGAAGCAGTTCAGTGTGGGAGCCGTCACAACAATGCCTCAATTTGACAAACAAAAGTTTGATAGGTAGTGTCTAATTTTACCTCCTTACCTATTCCAAAGTGCGTCATAATAAATCTTACGTCATCGACCTCGGAACCCAAATAATTGTTTTAATAATCTTCTAATATCTAAAATTCTCGTGTCACAGTGTTAGTTACCATACTCCTCCGAAACGGCTGGACCGATTTGTATGAAATTTTGTGTGCATATCGGGTAGGTCTGAGAATCGGCTACTATCAATTTTTTTTTTTTTGCAAAACGACGTTTGCGGGCAGCAAATGGACTCATAGCGTTTTGTTGTTTTGTTGACTTCACTAGCCTACTGCGGAGTTTACAAGTAAAATGTTTTTACTTTGAGTCACTAAATAAAATGCTGATTTATTAATTTTATTCGTCTTTGAAGAAATGTAAAAGTATAATGACTTTTTGGAATATAAACGATCATTAGGTATTCATGTTTTTAACAGTAAAAGAAACACTACTATTATTGTTTTGAACAGAATAATGATTTGCTTTGTCGGACACTATTTGCCTGCCGACTAGAACTAGGTGCAAACACAGGTATTTTATTATATCTACTGTGGTGCAAGTGAGCCGGCATCGGAAATTGCATAACTGTTTGTTGACTCCTTGAGCCCAGTTACTTGTTACCATGATAAACTAACACGCATCCAACTGATAGAGAACTTTCTAGGAATAATAATTTTAGATGATTCCAATATAGTGATTGCGCCTCTTTTTGTGAATCTCAAATAATTCTTAATTTGGTGTCCTGTATATACCTACTAAGTCAAGTAACTAGAGTAGAAGCGCAAAAAGTTTTTAGAGGTTAATTAATTTAATAAAAAAGTGTCCTTAATTAGAAGAAGGTCAGTAAGCTTTTAGAGGACAGATAAATATTTCCGTTAATAAAAGGTACGTTAGTTTATTACAGGATAAAAAATGCATTTCCTGTAAATGACAAACGAGCAGGGCAATTGCGTAATAGACTTGCAATGGCAGTGCCATTCATTGACAATACAACAATATACATTGCGTTATTTACGCTGTCGAGCAGACGAATCTTTCAAACATATGAAGCAATGAATTTTATATTCAGATTTCGATTGAAAGTGTGCTATGCAGTTGGGATTCATTATTACATCAAATTAAACTCCAATTGCGTCAAGTTTACACTCCAACCAAACTAAGGACTAATTTCTGAAAGAACCTTGTATCCTACTTCCTACTATCCTACTTCCTACTAATATTATAAATACGAAAGTTTGTGAGGATGGATGGATGGATGTTTGTTACTCTTTCACGCAAAAACTACTGAACGGATATTGATGAAACTTTACAGTAATATAGTTTATACATCAGAATAACACATAGGCTACTTTTTATCCCGATATTCCCACGGGATCAAAACTTACGCGGGTGAAACCGCGGTGCGCAGCTAGTCTATAATATACTGCTTCTATAGCCTGAGCTAATTAAACAGGAGATTGTGCAACGTATAATTAATTAGATAAAATATTCTTGTTATGAAAGGCGTAATCGAGTGTGAACTTACATACCCCATCCTGTCGATTACGTCATCGCAAACTGTGCAGTATACCCGATTGTTGCTAGTACAAAAACCGGTCAAGTGCGTGTCGGGCCACGCGCAGTGTAGGGTTCCGTAGTTTTTATAACAGGCAAGTGCGGGTCGTATTCACTGGCTGACAGTTTTGTACCATGCTCTAACTAAAAGCCAAACATTACTACCTACCTAATTTGACCTCCTATACAAATCCTCAACTGATCCGACAATTTTCGAGTCAAATACAATTGGTCGACTATTACTCGTAAACTTGTAAAGCCCACTTAAGTGTGATAGTCTTCCTTTAAGCTTCGTTATATATAAGTACTACTGCAGTGACATTTGAATATCTAACTACAACCGTTTAGTTGGTGGAGGGGGGAACGCTTGACTCTAACAAAAATTGGTACTTTAAAGCTTGATAAGTCACGAACGATTTATTTAATCAAAAAACGGTCTTCCCAAACCCCTAATATTTTTAAAGGACCTATCCAACGATATCCCACACTATGGGAAGGACGAAAAAAGAAATTATCATCTCCATTTTACATATAGGGGAGGTACCCTAAATAATGGTTTTTTCAAAATTTTATTTTACCACTTTTTTGGCGTCATTAACTTGTATACTCATTCCAAATTACAACTTGGTAGTACCAATAGTTTTTGAGTTAAGCCGCGGACAGACAGACAGACAAACGGACATGGCAAAACTATAAGGGATGTTGACTACGCTACGGAACCCTAAAAATGTTTAGCATTCCTGTTGACAGTACACAACGCTACAAGTTTCTTTAGGCGCGTGGTCAAAATTGGAACTAATGCCGCCATCTTGTTTTGTCAATACAATTTCGATGACAATTTCACAATTTACCAACAACGCCCCGTCAATGTCACTCAGGCGCAAAAATATTCTTGTAGCACTCGTATGTTATATTTTGAAATTGAGCTGCGTAGATAAATAATTGATACTTAGGCAGCATCTACGTGTTACCCAGTGGGCCAAAGTTTAAGTGAAAATTCTATGATGAAGCTTGAACCCTGAGGAAGGCCTAATTAAATAACGTTTACGTTTTTTAAAATCCTTGCAATCTTAAAAGGAACGGTCTCTAAATGGTGCTGGTGGTGGTGGTGTGATGGTGGTGGTTGGTGGTTGGTGGTTTTTATGGTGTTGAAGTTTTTATGGAAAATTGGAAAATCCTCGTGAAGGAAGTAGCAGGCAAAGCGCAAGTTCAGAATATTTTAATATAATCAATACAAAAATTAGTAAAATTTCATATACCTACCTATCTAATGACGTTCCCCAGTCTGCATAAAAAAATTCAACGAAATAAATCCAATAGGTTACCGTCAAACGGGGTGACTATGTGCCAGGCAGGTGAGAATGTGCAATGGAGGTCATGGACTATAAAATTACCGATTTCTTTTTCAGCTTTGTCATAAGCCACTTTTTTAGGATGAACTAGAGATGGTAAAATGTTTATAAAATCGACTAACCTAAAAAAAAGTGGCTTATGACAAAGCTGAAAAAGAAATCGGCAATTTTATAGTCCATTACCTCCATTGCACATTCTCACCTGCCTGGCACATAGTCACCGCGTTTGACGGTAGTTACTAAGCTAGTCAAGGATTGGCAAAACCCATAGTCGGTCTATCACTATCTACTATTTAGTTTGTTTGAAAAAAACCGCTTTTTTATTTCTTTAATAGTTCCAAAATACTAATATGCATTAATATTGCCATGGTTTTCATTTATTGTCGTCTCCGCAATGTATAATTAAACGAGTCACAAAATATTATGTCAATTTCATTGACATTGTTTGACTTGCACATTGATATATATGTTACACTAGATTAGCAATTACCGCACCAAGGCGTTGCCACTAGGCTGATGGCTACAGCCATCAGCGTAGCTAACGTCAGTTTAGTGCTCTGTGTGACGCCAACCGAAGTCAACCGAGTGACATACGACAAAAAATATCGCGAAAGAGTGCGATTCAAAATCACGAAAACATAATAAATTAACCGGAATTACTTTCCACACCTAAATTAATTGTCTCTGTGTTTATATCAACGTAAAAACGCAATAAAATGTAGGATTTTGTAAATTAGGTTCAGTGTTACCACTAAAAACTTAGTTTTAGTTTCCCACATTAGTGGGAGTTTTTAATTTATGGAATAAGTGATTTTAAATCTTTTTTAATAATAACAACGTAGCAGGGTGCCTAAAGATGCAGCACGCCGTGAAAATTGGGTGGAAATAATCCGATTGCTGAGAAAAGAGCCTGACTGGCTACCTACTAAATCATTCAATTTCATTAATAATAATGAAAAAATATTCAAAAAGAAAATGTCTTAGTTATTTTCATTATTTATATACTTCTATTACACATACAATAAGAAATACATAATTCAAATATTTAAAAAATAATTTAACTTAACCTAAAACGCTTTTTATGCCTTAAAATGTTGGGTAAAATTTCGCATGGGTAGGCAACCCCATCCCGTCATTGCATGTTTATATTGCGGTCTTTGTCTAATCTAAGCGACGGTATTATTCTTATGACGTGTGTAAGTGAGACAGATATATGTTTAGCTTTAAATGTTTAGTGGATTCAAAGCTACGTCGTCGCGTTTATAAAGTGGGTACACTTTTTTGACACATTTTATTGAGGTTTGCTTCTCTAGTTATATAGCTCAATGGACTTGCACGTAAGTAATAATTATCTACCAACAAAATAAAAATTATTTGCTATGACATGATGGCCAATCCAAAAGTTTAGACACTAAGTACCCACGTAAGCAAATAAAATAATACTACGAAGTAACATTTTAATTCATGTTTGTTTTTTTTATTTATTCAATAGTAGATATACATTTTATACATTTAAGTTGGTGCCAACATAACCTCGAGTTTCACCGTGCACCAAAATCATCGACTACATAATTTAGAGAATTAAAACCAGTTAGTTAAAAAAAAAACAAATAAAATTACAACGAGATTAAGCGAAATATTATTTGATACTAACGAGCGAACATCAGTGACCAATCCGTCCATCCATAAAACAAAAATGGTGGAGGAATGTTTTTGAATAAATACAGGTTGTCCCTAAAATTATTTTTAATTTTTTAATTTAAGGTTGATGAAGTGCAGTTTTAGTTCTTGATATCTTATGTACAGACGCCAGCACATCAAGCTACTAAAATCTGTAAATTTTTTTTTAAAGATTTTCAACTTTATCGCTAAAGTATAATATTCAAAGTTGATTGGGAAAATTTTACAGCTTCGGGTAGCTTGATGTGCTTGCCGTTTGTACAATGTCCTGGCAGAATAGTCAGCATCGGCTTAGTTGACGAAGAAAAAAAAAAATAAGTACTTTGTCAATAATTTTAAGACTGTGCCGACCCTACAGTGGCGCCCTCATCGTTTGTTTGGTTATTTCATACAATTTAGAATGAAAATGCAGAAAATAAGCACGTTAAGTGGTGCTTCACAAGATTATACGTTAATATTATTATAAAAGGTAGTTTTATATTGTTTAGTTTCATTATAATCCTTAAAACGGATAAAAGTGGCCACTATATTCCGTTTTAGGGATTATGATAAAACTAAACAATATAAAACTACCGCTTCTAATAATATTAACGTATAATTTTGTGAAGCACAACTTAACGTGCTTGTTTTCTGCATTTTCATTCTAAATTGTATGAAATAACCAATCAAACGATGAGGGCGCCACTGTAGGGTCGGCACAGTCTTAACTAAGGATTGCCTGTTGATATTAGAATTAAGGTTAGCTATGAGTTCATTGGCAGTCTTTCAGGGGTCGACTCACGAATCACAGCAGCTTTAAGTTATCTGCGTTTTCAGAGCTGCGCCATTGGCGCAGTGGTAGCAGCCCGAATTACGAGTTGTTGGTCATGGCTTCGAACCCAGTCGTGCTTTACTTTGTGTAAATAATTTCATTACCACTGCTCTCGAAAGGGTGAAGGAAAATATCGTGAGGAAACCGGCATGACCTAGAACCAAAAAATCGATGACATGTGACATGTACCAACCCGCACTGGGTCCTGCATCCTAATAGCGAAACACACTGTCGATCTCAATTTGAATCATTTTGAAGCATATTGCTAATCCATTGCTTCGTATATTATTCGAAAAATGTATCTGCTCAACAATGTAAAAAACGCAATGAACGCTGTTGATCTGTCAAAATGAAACCCATTGCTACTAATAGTGTGTTACGCAATTACCCCGCGGGTTGTAGATTACACTAGTTTACAAAATATAAAAAAAATTCATGTCCTTCCAGTGAATTTCATTTCGTTTTATTTAGTGACAATAACTAAACGCAATCTTTTTGTTTTATTTTTATTACGTCAAAGAATCGAGTTATCAACACATTTTATTTTAAGACTACCGACAAGTTGGTCCTGAATTCATCCTAAAATTTTGCTGCATTGTAGTGTTCAGTTGAATAAATGGATTCATTTGCACCTTGATTTCTTCCCTGAAAACCTCAGAGAAGTCAGCGACGAACATGGAGAGCGTTTTCATCAGGATTTGAAATTTTTTGAACAAAATTATCAAGGGTACTGGGACCAAGCCATGTTAGGTGATTATTGCTGGTCTGTTATAAGACACAGACTCAAATAAATACAAGAAAAAAGCTAAGGCAATTCATTTTTAATTTTTATAAAAATATTTTTGTAGGCATTTTTTTGTAAGTAAATCAAAAATAATAAATATTTTGGAAATGTGACGTGTTGGATTTTTTTCATATTTTTTTTAAACTCGGTGCATCTCAAATGATAAGAAAAAACACTTTTCATTGCAAGGACAAAAACCATGTACATATGCATGCATGTGTTATTATAGCCCACCTCCTCTAGAAGTGGGAGCATTACCTATAGGCTTATTATGTGTAATCTACGTTTTCACACAAAAATGCTATGCTAATACAATGTAGTTCAACGTCAGCTAGTATCTATAGGCCGACCGCTTAATTGAGACGTTGCCTGAGGTAGCTACGGGGTCCGGGACGGGTGATAGTTGTTACAAGTTGACGAATCACTGAAGTCTCGCATCACGCATCACCACACCCCTCCCGCTCCGCGCTGCTACCTCAGGCAACGTCTCAGACTGTTTGGAAGAGTTGTTACAAGCATTCAAATTAAATTGAAGTTTGGCCTTATATCTTTATCACCATTTGGCAATGACAATATTTTTTATGCGGAAAGAATAACAAATGCGTAATATACTTCCTGTGAAAAGGTCATGAAACTGGATTAAATGTGACGGTTACATTTATGACGTAACCTGGATGATCCTAAGAATGATTTCTAAAGCAATTTTTCACTTTAATGATTTCATTAGGATAATGTTAAGAAATATGTAACTATTTCTCGAAAACCCTTTTTCCTCATGGAAAATATTACAATTCACTCAAGGCTATATACCATGAAATTTGACTGCTGTGTCATCTGCATAGGCTATTTATCAATATTGGCAATAAAACGATTCTTAAATCGTTCTTAACATCTTAATGTCATTTGAAAAGTACTAAAAAGGTTGGACTAAGTGTTCTCCCTTGAGGGATACCGCGCTTTCCACACCCATTTGTCCATATTTTCTATGAGAAAATAGGATAATACGAAACACCTCAAGTCATTCAAGTTGTTTCTTTGTAAAATGCCTATAAAGCTAACACGCCGGTAATTCATGATAGTTCGCAATGATCGACAGCTGTTGCGCAAACGCATCGCTGAAGCAATGTTGTCAAACATATGCCGTTATATATCAGAGTTATGTGAAAGTTAGTACATTGGTTTATAGAAGGCTGACTATTCAAGTATAGCTGGTTCCTTAGTGCTTATCTTATGAATATTCTGTACTACAGAGGTAAAGTTGAATGTTTGTCGTTGAAAAGGAAATCTCGAATGACGTAGGATATAGTTTATTAAGCTGTTTTGTGACTTCCACCCAGAAGAAGTCCCAGGCAAAGGTCAGTGATATCGGAGCAACAATTCTCGTTATTAAAAAAATGATCAAAATCTAGTCGCAATCTCTTCTAAGGCTAAGCGATAATCAATGCCAAAAACGAGGGGTTTTTTGTCTGATTTAGACTGAGATTAGGAACCGAACGTTCATACGGGAATTGCCCCCCAGACCTACCTACTCTAGATTGATTGAAAGAACATTTTCCTTGAAAATAACCAGAACGGGGTAATTGTAGGGTAAAATGAATGGTCTTGAGTGTGTTACGACATACCTACAATGGCAAGACCATTCATTTTGACAATTCAACAACATTCATGGCGTTATTACGCTGTCGAGCACACGAATTTTTCTAACATAGGAAGCAATGGGTTATGAATTTACTTCAAAACTCTTCTTATTCTGATAATAGCAAGAAAATTATCAAGATGCACGAGGGACTACAATAATAATACATGAGGTGGAATTGGCCTTTGAAAAAAATTCGTTGTTTTTGTAGTGTCGCTGACGCATTTTTTAGATTTTATAAAGTAGCCAAAATACTAGTCAGCCTAGAAACAGCTTCTACATAATAATATTGTTGGTTTTTGTTAGGGGTCATAAATATTCATAACGAGACATTTAAATGGCAAATGCAGGTCCTATATTTTTTCTTGTTTCAACAATATATATTTTGACTAAAATATAAAAATAAATTAAGTACCTTTATGTCAAAAAGAAATAAAAATACTCTGACCGTTTTACATTATTGACCGTATACCTAATCTCTGAAAATTTATTATTTGGTTTACACCCTTGACCTGTATTTTGGTTTTCTAACAAAGACAATATAAATAATAACTTTGATGTTGTTAAATTATTTGAAAGAAGAACTTTGTGTCCGAATCATTTTGGAAAAAATACCCTTACATCATCATCTGCCTAGCCTTTTCCCAACTATGTTGGGGACGGCTTCTAGTCTTACCGAATGCAGCTGAATACCAGTATTACAAGGAGCCTTTAAGTCCTCCACAATAAAGTTATTGGGTAACACGATACTCCTTCGTAAGACTGATACCTTCAATTACGAATACACCGAACAGACAGACAGGAGGCCACATGCGCCGTAAATCCTTTTGACATCATTCCTTGTGCCCGTTCAATAATGTAATTCTCTAGATGCCTCAACTTAAGTTATACACTTTCGTCTTAACTTGACACGCTGCCAACCTATTGGGCAACAAACAAACAGACTCTAAGTAGTATTATAGTATAAGCAAGGTTTATGTAAAATGGCCGACGTTTGATCAGTAAAAAATGACTTTAAACTAATGTTTTATATTCACAAAGGAAAGATTACATCTGATTGATCTGTGGCATTGAGTTTTAATATATTTCATACTGAACTTGACAATGATTTCATAGAGATATTTCGACTTATAACCGGTTGACAGTTTAGATAAAGTACTGTTTTATACTATTTTATTCTAATTTTATTTTACCGGTAGAAAACTAGATGAAAAAGATTCCGTTGCCGCAATATGTTTTGATTCTCATAAATGTAAATATTATCTCAATTAAAAAATGGTTAGGTTTTAATTTTGAGAAAAGAAAACAATTAAGGCTAGAAGAATCACGTGATTATATCACAACAAGAATGATTATAAAATTATGCTAGATACCAGCAGAATAAAATTACAATGATTACAGCAAAAAACATGTTATTATCATCAAATCATATGACAGTTAAAGACAATAAACTCCTATATACGGAAAATTAGAACGGAATAGTTGCCACAATGAAGCAGCAAATGAATAATAAATATATTTCAAAATAAAATGAGCCATTTCTCTCATTATCTTATTTGACACATAGGTATTCGTAGTGATAACACCAATATTGTATGTGATATGTCGCAACCAGATGGATCACGACGACACGCGGAGGTCGACCACATTCCCCGACGTATTCGATAGGTTAATATAACGCAAATGAATAACTTCCAAAGTTCCAAAACGAATAAGTTTAGCCACCTAAAAAAAATCGTATAAATTCTTTTAATCATCCTACAGGCGTAATTCTTACTCTTTTGAAAATCTTATTTTATCGTCTGAATCAGAATTTATATGATTTTTTATGTACGTTTGCCCCGCACGGCCCCGCTGAATTTGCGATTTAGGTGTGCACCAATGCAATGTACTCGCCTCTAGGAGTATATGTACCGGTTTCTTTTTCAATGTACCTCTGTACTTTTGAAGAAATATGCATAAAAAGGGGGCCGTGCCAGCCAAACGTTTTCAGCACGGCCCTCGTGTAACTTGAAAAATATAAAGCGTATTAAAAAGGTTCATATACTCAAGGAATGTACTCTATTAACACGTTATATGTACCGTAACAGATATTGTGAATTCGTAATAACAAATAATATATAGATGTGGAAAGGGGGCCGTGCTGAAAAAAAAAACATATAAGAAAATATCTAAAAAAGACAAAACAACCTTAGCCAAAAACTATTAAAATATAATTGATATTTGGCAAGTAACATATGTACCGCATTAGTTTCTCATACAACTTGCAAAATTTAAAAAATAAACCAATTTTTGTTTATTCAGCACGGCCCTCTATAGTTGCCTATATCTTTTTAAATATGACATGTTTGTTTACAAAATTCGACTTCCTAAATTATGTATAGGAGTACATTCGTTCCCAATAAATTGCGATTCTGCTGTATTAGTACTTTAAAAGATAAATTGAATCAAAAATATCATATAATACAACCGATAGGGTGACCATGATTCCACGTACACATACATACATAATCAGCCTATAATTCCAACTGCTGGGACACAGGCCTCCTCTCTGTGAGAGGTAGCCGTAATCCACCACGCGGGCCCAGTGCGGTTTGGTAGATGTCACATGTCTTCGAATTTTTGGTTCTAGGACATGCCGGTTTCCTCACGATGTTTTCCTATGATTCGCGATTCCACGTGAGAATGGATAAAAAACTTCTGCATAATTTGAGTAAATCTTTAGTAAAATCAAAAATATCGTAATCTGTATTAACGATAACTATAAGGGCATTTTCGTCAAAATAGCTACCAACCCTCTTATGGGATGTCCCATACATACAAGTTGCAAATAACTAACATTTTTATGACATGGAAGTATCGATTAATTATTGAATAGATGCAAAAGACTAAAGTTTTCTTTTTTTACTTAAATTGTTAACAGAAACTTAAAACAAATAACAAAATTAAATCCAGAATTCTGGCATCTTACGTCTTGCAGTACTGTCCTCTTTTAGATGTGACTTATGTTAAACTATTTCTTCGCTATTTGCTTCTTATTACATACTCCACATATTTTAGTTTTTGTTATCAATTTGTAGCTTTCAATCATGTTAAACTCTATAATATTATAATACAAGTATTTAATAACATTTTAAAATTTATATTCTGTCCCCTTGGTATGTGTTAAGTGGACATGTCCTTGCACCGTGACCGTAAATTGAATCCATTTTAGTACTGATTTTTTTCTACTACTCGCCGATTTTTTATTTAAATAACAACACCAAATCAAATATGTTAACACCAGCAGCCTTTTTGAAGTGTCAGTTTTGATCTGTCTTCAGTGGACACTCGAGTTCGACCGGTAACGGCCTTTTCCCGGACTTTTTTATTATCTGGTAACGGTCATGACCAAAACGTATCTAAGTTACTATTTATTTACATATATTATTTGAAATAAGCGCCTTATAATAAAAAAAAATACATACATAGCAAAATTTGTAAGATTTATCATTCGACTAAACCAAGAATTAGCTAAAATATCCAAAACAATTTCAGTAAGCTATTTTCAAAGATAGGTAGCAGTTTAAACGAAAATGCCCATAATAGTAGTAAGTAATAGGTCGCAAATCAACAAGTTTCGCTCAAAAGGCTTAAAAAAATCACAGATATATTTCCAATAAATCACACGGATTGAACCGTACATTACAATAAAATTACAGATTCATTACATTTCACAGATTAGTTACGTTTACCTATAGAATAATCACAGAAAACTATAACTATGTGTCACTAACACTACAGAGCTTAAAAGGCTTTGAAAAATCACAGATACGTTTCCAACAATTCACATCGATTGAAGTACCTATATTACAATAATATTACTTACATTAATCACATTAATATTATTTGGAATAATCACAGGCAACTAATTCAACCTACGTAATCACAGTAGTGTTTCAAGCAACTGTAATAATTAGAATATTGTTATTATTTTTACATAATTATAAAACATCAAAGATCACTCGCGAATCATATTTAGATTAACATACAACCTGACGCTGACCTGCAATTGCAAAAAATCGTATGAAAATTTGTATTTCGCGGGCTACACTGAAGCAAATACCCATAAGTAACGTCATACTCATAAGTAACGTCTAATTTTATAAACGTCTAATATACCTATGGTAGGTATACGCCTATAAAGTTAGGTTTTGTGACTTAAGAATTCTAACCTTAGACTTAATCAAGAAATGATTACGCAACAAGCAATTGGGTATGTAAAGTTTTTTTCAGGTATTTTTTTTATATTTTTAATTTATAGATTTAGTTATTTTATGCAACTAATTTCAAAATTTTGGTTTTCTAAGCAGCCATTAATTTTAAATAAATTTTCTAAATTTTGCTTCAAAAGTAGGCTGAAGAGTTCAATATCTATGCCACGTATAACACAATAATAAAAATCCTAAATTTGACGTTTTTTGCTTGACATCAGAAACTTCAAGCATGACACTAGACAGTTTTAGAGGTGGGAATGATCGACATAATCGATTGAACATTTATTTAATACAGTTATTAATTTTGTATAGGGATAAGTGGAAGGAGGGAAGGGAGGCCTTTGCCCTGCAGTGGGACAGAAATGACTAATAATTAAATTAAATAATAGGTATTATTAATATGTCATTATCAAAATCAAACCAATAACAAACAGCTACAGTACCTAGTTATATTTGCAAGTTTCCAACACCATTTGTGGTTACAAAATAGTTCGAATGATTTTATACTTAATATTATTATTTTAAAGGGAATGCATTTTATTTAAGCTATAATTATAATGATCGATTAACAATAATTCAGAATTTGGGATTTAGATTTTTTGTGTGAATAGATTTTCAATGTTTGATTTGAATCGATTCAAAGGCCGAAATTTTCGCACGACTGCTTATTATGGTCATCCCTATAGTTGACATTATATGACTTTAACTTTTTATCATATGATGAGAGGAGACACAGAAAGTATTCTCAATCTGCTTACTTGTGACGTCATTTGGAGGTCAAATGAAAGTCAAGTGGTATTAAGTGTTTATGTTAAAATAAACTCCATCTTATAATTTTAAGCGCTAAAAATAGAAAAATTAAGTTAAGAAACCTTAAATCTCGAAATGGTTTGGGAATCAGCGTAGGATTTTTTTTCTTTACATACCGAATTACTTCTATTGTATACGGGTGTAAGACTTAGCACACTCTCGCTTACACTTCTCTGTGCCGTGAGCGGGTGCTTCATACATTTTGATATTTTTAAATTTTATTAAATAAACCTAGTACTTAAGTAAATTGATTTTAGTACATATCAAATCCGTTTCTTAAGTACAAATAAATTATATGATTACTTTCAACTACCTGTTTATTAACATTCCATTTCCGTGCTTGAAATAGAATTCACTGCTCAACGACACGTAGAAAACACGTGAATACTGAAATTAATGGAGCAATGTTTACATTTACTGCTGTAGGTATATTGTGCGCGTAAAGATGTGACTGATCAATAAACACTCGAGCGCAACTGCGCAACATGAAGTAACCGCGACACCAGCGCCACTTCAAAAATCACGGTAGCGTCAGTGGACTAATAGCGACCGCACAGGACAAGTTTTTTAACTGATTTAATTCCCTTAAAAGATGTCATCGCTAATATTAATTTTCAAGAAAAATTGTATTAAAAGAATGTTTATTTCAATGTAGTCACATAATTTAATTATTTATTATTATTTATTTATTTATATATACTTTATTGTACACCAGAAAATACATAACAAAAAAAAAAACACTTATTACTACAAAACATACAATGGGCGGCCTTAGAATATAATTATGTACTTAATATATGGAACCATGGTCACCCTGTCAGTTGTATTATATGATAGTTTTGATCCAATTTATCTTTTAAAGTACTAATACAGCAGAATCGCAATTTATTGGGAACGAATGTACTCCTATACATAATTTAGGAAGTCGAATTTTGTAAACAAACATGTCATATTTAAAAAGATATAGGCAACTATAGAGGGCCGTGCTGAATAAACTAAAATTGGTTTATATTTTAAATTTTGCTAGTTGTATGAGAAACCAATGCGGTACATATGTTACTTGCCAAACATCAATTATATTTTAATAGTTTTTGGCTAAGGTTGCTTTGTCTTTTTTAGATATTTTCTTATATGTTTTTTTTTCAGCACGGCCCCCTTTCCACATCTATATATTATTTGTTATTACGAATTCACAATATCTGTTACGGTACATATAACGTGTTAATAGAGTACATTCCTTGAGTATATGAACCTTTTTAATACGCTTTATATTTTTCAAGTTACACGGGGGCCGTGCTGAAAACGTTTGGCTGGCACGGCCCCCTTTTTATGCATATTTCTTCAAAAGTACAGAGGTACATTGAAAAAGAAACCGGTACATATACTCCTAGAGGCGAGTACATTCCATTGGTGCACACCTAAATCGCAAATTCAGCGGGGCCGTGCGGGGCAAATGTACATGATTTTTTTTATAAAAAGTTAGACTTTAAACTGTCGCTTAGTCAATTTTGCGTTTTAAGCGTCGAAATTATCATCATCATCGTTCACCACCATTTGATTAGGCATCCAACTAGGATTACTGCAACCACCGGTCCACTTGTCAGTTGCAAGGTCAGCGGATACCTGAGATATTCACACGGTCGTCAGTCCACCTGAGCATCGTTTATTACCTAAGGCCGCTGCCTCGAATTTTGCGAGCAGCGGGGCGGCAGCGGCGGCGGCTGCTGTTTCCATTTAAATGTACGCATAAGATCCTGCCACTCCCGCGCCGCCGCCGCCGCCGCCCTGCTACCCGCAGGATTCGAGACAGAGGCCCGACACGTGATTGTAATCGTCGCAAAAGCTTCAAGTTGTATACTTTGACAGGAACTCTTAAAATTCATCTCTTCGATATATATGGAGATCAAGAGTGAAATTTGTCAAAGAAGTAATGACCTTCATTATTTATTCATGCAATTGTTATCAAATTGGAGCAAAAATAATTTTTATCTACTTTGATGTTCTTAACCTACTTTTTAATTTATTTTAATGAAGGTTATCATATTGATTAATTAGGCACATCAGACTTTACTATCTTTCTTTGATATGGGTAGGGGTCAGGTCTTGAGAAGAAGGAATTCCTCAAAACATTTACAGATTTTGTGTTGCTTTCGTAAGAGCGAGAACACAAGACAGTGTTGCGGCTTATGTTATCCAGTGGTGTGGAGGATGATGCATGTATGTAGTTCCAGCTGTGTAATTGCGTAACGTATTAACAATAAGAATCGCTCATTTTGACAGTTCAACAACATTAATTACGTTATTTTCATTGTTAAGCAGGCAGTTTTTTTGAACATTGATAGTGTGTTATGCAATTAGGGTGCAGCTTTTGATCGATTGTCTAATTAAACATAAGGAAAAACAGGTCTGAGTGCATTGCTGACAATGATGAAAAGACAGTAAATAAAGAGCTCAGAGGAATTGTGGCAATTGTAGTCAACTTGACTAAACAGTTTTGGGTGGCTCAACGAGAATATGCTCAAAAGATTACTGATGTCTTTTATCAAAGATAACATTAACTAAATATATTACAAGTATATTTTAAAGTATTACAAGTTAAACGTCGAGAATTCGAGATCCTATTAGGATTAGCAATGAAATTACGGTCGCATATGAGAATAGGTGCTCCATTCTGCAAGTCATGGATTGCAACATGTAGCCGCTAGCCCGCAGTTACTAAACATTAAACAAATATTCTACACACTGTGAGTCGCGTCTAAATGGAGGAATAATTAACTGGCTGAATACTGTGCAAAAGAAATCTGCATGACTTTAGATATATAAATATTCTGATTGTCTTTTGGGAATACAACGTATAAAAGAATGCGACTGAATCATCAACAGATGTTTTTTTTACATCACCATACCTCACAAGTGTCATTGATGCCTCCTGCTTGACATAGGTTATCACAAGTTTTCCACAAGATCCTTCTTTGAAAATTTTGTGAATGAGATTTCGGAAAAATATGCGTTATGAGAGGACTCCGTTTATTACGTTCCGTTATCCAGACTGTCGTATTTTTAGTATAGCATTACGCATGTAGGCAGTGCTAATGTTACACCTAACCCAACAGTTTTTTGGAATTTGTATGTACAGACACCAGCACATACTACAATTTGTCAAATTTCTTTAATATATTTTCAACTTTATCGCTATAGCATTAGGTTCAAAGTTGATTGGGAAAATTTTACAGTTTCGTGTAGCTTGATGTGCTGGCGTCTGGTAGATGGTGACTGATAGAAATCGTCACCTAAGGAAAAGGAGCCCCTTCCATGCGCTTTCTCTCTCTCTTTCTATTATATACGAGAGTGTGTGTGCGTGCGAGTATCGCGTAACAAACTCCGCTCCTGAGTTCCTGACGGTAGTCCTCCGGCCGCAATCTTTTTTTTTTATATATTTTATTTCGTAAGGGAAACCAACCAGTTGTATTTAAAAAAATTAAAAAGAAGTTAATTAAACCTACAAGTTATTTTCTTTGCTGCTGCACCAATCATTTGTCTGGTTCCCAAACGAGTTATTTTAAGTTTAAAGCAGTATATACTCACATATTATTGTACAGGGTGTCTCAGAACGATCCAACTTTTTCGAAGGATAATAAGAAAAAAATGTTAATTGTAATTATTTATTTATTGATACCAAAATGTATACAAAGAACGAAATTTTACTTTCTGAATATTACATTTGATAAATGACGACCGCTTCTTTGGCGGCACTCTTCAAACCTTTTGCGGACATTCTCGAAGATTTTTTGTAGAAGTTGCTGAGGAATCAGTCTGATCTGCTCTTCAATATTTCTTCTTAAATCTACCAAACTTTGTGGATTGTTCTCGTAGACAACACTTTTAAGATAAACCCACAAGAAAAAATCAAGTGGGGTTAAATCAGGGCTCCGTGGTGGCCACTCAATGTTACCCCTTTGAGAAATCACTTTTTCGGGAAACAACTCTTGCAGTGCTGCTCGCGAGTTGTTAGTTGTATGCGCAGTGGCTCCATCTTGTTAGAACCACGATTGACAATCATAGTGCTCACTTTCTCTAAGTTTCGGACCAAAAAAATTACGTATCATCTCAACATAGCACGCCGAATCCCCCATCTCCGGAAATAGCAACCAACTCTATGTTTCCAGGGGTTCTTGCTGTTCTTGGACGACCATGATGAATATCGCCTAGTGTGTTTCCAGTAAGGTTGAATGTCTGGTTTCACGCGAGGATAGTGGCATTACTAGGAATTTCTCCAATATTGCGCAATCCATAGTGAAGTCGAAATAACCGACGAATTCGAATGAGCGATCGATCGTTCTCGAAATATGCGCGCACGCAAAACGAGCGTTGCTCTCCTGTGACAACTAAAAATATAAGGACAGATCTTTCAAACACTACCTCTTCCTCACCTTCACCCCGCTTTGTTTGCGTCTCGTTCACTCTCAAAATAGTTGGACCGTTCTGAGACACCCTGTACTTTCAAGGCCATTGCATCGTCTTTCAATATACTGACATTTTTAATATTCATATTTTTAGATCTACTTTGCATAATATGCAGGTGTTAAATGCGTGACTTTGCTTCATCGTGATGACACTGCGAATTTTTATTTACCAATACAAAACAACAATATAACAGTCTTGAAATAATAATAGTAATCATTTGTTTGATAATAATCTCTAATTAGGACTAGGTATATTAATTATTCTATATTTAGAAAGTTGCCGTGTTTAGTTTCAGGTTTATGCAAATCATCTGACAATGTATCATGGCATATACGTATTTCAATTATAAAATGTACTTTGATCCACGAGGAATGTCAAACTACAAAGCTATTTAACCTCTTGGCTTTTGGAATAATGATCTTACTATTTAAAATGCAAACGTGTGTTGTAGGAAACTGTGATTAGGTATTTCGTGAAGTATGAAAACGTAGATAACATTTGTATCTTGTTTTACTTCCTAAGTATTGTAATGTAAACTCGAATGAACAGCATCCTTAACAAAGACTGCTGCAATTATTCAGTGCCAAATGTCTAGTGCCTAATCTACTCAACACTCGGATTGGTCACCTTAAAAAAATGATACATGGTTGTTTATCTTCTTGATTAATTTTCTTCAAATCTTCACAACTTCCAACATCGCAAACCGTATTAAAAAGACGTCATAAATTTAGATTTCAATCTTTTACATCTGGAGTCCCACAGGGCTTTATTTTGGGACTATTCTTATTTATTGTGAATAATGCAACGGAAATTAATGCAACCACAGCAAAACTGTTAGGAAAACTTTTTGAAAGTCTGGTATACAATCTAGCAGTTTTGAAACGTAGGCAGCAAATCTAGGTAATAACGTGATCGACACCTCCTACAGAAGTAAAATGTTGTAATATTTCGAAGGACATTACAGTTAAATGCCAAAACCATATGATTTCGTAACTAAATCCGATACTCATTTTGCAATAAGTATAGGAAAAATTATCTATGACACTGAGACTACTGAGAGTGCGTAATTCAATCAACTTAGCTTATAGTCTATTGCTGAACTTAGGGCTCTTCCAGGCTGCGTTGCAACACCCTGTCCCGCCAGCATTCCGCACCCAGTCTGTCCCAGCAACCTTTATAAGGTCGCTTGCCGATACGCGGACACATCGACGTTATACCTGGGTCTCGTCCTCGAAAGTCTATGGAACTTCGTCGAGCACTTCCGACGTTTGACTCCCAAGCTGGAACGGGCCGGGGCCGCCTTCAAGCGGCTCTTGCCCAACCTGAGGGGGCCAAACGCCTCCTGCCGGAGGCTGTACGCGGGGTCGTGCCTTCCATGGCCCTGTATGGAGCCCCGGTGTGGGCGCGTTCACTGCGGCGGCGAGCCGCCTACTATTTTTTACGCGCCCCAGAAGGTGGTAACCGTAAGGCTGATCCGGGAGTATCGCACGATCTCGGGCGAGGCGGCAAGCCTCCTTGCCGCCATGGGATCTGGAAGCGATAGTCCTCGCGCGCCTGTACGAGTGGCGTGCAGAGGCACTACGCCGGAGGGAAACTCCGCTTCCGCGGCAAATCGCGGCGGAGCGGACCGACCTCCGGCGCGATCTCATGGCGGCATGGAAAGAGCGACTGTCGCAACCCAGCGCAGGTACATGATCCACGCGCGCCTCAAAGAGATGTCAGCATCACAAGGAAGGGGCCCGTAAGGGCCGTAGCCTGCCGGGGCAGCGGGATTGTCCGAAAGGGTTACCGCTGCCCCGGAACATGAAGGGCTAAGGATGGAACACGGGTGGGTTTTATTCAGTAAGAATCTGACACTCCCTTGTGCTCCACCCAGAGCGGGAGGTCACATTTGATGATTTCCCATCCTCAAAAAAAAAAAAGGATTCGTCTGTTCTAACTGTCATTGGTCCTTCGACAAACATGGCCAGCCCACTACCACTTCAACTTGATTACTATGTAGGATAATTATGTCGGTAACTCCGGTTTTTTTCCGGATAACTACATAACGACGCCATTTATTAGTTAATTCTATTACAATGTTGTATAATGATGCTAAGTGTGTACCAACTCTTATTGATATTTCTTGTGAGCAAAACTTAGTAATTACATGTTAATGGCAAACAGATGGGAAGTGTTAATTTGTTTAATAGATGTGGATTTAAGACAAATAAAGGAATTTTTGTGACGAGTTTAAACATTAAAAATACTAAAAAACCCGATTGCGGTAAAAAAACTTAAGTTAAAAAAATCTGAAAGCTAAAAACAAGCCCATTTTAAATTAAATAAATTTAAGTAAAATTGAATAACCTTGCAAATCTTTGTTAAGTACCTACCTTAAAATTAAAATGCACTTGCATAGTTAATTTCAATTGTTTATTAAATTATGTCTTCGCAATAAGTAGGTATGCGAAGACTTAATTTAACAATTGATACCAATTTATTTGTAGTTCGTTAGTTATTTATTTGTACCTATTTGGGTTTGAAAATATGAAAATAGAATGGGTCCCGCCTGCTTCCAACTGCTTCCAATGCAAGTCCATTTTAATTTTAAGATAACAAAGATTTGCATGGTTATTCAATTTTACTTAGATTTTTTTATTACTGTGAAAAGAAACAACATTCAATTATTACGCAGGTATTCAGTTAATTACATAGATAACTAGGTAAATACTTTTTTATACACAGTACGCATGCTGAAATTATACGTTGCGTTCGTACGTAGTAACAACTTGTAAAGTCATAACATATCAGGTTAAGAAAAAAAAAAAAACACGCAAATAAACACCAGAGGGGCAATTATCGCAATTTTAAGAACGTTTATATTCTGACCTCACTCTCAATCTGTCAAAAATACCTTTACTTTCCCTACATTTTGACAAGTTTTTGACATTTGTTTGTCTGTGACATGAGACTACGACTAGATTTTGAAAGTTTTAAATTACAAAAATTGGACTTCTGATTAAACAGGGACTTGTGGATAAGTAGAAACATCCGCACGGGTCGATCGATCAGGTTAAGCTACGCTTGCCGCGGCTGGTCCGTGGATGGGTTACATCTTACATACCAAGACTCCTTCGTCCCTCGGAATGCACGTTAAGCCCTTGGTCCCGGCTGTCATTCGTGGGTCTTTGACAGTCGTGACTTGATTGTAGCATAAAGATAGTCAGTCGCTCCATGTAAGATGGGTATTGGTGGCTCAGTTGCATCCGGTAAGACTGAAAGCTGACCCCAACATATTTGGGAAAAGACTAGGCAAATAATTATCTTGAAGTTCCATGTAATACTGGACGAGTCCATTACTGGGCATAAATCCAATCTCCAGATTGCTGATGATAAATTCCAGATGATAAAATCCAATAACACTGCTCAACACGAGAATCAAATCCAAGACCACATGTTCGCCCCAATTGGGCGGAGCACCGCCGTGTTCTCGCGGAGGCGATCGGCGGCGGCGGCGACCTCTCGCGCCCGGCCCTGGTTCAAGCCATGGTCCGGGGCGAGAGGGAGTGGGAGGCAGTCACCTCCTTCTGCGAAGCAGTCATGCTAGCGAAGGAGGTGGCGGGACGGCTGAGGGAGAGGGCCTCACGTCCCAGCCGCCGCGGGAGACGCCCCGGGCGTCGGGAGCCGCGAGACGACTCCCGGCCACCGTAGGCGCGGGCCTGCGGGCGGAGAGTAATGGGTAACTCTCCGTCCGATCAGGACCAGGCCCGTGCCGGACGGCGCGTACGTGTTCCACGCGCGCCTCAAAGAGATGTCAGCAGCAAGGAAGGGGCCCGAAAGGGCCGAAGCCTGCCGGGGCAGCGGGATTGTCCGAAAGGGTTACCGCTACCCCGGAACACAAAGGGCTAAGGAAGGAACACGGGTGGGTTTTAGTCAGTAAGAGTCTGACACTCCCTTCTGCTCCACCCAGAGCGGGAGGGGTCATTGGATGATTTCCCATCCACAAAAAAAAAAAAAAAGACCACATGTTCAGCACGCAGTCAGTTAACTTTATCTACTGAAAGCCATGACCTTTCTGCAAGATTTCTGCAACGCATGGCGTCTTTAGGAAATATTACGGTAACCGCAGCGTTTGACTAACAGATTACAAATCGCAGTAGGTGGTTAAGAGAACGATCATGTTAAAATGATAATAATTAAAATATAACTTATTTAGTTTAAAAAACGAAGGACTATTGTGGTCAAACCACAATTTATAATATACTGAGGAGTTTGTTGCGCAACTTCTTCTTGCCAGCTAGCACTAGGAAGTGGTGAAGGGCGGGCGTTTTGTGGGCTTCCTTGTGTAATTTTGAAGTTCAAAAAGTTCTGATTCTCAGCCTAGTTTGACTTTTGATTTTAAAAATAAAGAAGAGCTTCTCAATTCGTATGTTTATGTTTGTTTAAAAAAATAAGTCATATATAGACGGATTTGCAAAATTCTTTTTTTGTTCGAAAGATGTGTATTCCGAAATGGTCCCTTGTGAAGATCTGATGATGAGTTTTTTAAACAGACAACAGAACTCTTTTTGACACCGACTTCCGAATTAAAGTTACTTTTCACTTTGTAGTGTTTTTTTTTGGAAGTCGGTTGTTTTTTTTTGTAAAAAAGTTTTTTTCTATCCTGTGATTTCAGGATGATAATATTCTCACAAAAACTCACGTAGGTATGAACACAAAATAATATCCTCAGTTTGAAGATTCCAATATTTTTGTAGGTAAAATATTAATTTTTCCTGCTAAATTCTTGAGTTAACATTTGCGTGTCTATATTTGCACATAGATAATTTCCTTATTATGTCCTAATCCATTTTGTCAGCTTTAACCTCGTCATACAAAGTTAAGAGGAATTAATTAAGCGTTCGTGTTCATGGCTACGGTATGCTGAAAAAGTAGTTTTAATAGTGCACTTTTATTATTATCTCCTTTATTTCACTATATACATATAAATTATATTTTTAAATATTAGGATATAACAACATTTAAAAATATAAAAAAAGTAAGTACTTAAGTACATAATTTTCAAAATACATAGACTCTGCAGTTTTTTTTTTCATTATTAATACTTTTAACATACACACACAAAGATATGTATAAACAATAGGGTTTGGGGCGAAGATATAAGTTGTGAATTTTCTGTACCCTTTCGGTGCGCAGCTCAGTTGACGGATGTCACTTAATCTTGTCAAATTCAAACAAAGGTGCGCGCCGAATGTGAAGCTTCTAGAATAAAATGTAAAGAGTTTAAGGTTTGCGTTATATACTTTAATTTTCAAGATAATGTTTATATAAATTAAAAGCCAACAGTCTTAAAATAATCTAATGTATAAAATTCTCGTGTCACAATGTTAGTTACCATACTCCTCCGAAACGGCTTGACCGATTTTTATGAAATTTTATATGCATATTCAGTAGGTCTGAGAATCGGCCAACATCTATTTTTTTTTTGCAAAACGACGTTTGCGGGGTCAGCTAGTGTTTACATAATTTGAAAGCCAACAGTCAATAATAATATGTAAAAGTGTATTGAAGGGCGGGGAAGAATCATAAGCATAAAAAATTCGTCCTTATCGTTGTCAACAAGAAAAGTGCCCAAAAAGCTGACAGCATTGCCACAATGTATGATTTTTTGGTCAAAGAATAGGCCATGTCACGTGCAGAGTCGACCAACTGCTTGGCGATGTCTTATGAAACTAAGTGGGCACTCAGACCCCATGGCCCTAGTGTTATAACCTCAAACGGCGCCCTTTTTGCGCTTTTTGTGGTTTTCTGCCCCAGCACAGGCCGCCGTGCTAGGACGATGGGAATGTAGTTAGAATATGCGCAGGTATAACAGAAGAATTATGAAAATGTTTCAGGCTTTTTTGTAAAGTTTACAAGGTAAAAGGCCAAAGAAATGTATTTTTTTGCGTTTTACCTTCATGGGAATTAACTATTAATGGGTGAAATAGTTTCAAACTTTATTTTGATGAATAAATAATCGGAAACCAATCTGGGTGCAACCCAAAATAACTGTTTGAAATAATTTTGGTCAGTTTGTGCATTGATTTACATAATTATTGAAACTTATTGATAGCAGGTTTATGCAAGTTTCTCTATCCTCCTAACTGTAATCTTTGAAAACGACAAAACAAAATGCAAGATCTAAAACCGTTAGAATACTTGATTTCTAGTGTAACTTGGACTTTAGACTAGGAACCATCTGACCTCGGCGCCGCCAACAAACATCAAAATAAAAGAACCTCGCTTTTATTTTACAATGCAGTTTTTATATTCAACCTAAGAAAGTGGAAGCATATTATAGTCATGCTAGGTGATAAGCCAACGTATTCGTGAACAAGTTTTTATATTTTTGAGTTACTTTCACACTTATAATACGAGTGATCATTTGCCTAGCCTTTTCCCAACTATGTTGGGGTGGCTTCCAGTCTAACCGGATGCAGCTGAATACCAGTGTTTTACATGGAGTGACTGCATATCTGACCTCCACAACCCAGTTACTGGGTAATACGATACCCCTTGGTAAGACTGGTTGTCAGACTTTCGGGCTTTTGACTACCCGTAATGACTGTCAAAGATCCACGATCGACAGCAGGCCCAACGGCTTAACGTGTTTTCCGAGGCACGGAGGAGTCTCTGTATGTAAAGATGGTCACTCATCCACAGACCAACCGCGGCAAGCCTAGCTTAACCTGATCGATCGACCTGTGCAGCTGAGCCTCGGGCACTTATAATACGAGTATACAGGGTTATTGGAAAAACATTAACAACCTCTTAAGAGGTCATTGTAAAAAAAAAAAAACGAGTGTGCTTATGACCACACGACTGAAGTGAAACTTCTTTCGCTCCATCTGTATGTATATTTCATTTACTAGCTATAAGAGAAAGAGAGAAAGAAAATGTGCGCGCGCACTGCTCTCTCTTGCTCCTACACTGTGATACAGACAATAAGCCTGCAGTGTGCTTAGATATACGGAACGTATTTGGCTATGAGAGGAAGAGAGAAAGAAAATGTGCGCGCGCACTGCTGTCTCTTGCTTATATCCCCCACTTAACTTCCGTTCGCCTTGCCCGATCACACTTTTCGTAACGCTTACGTCACGCGTTCGCCAGTTTACTCCCCAAGTCAAGCGTGCGTAAAGAAGTTTCACTTCAAAAATCAGCTGTTCCCTATATTTTGACGAGTTATACGAACATACCTAAATGTAGGGAACAGCAGATTTTTTTTTTCGCGATTTCAGGTTTGGTCCCATAGTAAAAGTTGTTCATAATGATGATTACAATAACCTCTTAAGAGGTTGTTAATGTTTTTCCAATAACCCTGTATAAGTACGGAAATATCGATTATTGTGGATTCAGTCATGTGGCTCAGGTCACGAGTAACAATGAATAAATAATCTTTGGGTGGACCTAGGGCAGGCAGCGCTGTTACTAGGTTCCTACATATTGTAACTTATACTGACATACACATAATTAGCCTATAATGTTCCCACTGCTGGGAGACATTGCTCCTGGCTGTGAGAGGGAGTGGCCATAATCCACCACGCGGGCCCAGTGCGGGTTGGTAAAGCATAACATCAAAGACAGATTTTCGGGCTTAACTGAAATTTTTCCAACATGTTTTATTTTATTTTTTTATTAGTGCGCATGCCCTCATCACGCATGAAACTACATTCCAATAGCCCCTACGTAATGTCCATTAAAAATATTTAATAAACTACCAGATGCATTAAAGGATGAAATCAGCGATACGATATTTATAAATAAGCTCAAGCAAATATTAATTATTAATTAAAAAAGCATACTACACGATAAACGAATACCTACATACATGACAAAATAATCTGTTGAACACAAGCAGACACCACACACAGTTAGTCATATAGATACATTCATACATAAACAGATAAATATTATATAATATAACAGGCATATGTTTAAGAACTTCACCAAATAATTATTATGTGGGTACTCGTACCACAACCTACAACAGGCTGATCTCATTATAACAAATTTTTGGTTAGTTATTTAATGTTAATAACATATTTTTAATTTTATTGTTAATTTGTGTCCTAGATATAATATTTTATAGTTCTTGCTGTGCCCCACAGGGTCCATAATTGTACCTTAGCTTTAAGGCGATTGCGCAGTGATTGCAGCGAAATTCAATTCAATTCAATATCTTTATTGTGGATCATAGGTCTGTACATAATACAGGTCTTAAATAATTAAATAGATCAGCTATGTCCCGCCCTTTGGGCATAAAATAGTCATGTAGGAATATAGGTAAATTATTTAACAAATTATTAATATTTCACATAAAAAAAAAATAAAAAGATAAAACCAAACAAAAGGTACAGATCAAAACAGGCTACTGAACACATAATGACTGAGGGGGATTATATTGGAGCAGTGATTTGTCCAATAAGAAGTCTTTTATAGAGTAGTCGCACTTATCTACTAACAGATCATGGAGACTCTTTTTAAATGTTTTCATTTCCGTAATTATTCTGGTTGGCTCCGGAATATTATTAAAGATGCGTGTAGCCATACAAAAGATACTTTCATGCATAAGATGAGTCTTACTAGCTAATGTACGCAATTTGTCTTTGCGTCGTATACGCGTGTAGTAATTATACATGTCGATATTGTTTCTTACAAACACTGCGACCTCAAAAATGTAGACACACGGCAGTGTAAGTACATTTATCTTTTTAAAAAATGGCTTACAGGAGTCAGTTTCACATAAATTAATTATGGCCCAAATGCAACGCTTTTGAGCAATGAAAGCGCGCTCTTTGTCTGTACTGTTGCCCCAGAATATTACGCCATATCTGAGGATAGAGCTAACGTAATCGTGGTAGGCTGTTAGTAAAGTAGCCTGATTTGCAATTTTTCCTAATCTGTGAAGTGCGTATTAAAATTGTCCCAGCTTTTTGCATAGATGGTCAATATGAAGTTTCCAATTAAGTTTTTTGTCAATATGTAACCCTAGAAATTTTGTTACTTCAGTTTCTGCAATGTCACTGTCTAGGCAACTGATTTTTAATTTACCCGTGCGTTGAGTTCGTATTTTGAAATTCAATGCTTTAGTTTTGTCAATGTTAATCTTTAAATTATTTATGTCAAGCCAGTCTTTTATTGATAATATTGTTTGGTTAATGTCAGATTATATGTCAAGTGTGTTATTATTAACAAATAAAATAGTTCTATCATCAGCAAATAGTGTAATGTCATGATTTGTGACCGAAGGCATGTCATTTATGTAAACAAGGAAGAATAGAGGACCCACGATGGTCCCTTGAAGAACGCCGAATTTAGAAGTTCCAATTTCAGAAGTATATATTTCTTCCGTTTTAGTAATAGGATTCAATTTCCAATTTCTTTTGCTAAGGTATGATTCTATGAGTTTGTACACATTGCCCCTGACACCATATGCATACATCTTTCTCAAGAGGATTTTGTGGTCGACACGGTCGAAAGCCTTCGACATGTCCATGTATAACGCGACAGCCGGCAGTCCTTTATCTAAGTTAATCATTACCTTTTGTAAAAAGTTGTATATTGCCATATTTATGGATTTGCTTTTTCTGAAGCCATACTGACTAGACGTTGTAATGTTATGTGTTTCAAAGAAAGTATAGAGACAGTTAAACATCACCTTTCAACAATTTTCACAAAAATAGGTATCAGTGCTATTGGCCTATAATTGCTTATGTTAGTTTTTTCTCCTTTTTTAAATACTGGCTTTATAATAGATATTTTTAGTTTGTCTGGTAAAGTACCTTGCTCTATACATAAATTAATAATGAAGCTTAATGGTTCAGATATAATATGGGCTACATCCTTAACAATGTGTGTCATAATGCTATCATAGCCGGTACTGGTTTTATTTTTTAGTGCAATTATTATTTTATTAATGTCATCAGGGATAGTCGGTGTCATAAAAATTGAATTAGAATTATATGTCAGATTATCAGAAGATTTTTGGGGTAAACTAGTATTATTATCATTAATGTTAAGAAAAAATTTATTAAATGAATTCGCAATGTCTTGGGGATTATTTATGATTTCGTCATTTTTAATTAATAGATTTACGCCTTCATTTGGATATTTAGATTTGATCTCATTTATTACTTTCCAGGTAGCTTTATTCTTGTTGGTGGCAGATTTTATAAAGTAGTCGTTTTGAGATTTTTTTGTCAATCTGATTATAGTTTTATATCTTTTTGCATATGTTTTGTTGCAGTTTTGGTGACATGATTGGGATTATTCCTGTATTGCCACAGTAGTTGGCATTTACGTTTACTGCAAATTTTTAAACCATGTGAGATCCATTTCGGCCTAGATCTGTTATACAGGGTGGCAGGGACATCGACGCACAAACGTCGTGAAAAGGTTACACCTGATGCCCTAATAAAATTACGAAAGTCATTCATCTCGGAAATGACCGGTTAAAAAAATTGACATTTTTGAGCGCGCAATGTATTGCAAACAACGCGATCAAAACGCTCCGCGGATGGCGCGCGCGCGCGCTACCTACACAGTACACACACACGTTTGTGGCGCGGCCGCCCGCCGCCGCTGCCGGACGAACGTGATTGTACCTACGAAATATCGCCTAACGACAACATTGATAGGTACCTACCACATCAAAAAATTGTTTAATTACAATTAGTCTTGATAACCGATGGTAGTTACTTCTTAAGTACCCGTTATGGAAATAAAACTAACGCTAAAAGCTTATTCCCATAAAATAGCGATAGCGATGAGGATTTTTATCAAAAAAGATTAGAACTTAGCGATCCAGTAATGTTCAATTAATGAACTTACCTTAACTAAGACGACCCAGACCCACTGACCGTCGGACAGGAAGGGTTACGTTTAGGGGAGCGCCGTCGTGTGGGAACCATGTCTCGCGGAACTGGAGCACAGCCACCTCCTCGATTATTTCCTCGAGGAAGGCATTTTGAACGTCTCTCACAAACACACACATACACTCACACACACAGAGAAAATTACTTTTGATTTTATTAAGATCACAAATTCGCGTCAAATAGCACACCCGTTTGCGATCAACGAAATCTAGGAACTGGCAAAAATCCGATAAAATCGGCGAAATTCAAAAGAAATGTACTTTGCTGATCTTTCTTTCAATTTGCCGCACTTGCTTTCTACAGTTAGTACTATTATTTAATTTGTGCCTACAGTGCCTACACCGAACACAGACCAACAAAATGATAGAGTGTACAAACACATTTAGTTGTACCTAGCTACCTATTCACGAAATTAATTGCGAATATTAATGTATTTTTTTTTACGAAACAGTAAATTACATTGTTGAATTGCATTCGAAACTAAAATTAATGTTGATAATAAAAAAATATCGAAAAATTACGTGACTATCAAGACACTTCTACACGTTTTTTTTTTAATCTTCTTTACTTAAATCGATGAAGCTTTAGAAAAATAATTATCCCCCATAATTAATCTAAAATAAAAGTAGTAAATGGGTCATTCATTTCTTGAGACGCGTCTGTTACATTCATTGGGATATGTCGCCTTATCGCATAGCTTCTTAGAACGAGACCGCTCGCCGCCGCCGTCCTTTTGTCGGCATTTTAAAGCGAATAACGTAGGTACTAAGCCAGTGTTGACCTCACAAATGAACTTTAGCAAAACAGCTGATCAGGTAGCCCTTTCGAGTTTTATTTACATTGCTGTTTTAAGTGAAACAAGTGAATTTACTATTTTTTAATTAAAAATCTCATTGGGTTGGATAGAAATAATGATTTTATACAGCTTACATTAAAAAAAATTGCAGAAAAAAACGTAAAAATTAAGAAAAAGCCGACGAAAAATTTCAACGCAGAGGGGTCCAGAATCATGTACTGAATCCATGGTAAGCGGTTTCGCGTCGATGTCCCTGCCACCCTGTATATCCTGACTTTCTGTAAAGGAAAACAAAGATCGTACTTATAACATAATAAAATTATCATAGAATGTGTTGTAGGCCGTGTTCGTATCCGTGCAACTATAGATGTCGTTATTGGTTAGTTGTTTGAAATATTTTATAAATATTGATCTATTTTCTTGAGAGTAATTCCGTTTTAATAAATACCAATATTTTATAGTGCAGGTCTTTTTGAGCGGAAGCTTAATTATTTGCGCGTTATGGTCTGATAGCGCTAATTCCTGGATGGTGCCTTTGCAAGTTCCTATGTTATGGGCTATATTGTCTATGTACGTTTTACTAGCAAATCGTGTTACTTGCTTAAATTTTAGTTTCAAATTATATCTGGTTAATAGTTCTACAAATTCAGTGGAAAGTTTTGTATTCTTCATTCAAATTTTCTTACGTTTTTTGCAATTAGCAGGTCAGTGTCAGGTTGTATCTTGATCAAAATATGATTCGCGACTATAACAGGTACTTATTCACAGAATTATAATCATTAGAATCATTAATACATCTTCCTAAGTTAGATTTGTACCACAAGAAGAAATCTCCTAGGGAAAAGTGTTTATGGTACAAATCTCACTTATAAAGATGTATGAATGTTTCTTATGATTATAATTTTGTAAATACGTACCTGTTATAATCGCGAATCAAATTTTGACCAAGATACAACCTGACACTGACCTGAAAATTGCAAAAAACGTAAGAAAATTTGAATTTCGCGGTCTACCACTTCCCATTCACCTTAAGAGTCTACACTACCTCAGCTAAAATTCACTCTTTATCTCACTCGCACGATACTGCTCGCGGGCTGAGTGAGAGCGAGACAGAGTGCGGTGCTAGGCGGCAGGCAGCGCCAATAGTTTAGGTATTTGCTTTTTACGGTGAAAATAATGGCAATTAAAAAAAAGTAATTAATATAAGACCTGCTTTATAGTTAGTTCGGTTAGTATAAAAAGTTTCATGATCTAATTTGAAGTATTTTTTGAATACCAGCGGTTTATTGTTCGGTTTGGAGGTAACTTTGGATTTTTTTTCTATCGAGAAAATTTTATGAAATCGTGTTTTCGTCTAACATAATACCTAGAATTAATCCTCAACTTTACCATATATTTATTTCAAAATGAATGCTGCAGTATTTTCAACATAACGGAGTATCATGCTAAGCCATTTGAGGTAGTATAGGCCCTTAAGCCATTGTAACACCTCTACTACATTATGGTGCAGCGCAGACGACAGACTATCCGTGACGCACTTTTTAGTCTGTGAAAATAGAACCTATGAAATTATATGCAGTAACGCACACGACGCGCAAAAAGTCCGGCGCACAAAAAATCCGTGTAATTCGGGCACTTCGGGACACTATGATACTTCTAAGGCAGAATATCATGATAGGCAGAATATCACGATCATTCTGTCGGCAGTGCTGTCTGTCTTTTTAAATAGACAGACAGCACTGCCGACAGAATGATCGAAGATGTGCGTCGTGTGCGTTGAGTCTGTGAAAAATCCGCGACCGACTTTTTGTGCGCCGCAGACTCGATCGCACAAAAAGTGTGCCGTCTGCGCTGCACCTAAGGAATGCAAATAAATATATGAATATGAATAATGTCCCACTGCAGGGCAAAGGCGTCCCTATTCTCTTTCCACCTCTCTGTGTTCACAGCTGCCAAGGACCAATTTATCTTTTTGCCCGCTTGATGGCAGGGGCGAGCCTAGCCCCTAAACATTTGGCAAATAAACTCTAGGTAGGTATCTACTCTCTGCCTAACCATTTGGCAAATAAATACGTGATGTTTCATTAAGTTATTATACTATAATTTTTATTAAGGTAAGTAAGTACTCATAAAGTCAATGCCTGTAGAATTAGATCGATGAACTATAAAACGTTCATGGCCGCAGTATCTATTTTGTACAAACGCCAACACATCAAGCTACTACATTCTGTCAAATTTCTTTAATAGATCTTCAACTTTATCGCTGAAGCATAAGGTTTATAGTTGATTGGGAAAATTTGATAGTTTCGGGTTGCTTGATGTGCTAGCGTCTGTACAAAATATTATCTGTGCGACCTACACAGACATGAATTCGTTACGCATTGCTGTTTTAATTAGCAGCCTAACGTTCTCGCTTAGTGCCTAAGAAACCTGTGTAGGTATGTGTTAAAAATCGTGCATGTGTTTCAGTTATACAGGGTCAAATTAAATTAGCTAGCAAAACTCTGCAGACGTGCATGATGGGTATCGATATCTTAACACTAGGGGTTAACGACCGCTGGTAGTGTTTTTATTAGAAGTATGAGTTGAGAAAATATTTTTTTTTATTAATTATGGAAAAAAACAAAATGCAAACATAAACATCACAAAAAACCTCAATAGGTTTGTCCGGATGTTGACACACTAGCAAATCTTAAAACTAACTTAATACTTAGTTAAGTTATTATACAAATATAACATACTTAGTTTATAAAAAAAAAATGTGAGGTAGTTATGTTTTATCGTGTTTCGATATCGACACCAATCACGACTGTGGAGTAAACTCCAAAACAAAACTGATATTTCAAGTGAATACACAAACGGCGGTCATGATCACGATGAGCCCACAAAAAAAATCATCAAATTAAAATCATCAAATTAATTTCGTTTTAATTTAATCATGTTTAGATATCAGTACCCATCACGTTTACGGAGTTTCGCTAGCTAATTTAATTTGGCTCTGTATACATAGTGGAGATGACAATACAACAATAAATGAAAACACTAACGATACTAATGCATAGGAGTATTTAAGAACTATCAAATAAATCCTAACGTTGAAATAAAAAAAGTGATTTAGTCTAATATATTAAATAGCATAAAAGTGGAAACAAAAAATAACATACTTTATATATTGCGGCAACAGCGCAATGTTATTGACCCAACAAAAATATGGCCGAAACCTGAAAAAATGGTATAGGTCATTGTGCCTGGTACCCTTTTTCTTGTTACTACACATGTTACATTTTTTACAAACCTTGTAAAAATGTAACATTTGTAGTCAGTAATAACTTCCGCATACATGACTTATATCTCAAGCATAAGGTATAGTATACATTAGTTCGCATCAGGAAAAAAAAATTAAGAACAAATTTAGCGAAAGTTAATGAACTAGCGAGCTGGCATCTTGACTGTTGTGTTTAACTGCAGATGTCGGTGCTGGTTTGTTACCTACATCATGTAGAAAATTTTAAAAATGAAAAATATTGTCCAGTGACTAAACTATTGGATATATTATTGATTGAATTTTTGTATGCAGACTGGGAACGTCATTAGGTATACGAAGTTTTATTTATTGTTGCATTGTCATTTTCACTTCGTATACTGCCTGCATAATAAGTCGTTATGACTACCTAATAATAAAGCAATTATTTTGGTAGGTAAGTAATTAAGTTTTTGCTTTATTTCAGATACGGATAAGTCATTCATTGCCTATTCGTCATTCGGTTAGGTAAGGTTAGTTTATTAACATAGTGCATAACTTTTCGAACCTCAACAAAACAAGTTATAACGTAATCTTTATTGCTGACTGTACGAGTACCGTCTCTTGATGTAAATCCCGGTAGTGAGGTATTATGACGTCTTGCTTATGAAATGTTCTTTAACAATTGTTTCTGACTGCAATCCAGTGCACGATGAATACGTAAACTTTGTCCCTAGAGTTTTATACGTTACATACTAAGTACTACCAGTATACAGGGTGTCTGGGACGTCCACGCGCAAACTATACTTAATCATGAATCCAGCACATGATTTTAAAGCCCCTAGCGTAGAAATGTATTGTCAGTTATAACAAAAAAAAACTAACGTTCCGTAAAAAAGTGCAATAGGTACGCTGCTGTCAAAATGTATGGAACAACTATTTAAAACAAAAAAATCGACGAAAAATTTAAACGGCGCGCCCGGGCTCATATGGTAATTTATTGACATTGAATAATATGACAATAAAATTATATATAAAATATGTTGAATAATATGACAATAATAATAATTAAATTTGGACCAATATTTTAATTTAATTTATTTGATTGTTAAGGCTATGATATGTATTTTAATATAATTCATCTGGCAATTTTTATTTTTAAACCTTTGACATTTGCAGAATCTGATTTTTTTTTTGTTTTTGGTTATTATAAATTTGTAATGTTATTTTAATAATTATTTAATAAAATTTGTAATAATATAAATATATGCACACCTTATTAGATAATGATACAGTGTACTTTATATTTATTTGTAGCATCTGTTTATAATTGTATTAAGCAAATAAATAATTTTATTTGATTAATTAACTTCTTCTGCTCTTATATCAGCACGATTTTTGCAATTTTCAAGATTTGTTTAATCTTAGAGGTTAGTCAATTGAAAAAAGTTAATAGCAGGCCCAAATATCCAGGCTGCAACTCTTTGAATGCACCTCGTTTGACGAATACTCGTTTGACGGTACTGTCAATTGACTTTTGATTTGTAGTTCTAGTTCTGGCGCCATCCATAACAAACACGTTTTACCAGTAACACAGCTGGTTTGTATAACTTCGTAGACATAACAACGCGCTGGGCCAAACACGTGAATGCTGTAGTGAAAGGAATCCATTCATTTGGAACTGCATACTGCTGACGATCGCGATAGGCGAATAAAACTTGTTTCATAAAGTAATAAAATTGCTCTGTACATTTCTATGATTTATTTAAAAGTAAAGTTGTCTTTTGTTGTATTTTTGGGGACTTCGGTATTTGATAGAAGTACTAGAAGCTCTGCTCGCGACTTCATCTGTGTGGACTTCAGGATTTTCTATACAAACTTCAACAACCAAGTTCACATACATAGGGGAATATAAACAAAAAAAAAGTTAGTCTATATCCTTCTTCAAAGTTAAACTCACAGTTAAACTGCGTAAGCAGTTTTGTGGGGCAATGTACCTAACTATAAGAATTCTTTAGTGAATAAATCATTAAATCATCAAAAAGTTCCAGCTATCTTTATACCAAATTCAATCAAAATCGGCTCAGTAGTTATGCCGTAATAATAAGAATAATAAAAATAATTGATTGGTCCACTGTTACAAAAAAAAGTATAAAAATATTTATTATGTATGCGTACTGTAACTAGAATAATTAACATAGTTATTTGAACAGTGGTCCCCAAATTAGGCAGACCCTGTAACTTGGGAAACAGACTCACTTTCGTACTATGTTTCATATTTTCACATCATCAACACGATTTAAATCTGTGGGGCAATTGCGTAACACATTATCAATCTGAATCGGTTTCATTTTGACAGTTCAATAACATTCATTGCGTTATTTACGTCTTGGGCAGACAAATTTTTCGAACTTATGAAGCAATGAACTAGCAATTTGCTTCAAAATTATTCAGATTCCAATTGATAGTAGGTCTGTTACGCAATTAGGGTGCTGGTCGGAAACGTGCGATGGTCTATCGATATTAACGTGGGTTAGGCTCAATTTTTCTTAAATAAAACCCCCGATTTCTTCTTTAGATTTGTACTTATTTTTTCGTCTTTTCCTACGTATTTTCAACCTCGTTCCCCTTTACAGCTTTTCTTCCTTTTTAAACATTCATTCACTATCTCTTTCACTCCTTGGCTATTTTGTACATTCATCTCTGTCACTCGTTTATGCTTCACATCCGTAATTCATCTTCACGTCTCAATTCACTATCCAGTCATAACGTTCCGTTCCTACATTAATACAGTTAAATGATCAACTTCTGCTTTTCTCATGCCATAATATTTATAGCATATAGCATGAATGATCTTATTCATAATCGGATCAATCATCTATATAGCTTTAATTTTTCCACTATGAGAATCTAACCCTGAGATTAGAATGCGGATATATCGTTTGGGGTTGGGTCAAGTTATCTATTATATATATCCCCTCTTGTTGGCTTTTGGAGGCCAGATGGCGTTCGTCTCTTGAACAAAAATGACCCCAATTCACTTGGAAAAAACCTGAGATTTGCATAGCTGACCAATTCTGTTGACTGTTGGTAATTCATTTACCAGTGGTGATATCCTTAATAGTAAGTATCTCCTCTTGTCAGCCCTAGGAAGTCAGATGACTCGATTCATAGAACTCAGATATATTTCAACTGACGTGGGTGACAGTGACAGATGATCCCCTGCAATCTAAGAGCAAAAAACACGTGAAAAAAGGTTGGGATTTTGTCGAGTCATAGTCGACCTTATATGTATACATATAGAGTGTACCTAAGCAATTTACAAGGTGAATATAATTTGCCATAAATCTATATAAAAGGGTCATGCTATTTCATGGTTTTTGTCTCTATTTTTTGGTCAACGGAAAAAACGGACGGCTCGTGGATGGGTATCCATCCATTGCATATCGAGAACGTGTTTCGGAAAGCACCTGAAGCCTCTGCTGTCATCAGATCTTTGACAGTTATTATGGGTAGTCAGCAGCCCAAAAGTTTCACAATCAGTCTTGCCAAGGAGTAGGTATCGTGTAACTGGGTTTTGAAGGTCAGAAAGGCAGTCGCTTTATGTAAAACACAGGTATTCAGTAGCTACATATGATGAGATTGGAAGCCGACCCCAACTAGGCAAACTGATTGGAAAGACAGAGAGAGGTATCTAGAAATTCGTTGTATAAAACTCTGAAATCTTGCCACATCTAGCTCGGTCGGAAACGCGTCGCAATAAACTTATCCAACCATATACACAGACTATATATCCAAATTTGATACAGGTGACGATCGTGTTCTTAACTAATTGAAAAACTATGCCAAACTATTCAATGACTTGCAGAAAAATTGTTATTATATAAAACCAAACGCACGGACAGACAAACTTGACCCGTTTGTGTGTCAATGTCGACTCTGTTGTCTACTTACGTAATATATTTTTTACTGGCAATCTTTTTGTTGAGTTAGGCATTTTCGTTGCAGCAATATATATAATGTCGTTTCTCGAGTGGCCGTGAATGATTCTGGATAGTAGGTAGGCTATTACGATTTTGCTGATTGTGAAATTATTATTTGTTTATACTTACTTGTTATTCGTTTGAAATTAGCGTTGACTTGTTTCGTTTAAACTCTAGCAAGTGCTGTCTTGGGTACTCAGAACCTGGCAGAAAAAGGGGCTTATATCCAGCAGTGAGTGAGCCAGCATGGCGATCAACAATGACCATTTTCCCTCTCAACCCCTTTTACTACATTGGACAATTCAGGCTATTTTCATTAACTAGAATAGACATATATTTTTTTTACCTGGAAGAGGTTCATAAGCATAATCAGCCAATAATGTTCCCACTGCTGAGATACAGACCTCTCTGTGAGAGGGAATGGAACGCAGTCCGTCATGCGGGCCCAGTGCGAGTTGGTAGATGTCACAATGTCTTCGAATTTTTGGTTCTAGGACGTGTCGGTTTCCTCACGATGTTTTACTTCACCGTTTTAAGAGCAGTGGTGATGAAATAATTTACACAAGCTAAAGCGCCTGCCTGGTGTCGAACCCGCGACCTACTCGTACGTCGGGGACATTACCACTGAGCCACACATATCTACATCTATATGTACATTCATATTCCTCTTTATTTTCAGATCTTATCCTTGGGATGCCAGCGTGATCAACAATGACGACCACAGTGGAGGTGAACTCGCGTGCCCTCGGCCGCGCTCACCTCTCGCATCTGCCCCAGCGGCCCCCCGTCAACCTCACCTTCCAAGACCTGAGCTATACTGTGCAGAATGGGAAGAGTAAGTGCAATATTTATTTAAATACGAAGACCCCGCTTTATAGCAGTCCACGTGGACTGCCTTGTATCGAAATGTAATCTGCATTCGCGATTTATTTGCCAAACATATAAACAAATACGAGTTTATGGAAAAATTACTTTATACCCTACACAATAAAGTTCAGTTTACGCTACAATTTCAACGATTTTTATAACTTTTTCAATATTATTAATCAACTTAATCACCATTCATATAAAGTTGATGTTTGTTTAACTTAAAATTGAATTGACACAAGTTTGAATAGACAATAGACCGAATCATCCATTGCGACCCATGGCCAAGCCTCGTGCGAAAGCGTAGCTGGCAAACAGTTTAACCGCGAATGTAACATCAAACATGCCATAGGTGTACTACCTACCCACAGCCACAGAACAGCACCCTAATTGCGTAACACACTATTATTCTCAATTTGAATTATTCTTATGCATATTTATAATCCATTGCTGCATATGTCGAAAAATGTGTCTGCTCAACAACGCAAATTACCCGCAATGAGTGTTGTTGAACTGACAAAATGAAACCGATTGTTACTGATAATGTCTTACGCTATTATCCTGCAGAAAAAAACTGTTCTGTGGTGGTACCTCTCCGTGCATGCACATCCTACAGTTACGTAGCAATGGATGGTCGCCTTATTGTCCATATCAGCTACGTCAGTCGTTACGAGTAGTCAGACGCTCGAAATGCTCACAGCCAGCCACACCAAAGAGTACATCGTTTGACCCAGTAACTGGGTTGTGGCGGTCAGATAAGGCAGGCGCTCCAAGTAAAATACTGGTATTCAGCTGCATCTATTAAGACTTGAAACTGACCCCAACTTAGCTGGTAACAGACAAAACAGGTGATGACCTAGGTAAACCTATGAAACATCTTCGTACAGTGGCGTAGCTCAGCAGGGGCGCCCCACCCAGGCGGCACCTTTAGAGGGCGAAAAAATTTCACAATAAATAATAATAATATCTTGTAAATATTAATTGAACCTTTTTATATTTCTGTCGCACCTACGATTCGGAAAGATCGAAATGAGCAGGGAATTTTGAATTACTTATACTGTGACGAAATCGGGAATCTTCTTTCTTTAAATGAATGTATAATAATGACATCTTACTATAAGTATGAGCAATGCCAGCTGTGAGAGAAGTTTTTCAAAATTGAAATTGATCAAAAAATATTTAAGATCAACAATTTGTACGGCATGGTTGGCGATGGCTGCATGTCCCGGGTTCAATTCCCGCACTGAACAAATATTTGTATGACCTACAAGGAGTTGTTCTGGGTCTGGCTGTTCGTGTATGTGAAAAAAAAACAATGAGTATTATAAGGCTAACCAATCTGGCTATCTTGAGGTGTGTGATGCTATAGACATTGATAATGCAATAAAAGACTTTGCTCTTTAAAAAAATAGACGAATAAAGAACTGAGACGAATGAAGAAGAGTCATATATATAATATATATTATATAATATATATAGTCATAGAGAGCTAGAGCATCAATGAAAAATGTTGAAAAATTGGGAAAAATTATTCCTTTTGAGAGCTTCCGTGCGTACGCTGCGTAAACGGTTAAAGTTAAGCAAAAATCATGTATGACGGAATTGTTCCCCTTTAAAAGTCCTAAAAAAAATCCGCGACAGCGTACATAGTCTATCTTTTTTATGGTAATCAAAGTTCTAAAATAATGCATTATTTGCGAAGGTATTTTTATAAACATGATATTAATCCTTACCCAAATAAATATACGATATTCATAACAAGTATTTAATTTTGAACAAAATTGCTCTTGACGTCATTTGATTTCAATGAATATCTTAGGAGATATATAGTTTTAAAATAATATAATATCCTACTATAAAATATTATAAACGCGAAAGCTTGTCAGGATGGATGGATGTATGTTTGTTATTCTTTCACACAAAAACTACTGAACGGATTTGGATGTGGCACACAGATAGTTTATAACCAGGATTAACATATAGGATAGTTTTTATCCCGATATTTCTACGAGATCGAAATTTATGCGGGTGAAACCGCGGGGCTAATCTTCTAATATATAAAATTCTCGTGTCGCGATGTTTGTTACCAAACTCCTCCGAAACGGCTGGACTGATTTGTATGAAATTTTGTGTGCATATCGGGTAGGTCTGAGAATCGGCCAATATCTATTTTTCATACCCCTATTTTTTTTTTTGCAAACCGACGTTAGCGGGGTCAGCTAGTTTCTTTATAAATTTCCATTGTACCTACTTAATTTTGTGACGTGGGCTTATAAAGGTTACAAAAACTGATTAATGATCAGTAGACTTGTTTAATAGTACCTATTTGAGTTGTAGAGAAGATAATTAATGCGTACCGATTATGGGCTTCATGTTATTTTTTTTTTAATAGACAATAATTGATGTTATTTCACGGTACAAAAAGCACGCTCAAGTCCAATAAAATTTAGATTTTTTTTTATTTGCAAGTTGAATTCGAGAAGTGCTCTTTGACACCTAATCAATTTTATATTTTTTATTCATTATCTGGGGGCACGGGAGTGCCCGACTATGATGAGCCAAGCGAAGCGCAAGGGCCAAGCCTCTTATTTTGACTAAGGGGTAGAGTATGTGAAGTCAGGGCTTGTAGAGTTAGGGCGTGTAGTGTTAGAAGCTTGGCTCTACATGAGATCTGATAACTTTTTGACAATGCGAGCCATAAGGTCTCGTCTTTGCAACATTTAACATGAAATAGTAGATTGTGACATCGAGCGCAAAGTGAGTTATTAATGCACGAGTGTTATGTTGGTGCCCGAGCGCATGCGAGGGCACTAAATGAACACGAGTGCATTCATTACTCACTTTAGCAAGGTGCGTAATCTACTTTTCTTTCAACTACCAAGCTACTTACCGTGATAAAATATACTTACTCAAAATAAAAACTTAAGTTAATGAAAACAAAGATGTGATGTGTCTATTACAATTTTTTAAATTTTTTCTTGCTAAATATGAAGTACCAAAGTTTTACAATGGTACAAAATGCGCGCCATTTGTTTTATTTTTTTTTTACCAAGTCGGTTTTATTCAGCCGATTTTTATTTTCAGCCAGTATCTTTTTGATCTAATGCATACATTTTATATTAAACTTAATGGGAGATATTAAACCTCTGTGGTAAATTTATATTTAAATAAAAAATTAAAAATAGTGCATTAATGAAAAAAACTGTGCAACCATGAGATTTCATATAACATTTCTGCACTGTTTTGGTTCTAAGCAAAAATACGTCCTTAGTGATCGGTTTTGTAGTGACTAATGATAACATTACTATGTAGTTGAAAGAGAATGTTTTTGGTGTTGTTTATACATAAACAGGTTTGGGAGCTTCTACAATTTATTTTACTTCAAGTTAAAATGCCGAAGGATGGAAAATAAAAAATTGCTAATCCGTACATTTTGACCACGTAGGTCCATTTTTCTATTAAACCGCAGATTTCTTTTGATAACCGACGAAGAATTTCTACGCTACGGGGCTAGAACTATGTGTTGAATCATCTTTCTTTTCTCATTTTTCATTTCATCATCATTTATCTTTTCATTGCAGTCGGGGGACGGTTCCTTGAAACAGTTTTTTACAGGTCCCCCGACTTCGCTGAAAAGATTGGTTTTCAGTTTTCCACTTTTGGGCACAATGGCGGTTTAATTAAACAGTAAATATTATAATTTATTTATACTCCATTTACAATAAGATTAGACATTTAAACAAACCTTTTTTACAGCTTGTTCAACCGATTTTGACTTCTATTCCGTAGGCATAAGGATGGCATTAAAAGCAGTAAACAGTTGTTATTGTAAGCACACAACTGTTTACTGCTTTTAATGCCATCCTTATGCCTACGGAATAGAACTCAAAATCGGTTGAACAGACTGTAAAAAAGGTTTGTTTAAATGTCTAATCTTATTGTGAATGGAGTATAGTACTTCTACACATCTGCCTAGCCTTTTCCCAACTATGTTGGGGTCGGCTTCCAGTCTAACCGGAAGCAGCTGAATATCAGTGTTTTATATGGAACGACTGCCTATCTGACCTCCACAACCCAACTGCGTAATACGATACCCCTTGGTAAGACTAAGATTTAGTACTAAAAAAAAAATATTTAGCTTGTTTTTAGTTTTTTGTACAATTTTGACTTAGGTTTTTTCAGAAGTGTCTCTGGACCGCATTTCTTCTTAAAGGTTCAAGCAGTGCATAACTTGATCACATCAAAAGATTATGTTATAAGTATACAGATTATGTTATGCAGTTTATTAAGATATCCGGGGGCGTTGCATCTTGTGGTTATACATACTAAGAATACCGCGGTTACGGGGCAATGAACCCAGGCAGTTAGACTTACATGTGCATTCAACAAAGATGGCAAAAATTAACAATTAAAGTTAGGGCAAGCCTGGCAAATTGTCTATCAACTTAAATTGACCGCATATTTAAATTACAACTGTCATATTTTGACAGTGGTATGAAATGTCTATTACACGGCAAATATTGACGTAGTGTGTCAATTTGATAAGCAAAAAATGTAGTCGATAACAACGATATTGCATGGCGTGTCATTATTGCTAAACTCGTCATCATCTGCCTAGCCTTTTCCCAACTATGTTGGGGTCGACTTCCAGTCTAACCGGATGCAGCTGAATATCAGTATTTTACATGGAGCGACTACCTAACTGACCTCTACAACACAGTTACTGGGTAATACGATACTCTTTGGTAAGACTGGTTGTCAGACTTTCGGGCTTCTGACTACCCGTAACGACTGTCAAAGATCCACGAATGACAGCCGGGACCAATGGCTTAACGTGCTTTACCAGGCACGGAGGGGTCTCGGTGTGCCATCCACAGAGAGGTCACACATCCTTTAGACCGTGCACACGTATCGTATATTATTTTATAGCTCGTGTGACCTTTAAACCCGCACTTAAGTCACGCTTTTCTGTGGAAAATTGGACTAGTTAATGATTTAAGTAGTCCAATTAAGCCACAATTAAGTCACGATTTTCTGTGACCAGAACATCGTGACTTAATTGTGGGTTTAGGTCACAGAGTCAGTGCTATAAACAGAATTATCACGTCACTTACAATCTTTCTACTTACTTTTCTTGAGCGTGAAAGTAGATGATAGCTAGTAGAATCCTCGTCAGCAGTGGAACAGGAGCCTTATATGGTAAAAGTCTAGAAGAAGCACTAAGTCAAATTACTGTCTATTTCAAGGTTGCCTGGAAGAGATCGCAGAAAGCGATAAGGCCGCCCATTGTATATTTTGAGTAGAATATGGAATTTCGACGCACAAAATATCGATAAATGCTAATACGATGCTCCAAAATTGCGATCCACGTTACTTGGAAAGACCGTCTCTGTGAAGCCACTACACTTGGATGCATGTTACCGCGATAGATCTTCACTCCGATACTACTTCGATGCACGGTAAAGGTATTTGTATTCTCATTCGCTCGCTCTTGCATCCTACGTTGTCTATTGCGTTCGTTGCGTTCGGGTGCGGTAACGCGCGTGCATCGAAATCAAGTAGTATCGCAGTGAAAATCTTTTTCAGTAACTTGCATCGAAGTCAAGTAGTATCGCAGTGGCATCGTATTAGCATTTATCGATATTTTGTGCGTCGAAATCCCGTATTCTACTGGTATAATTTGTAGAGTTTGGTGTACTTTTTTATTATGAATTTTTGTGGTGTACAAAAAATACACCACAAAAATACCAAAAAGTAAATTAGCCAAAAATCTAGAATAGATACTAAGCTGGCATTAAATCTAGAACAGTCATAAGAATGACAAATTAAACTCTATTCTTAAAAATAGGTTATACGTTATTATTGCAATTTGTTGCTAAGTTATTAATTTTTATTTATTTGCAATCTTTTATTTAGAACATAAAAATATATTCACTGGATAAACTTCTTATACTATATTAACTAAAAAACTATTAAAATAAAAATATAATAACCTAACCTAACTAAAAGTATTAAAATAAACTAAAATTTGGTGTCGAAAAATTCCTCCGCATCGCTGTCGACTGGTACCCATAAGACTGGGGAGTTGCCACATCGTATGGCAATGCTGAGCCTCTGGCCATTGTATTTTGCAATCTTGCATTGTCTACAAAATTTTTTGTGTCCGTATATTTAATTAGCGTAGAATATATATAGTGAGTAGTATAAATGTACCTTAGTTAGGTACATATACTACTTAGGTTTGTTTTAAAATAATAAATATATTGTATAAAAAAATATATAAAACAAAGACACAAGGTTTAAATATAAGTACGTGGGTACCTACTTTATTAAAAAAGTAAAATCTTCCTATCGCTTGTTTGATTTTATCTGGTAATAAATAATGATAAAGTGCAATAACACATTAATTGATGCGTTTTTTATCGATTTATAAGAAACATCATTTATTTGTGCATAGCGATTGCATCACATTGTTGCATTTTATTATTAGGTTACCTTTCGAACTAGTTTATTTAGAGTTTAGCCACAAAAATTATGTAATTAAACCGATATTTAGACGATTGGCACACTGCATCGCATCACGCAGGGGGGTGCGTGAAACGGAGTCAAATTCCCCGCACGGAAGCGCGTTTTTATTTAATTTATATTATGTAAAAAATCACGCCCGGGCATGTTATCTGCGTTCCGCTGCGTGATGCGGACAGTGTGCCAATCGTCTAATACCTACATTAATTTCATCTGTTTTTTAATCAGGTAAAACAGAATAAACGCAAGTCCTGAAAGTAGTTTGTATTGTACATAATTGACTACTGAATCAATTTCAGTAACTTTTAATATAGGTTTTTTTAAAATATGTATTTTTTCATACTATCCGCCGATTGAGCCAAATAAAATAAAATTTTATTTCAAGGCAATAAGACTGAATTTTAAATACATAAAGTAATGCTAGTGTCAACACGATTTTCTTAATAAAAATAGCAAGCTTTAAAAAATAAGTTTTGGTCATTGTATTATGCTTTTAATTCAATACTCTGATTGGGGTGTATGAGGTCTTGCGTTAATTATGTTACAAATTTTATATATATCAAAAATTATAATTTCATCAGAATTCCTAAGTTATAACATCAGTTCAAGAATGTTGACAAAATGTACCCAGGCCATTGGATAAATGTTTTTCACCGCAGGAAATGGACTTCCTTGAGTCGTTTTTATTACCTCATTAACTTAATATTAAAAATTCATTTACAATTTGAGTGCTTTGATTTGATTATTTGAAAACTTTAATTCATACTATAATTTTAAATGACCCTAAAGACTATTAAATTATTAGATTGCAAATTGTAATTAACACTAATTGATATACTATTAATATTAATTTTGTATTTAACCTATTAATGATAATTTTGTAATTAACCTTAATAGTATTTTTGAGGAAAAATGGTTGAAAAAAGGAAAAATTGGTGAGGGTTAAAGTCGAAACCTTCTAAATATACTTATTCGCCCGTGGATTGTTTACAGTTTCGTCATATACTTTTTGAACAGACATTATCGATAGTTAGTATAAGATGAGAAAATTGATGCCATAATGACGATATTACGTGAATAGCGCCTACTGTCTATAAAGAGATACGATTCGCAAGCGTGGTGCACCGTGCAGTTGCACCGGTGTGTATTATAATTACTGTTGCCCAGAGAACATTGGTCAATCTTTAGAAAGCTGCACGTGACCGACCGATAGTGAAGCGCGTGGAAATTCATAATATCGGCACGGGAGAATAGAAATGTTCGGATTCCTGCGGTCTTCACTAGGTCATCGGTCCACCTTGTGCAAGGCCTTATAACGCTACGTCTTCCGGTACGCAGTTGCCACTTCAGAACCTTTCGGCCTCATCGTCCTTTTGTTCTGCAAGCAATTTGCCGTGCCCACTGCCCCTTAAGTTAGCTTTTAGTTTTGAGGAATTGACTACAAGTAACAAAGAATTGCGCAACACGCTTTCAATCACAATCGAAGGGTTTTAAAGGAAATTCCTAATCCGTTACTTCATAGGTTTAGAAAATTCGTCTGCCCAAAGACGTAAATAACGCAATGAACATAGGTGAACTGTCAAAATTAAAGGAATTGCGATCAATATTGTCATTTATGTGTGTTATGCAATTGCCCCACAGATTAAGTATAGGCAGTTTCACAGCCAAACTATTGACCGGCTATTCTTTTCATCACGGCTTGAGTTTCTTGAAAAGATCGTGCTGATATAAAATAAAGTTAAAATGGGAAGCAAATCCTAGAAGTTCTTATGTAAAAGCTGTTTTAACACACACCAGCAGGCGTAGCATGAGCACCGTTTTGTTGACGGAAGAGTAGACAAAGATGACGTTCCGTATAGACAGTACGACGGCAGCAAAGTAGAAAGAGTCAACTGCACTTTTTACGAAATTCATACTCTTTTACATAATTCGACTCAGAATTCTTTGTTTTGTCATAGGATTTTTATTAGTTTTTTTTTACTGATAATAAATCACGTATATAAAGACAACTACAACAATTATTCTCAGTGTCGAAGTACCGTATTTTGGAACAAAAAAATATTGTAGTAATATTGGCCATAACCACTTCCTTGATCTAAAATAGGAGAAGATAGCTTTGTTCTTCTATTAATTATCACAGTTTTGCGTTCAAAACGCACTCCTCTAAAATCATGATTTTGTAGATAACCGTATATACTTTGTGGCCGTCGTGTAGAAAGTTTAAAATCTGTCAGTCGTCAGTGTCATTTTGACAGTTGGGATAGAAAACTTTCTTCTGAAATAGTCTACATAGAAAAAGACCTAGACAAAGATCGTTAGAAACGAAAGACAAAGTGACAGATTGTAGAAGGATTTCTACGGTGAGATGTCAAAAATGGAGAAACGAAATGTCACTTTGTATAGAAAGAGCTGTGTCTACTCTTCGTAGAAATAGAAAGCGTCATGCTAAGCCTGCTGAGGTCCTGTACGAAGTGACCATGTATAAGCGATAATCATGATGGAAAAGTTAAAATGTAAAGATATCGAAAAGCTGATGTCAAGGATTGACTGAAAAACTACGAAAGGCTTTGAAACCGATTGCCATTTGTCAAGGCCCTCAGTTCAACTACCTTTTGGAATGTTCCTTTGCTGTGTATAACTACACTCACCAACTACGCCAATCAATTTTATTCGTTATCTAACCCGACCAAACACGTTTTAGTTTATCGACAGTTTCGCTTCACTAAACCTTTACACGTGACTGTCCTGTAACCTAAATGCGAGGAGACGGTATGCGTCGGCGCACGTGTTTGTTGGTGAGAAAATCCGATAGAATTCACTTATGTCTTCACGCCCGTTTTCCCGAACGAGGTTAATAGTACTAACAGTTTATTGCAATATATTGGTAAACATTGCAGTAAGTATTGGGTTGAGGAGATCGTGGAGTACATGCGTGTGAAGACCAACTGGACTTTGAGGGTCAAGAAGTTGGAGTCGCGTCACAACACGAACTTCAAGTCGTTCGTGGTGCATGTTCCGACACATCATCTCGAGAAGTTCCTCAAGGAAGAGTTCTGGCCGCAGGGTGTTGTGTACCGCCGGTTTCGTGGCCGGCTACATGACACCAGTCAGCGAAACACGACGCTTCGTGTGTGTTAGTTTTTTTAGCGCAGTTATAAAAGTGTATATATTTATAGTATTTTTAAGTTATATTATTATTGTATTGTATGTGTTGATATGGGCCTTGATGCCTGAATAAATAAATAAATAAATAAAATAGGTCCGTTCGGAGAATAACCATTATTTACTTATCGTCATTATTAACGACCAGTCAGTCAGTGTAACAGGTCTTGTCAAGTTTTCTCAATGAGTTTAGGTATAGTGGTTCTATAAGTAGGAAAAACATACTGATCAACAGTGACCTGCGATTTATTACTAAGTAATTGGGTTGTGGAGGTCAGATAGGCAGTCACTTTATGTAAAATACTGGTATGCAGCGTCATCCAGTGAGACTTGAAGCAACATAGTTGGGAAAAGGCTAGGCTAGGTGAAGAGTGACCTGCAGGTGGTTTACTTCAAGAAATTCGTTCAGTCAGCCTTCTTCATCCTTCGAAAGATAAATAATGGATGGTCTGGACTGTCTGAAAGATGATAATATGGGCAGAAACAGAATGAATACTGTAATGTCGACTGAGGGAGATATTTGGAAGAAAAAGACAAGCTAAATAAAGTGGGACAAGGTCAGGAGGATGATCTTGATGAGTCTTCTCGAGAAGACTGTCTTCGACGGCCCTGTGTCTGTGTCTATCACTTGATTCTGAAACACTTCTCCAACATCACATTCATCTCCGATTCGTCGATAGAACGATTCACTTTTCTTTGATTCACCGATATAACTTTTCAACGACGAAGTGTTCGCCGACAGAGCGTTTCACTTTTCAGTGTTTCGTTACCGATTGTTAATGTTATCTAGTACTTCCTCTGTACTATATATATAGTAATATTATAAAGAGGAAAGATTTGTATGTATGTTTGTAACGAATTGGCTCAAAAAGTACTGGACCGATTTTAAAAATTCTTTCACCATTTGAATGCTACATTATCACTGATTAATATGGGCTTTTTTTTCTTTTTTTTTCCACCCGTGCGAAGCCGGGACGGGCCGCTAGTAGATTATAAGGTTTACGATTGCATGAACTTTTTCATTGTGTATATGTTATCGCTCTTCGACTGTTACTAACTGCAGAGTAAAATCAAATTGCGTCTTGATAATGTTGTAGTTGGTACTGGTTTAAAGGTTATGTACCTATTAGACTTTTACGAAGCAGTAAACTTGTTTGTGTTAATCAACTAATCAATCTTAGAAACTTCTAACTTTATCTTATACAGACAAGAATGTCTCATGTCTTTTTTTTAACACAGTACCTAGTTGTTTTTTGTCGCTATTTTTTTGAAGCACGTTTTGCCAGATTAAAGGAAACAAGTTTTCTGTAACCCCTGGTATTTGTTCATTGGTTCCTCACTGTTTCTAAAACCTAAGTTAGGTACTCAGCTAGATATGTTGAGAATTTTTAAGGAACTAAAGTAAATATTTCTTTATTGGCCAAGCCAAGACTTAGGAGGAATTGTCAACCTTAAATCGATCAGCCAAAATACTACTAAGATAAAATCATAATAAGTCTCTAACACTCCTATGAGGTAATTGCGTACACTATCGGTAGCAATATCATTCATTTTGACAGTTCAACAACATTCATTGCAATATTTATGTTGTTGAGTAGTTTTTTTTTTTTATGAAGCACTGGATTAGTGACGTCTTTCAAAATCATTCAGATTGAGGGGTCGGTCGGTACAGAATGTCTTCTTCTTGCATTTAAGTAAAATCTTTGAACCACCGTTTCAATATATATACACCTCCGTTTCAGCCATATCTATCTTGCAAACAATCCATCTATCGTTTCTTTAGTTTTCTACTCACAGAACATATACTTATATCAGCTGTTCTGTGGTCTTCATATATTCTTACAAGAATTCGCATTCATATCCAAACCTTGACGATACGTCCCGTACGTTAATAGAAGTGTACACAATAAAATTATATGAAATATGCTTATTTAGTTATTTCAAGACAATTTGAGAGCTAAGCACCTATATCGAGTGAATGAGAACAAAGCAATATGAGATGGCGACACACATTTTGAAAGGCATCATTATTTCGAAGTATATGGACGTAAGGAAACCTATGGCAACTGGAGCCTTTAACTGTGTTACTGCACTTTGTTTGCGAAAGCTATACCGTTGCAAAAGATGTTGTTAGGATGCAATTGTGTGTTTTCTCATACATATGCAAATGCATGGATTTGCATAGGATTTGGAAACTATAGCTTGTTTAGTGTTTTCTCAGGTACACACTGGGTTTATTGAAATCTTTCCTTTGTTCGTTTTTTGTCCTACTTCTAGACAGAATTTCATTTAAAAATTTAAAACTGTTTCTGGACAATTGACGGAAATCAAGATTTTTTTTACGTCGGACTTGATTCAGCTAATCATTTTCTTTGTTTAAGTTAGGTTTTTAAAAATTGATATGTGTATGACAGTCCCACAACTAGCTAGACGAACCTGCGACCTTAAAACATTGTTGTGGCAACTGGGGAGAGGCTTATGTCCACTGTGCAGTTGTGTTGATAGACTGAGTTGATTGAAGGATTTCTCTAACAACTTTGATGTAATAACAATTTTAACTAGACAAAATCAAACTGGTTGCTAATTTAATTTATACATACACATTTTTTTTTTAATACATTGTTTTTTACATTCTTTGACAAATGTAACTCACACACTTTTTAAAATACTAGTAAAATCTTACAGTCTTTGTAAATATGTGGACACCATGTATCTATTATATTTTTCTTTTATATTTTATTTGTCTGTTATATTTTTAATTCTTTTACCATTTTTGGTAGAACAAATTTTATTTTAGGTGCATCGTCTTCATATATAATTATATACTTAATGAATGTATACAAAAACTTGTAAAACATTTTAAAAGAGTAACGGTGGAGTTTCTTGCCCATTCTTCTCCACACGAAAACTACATTTTGGAATGGGCGACTAGAACCAATTCTATTTTTTAATTTTTAATTTTGACGTTCAAAAGTGCCTTTTAAGTGCCTATTTGAAATAAATGATTTGACTTTGACTTTGACTTTACCACTTTGAGATTATTTTATTATTTTGTTAAACCTTAATCCTTTTACGACATGGCTGCCTTATCTGCCTGATCTTAAATTTCTATCAAAGTAAGCGTTTTGGTAGTCCTTTGGTACCTACGACCAGAACATGATAAGTAAAAAATAGGTAATTTTCTGTTTTTAAGTACATCACCCATAAGCTCTTTTTTAGGGTTCCGTACCAAAATGGTAAAAAGGAACCTTTATGGTGCGACTCAGTCTGTCTGTCTGTCCGTCTGTTACAGCTGGATATCTCGAGAACTACTAATGCTATTAACTTGAAATTTGGAATCGTTTTGGATGATGTTTGCCCATCTATTTTGCCAATAAAAAAGATTTTTTTTTCTCAACAGATACTGAATTTAGAAATGGGGCTGTTAGGGCATGTGGGTGTCATATTATGAAAGAGCTCTGTTTGCACATTCTCAAATATTTTTTCTTTTTTTTTGGCCGTATAATTTTTGACTCTTGATGAAAAATTTAATAAAAATACCGTTCCAAGGGGGGAACGGTATTTTTATTAAATTTTCCGAAGTTTGCATAGAAAACTAGTTTGTTTGTTTGTGATAAATAAATAAATAAAAAAAACTTAAATTATTCTATGAGATAGAAGTTTATGTAAATATTTCAGGAAATTAAAACGATGAAAATTAAAACAATGTCTCTAAATAGTACACTTTTTCAGAAATCATCAACAAAAATTACGTTAGTTCCACTATCGATCAAGAGATGGCGCTGACCCAAAACTGCAATATTCTACACCGCAGTGTCAAAATTGTCAGATGAATATAGGCCGCACCCAACCGATGAAAGTTTAAAAACATGTGATGGTACGGAACCCTCGGTGCGCGAGCCAGACTCACTCTTGACCGGTTTTTTTTACTTTCGTTTGCTCTATTGTTTGTAAATCACTAAATCTCCTGCTGTTATAAGTACAGACGCCAGCACATCAAGCTACGCAAAACTTAAATTTTCGCAACAACTTTGAACTTTATGCTTTAGCGATAAAGTTGAAAATCTATTAAAGAAATTCGACAGATTGTAGTAGCTTGTTGCGTTGGCGTCTGTACTTGTAACAGTTTGATCCACAAACGTAGGTAGGTAACTATTCCGATTATTCAAAGTTTGAAATGCTCTTAAAATATTGATTTTGGACTTATAATGTGTATACCAGACACCAGAGATTTTTTTAATCGTAATTTTTACCTAAATCCACATCATGAACCTACAGCTATTGTGGTGGGATCTACTTCCATTCGGGTGTGGAAATGTGAGATGCTCATAGAATTTATTAGCTGTTTTAATGTTTAATATTCTATGCACGTTTTAAGGGTTTTGGTGAAAGTTAGCGAAGGGCTCTTGTATGACTTGTGTTAGTCACTAATTCACCATACATTATTTACGAATATCCGCACCATTGGCTTTGTCTACATGAAATGTTGGAATAGATAGATATTCCATATTGTGCAGTTAGAGAAATTAATTAGTTAATAATTACAAAATTACTACCAAATAAAATTATCCGCAGGTATATTTAAAATTTAAATCACAACTGTCGTTCTTTGACAGTAATTATTAGAATTGGCTATAGTGCCAAGCGCGAAGTGGCTGTAGCGTAGTGCGCCAATTTGATAAGAAATAATTTCCCTGAGTGTACACTGAAAGGACAATTAACAGTAACAACACAACAACAACACCCAACCTACTTACTACAACAGCATTCAAAATACAACATTATATACAACATAATCATTGTTTCTATGTTAATTAATGTAATTGGTCGTGTACCGTTTTAATTAACTATAAAATAATAAATAATAAGAATGGTACAAAGGGCGGTATTTTGCTTTTGCTTTTTTAAAACCATGGAATTGGTTTTGCAGTAGGTAGAACTGTTAAGGTGATTGCGCAGTGATTACCGCGAAATTCAAAATTTCTTACGTTTTTTGAAACTAGCAGGTCATTGTCAGGTTGTATCTTGATCAAAATATGATTCGCGACTATAACAGGTACGTATTCACAGAATATAGTCATTAGAATCATTAATACATCTTCCTAAGTTAGATTTGTACCACAAGAAGAAATCTCCTAGTGAAGTGTTTATGGTACAAATCTCACTTATAAAGATGTATGAATGATTCTTATGATTATAATTCTGTAAATACGTACCTGTTATAATCGCGAATCAAATTTTGACCAAGATACAACCTGACACTGACCTGCAAATTGCAAAAAACGTAAGAAAATTTGAATTTCGCGGTCTACCACTTTCCATTCACCTTAAAAACAGATTGTAAGATAGATTCGGATTTGTAGGCAATTTTGAATTTAGAAACCCGTGGCTAAATAATAACAGCCGCACAGGTCGATCGATCAGGTGAAGCTACGCTTACCGCGGTCGGTTTGTGGATGGGTGACCATCTTTACATACAAAACCCCTCCGTGCCTTGGAAAACACGTTAAGCCGTTGGGTTGGTCCCGGCTGTCATTCGGGGATCTTTGACAGTCGTTACGGGTAGTCAGAAGCCCGAAAGTCTGACAACCAGTCTTACCAAGTATCGTATTACCCAGTAACTGGGTTGTGGAGGTGAAATAGGCAGTCGCTCCATGTAAAATACTGGTATTCAGCTGCATCCGGTTAGACTGGAAGCCGACCCCAACATAGTAGAGAAAAGGCTAGGCGGATGAACTAGCGAACATGTTTTTTTTTAATATAATATACGGAAGAACTCAAGAAATATGTGACAAGTTTTATAATGGCCAGTTATGTTTTGACGCCAGCCAGTTAAGTGACAATTGCCAGTAACAATTTTCCGAGAAAAAATATTAGATCTCATTCGTAGTTAAGCTGTACTGCAAAAAAAATACACAGTAAATGACAAAGGTACGTAATAAATTGTAGGTATTTACATCTAATGAGTGGTTTCAAAGAATTTATCGTCTACCATTGTCGACAGGTGACCTAACGTGACCCCACAAAGCCCATTGTTTGAATTCCAGCGTCACTGAGTAGGTATTATATTCACTATGACAAACGTACTTGACAGTTGAAATATACAGCGTGTTTCAGAAAGGTGTGGTCATATTTGAGGGTGTGGTACAGACCATCAAACTGAACAACTTTCTCCATGGGACCAACATCGTAATCGAGAAAAAATATCAACTGTACAAAAATACCTTCCCGACCCAAATGTACTGGATTTCTGATTATTTTTTCATGATTACGATGTTGATGCCGTCAAGAAAGTTGTTCAGATTGATGGTCTGTACCTACCACACCCTTAACTATGACTAACTATACCCTTAACTATTTCTGATATATGCTGAATTAGCAGCGCCCCGCGGTTTCACCCGCAGAAGTGTCGATCTCGTGAGAATATCGAGATAAACATTATCCTCTGTCCTTTTCTCAAATGATAAATGATTTTATTTCTGTAAGTAGGTTTGTACAAACACTTTTACACGTCAATCATATTTTTTTAAAACGAGATGAGGTCGGCGTTTCCTATCTGACTACTCTGAGAAGAAAGGCTGAAACAAACTCAGAGGTCACAGTCTCTTTTAAGACCATGTAGATTGGTGTCTGAAATGGTCTTTTGAGGAAAGAACCACACAGATTGAGTGGACCCGTCCAGTCAGTGCACGCATTTGTCAGTAATCATGCAGCTCAACTCAAACTTAGGGAGTTCAACGATTCGACGAACAATACCAAAGAAAGGACATTTGGGTAGGTCGCATAAATTACTCAAACTGCCAGACCATGACTAAAACTATCTGAGAAAAAAACAAAGGCAAACTAAAATTAATCCACATAGTCTTCACATTCACAGTCATTAAAAATAATATAATACTTTACAAAGTAAATATTCATGTCACTGTATATGTAAAATTTATCAATGTCAATGTGTATATAAAAATCCAGAAATAGTCTTGGTCAGATCATTTTGAGGACCATGTAGATTGATGTCTGAAATGGTCTTTTGAGGAAAGAACCACACAGATAAACTATCTCTATACCAAATTTCATCTAAATCGGTTCAGCGGTTTAAGCGTGAAGAGGTAACAGACAGACAGACACACTTTCGCATTTATAATATTAAGCATGGATTGAAATGAAGCACAGTGGTTTAAATTTTTATTCTACTAGATTTTTGCGTGTCTAACTAGGGTTTTTTGCTGGCTAAAATAACTTGTAATTATAATAAATACATAAGTATGTATAGAGGAGATAAAAACATTGGTTGACAACTAAACGGATGTTGAAATACTTAATCACGGTGTTTTTCGGGATAGATTATTTAAAAATATTTTTACAACAAAAAACGTCGCAATTATTAATATGTTGACATAAAACAAATTGCTTATTAGACAAAATAAATCAATGTCAGTTAAAAAATATTAAGGAAAAGAATACGAATAAAAGATTCGCTTGACTTGATTATATCGAGTCAAGATCAAAGGAGACAGTGTTTTTTTAAGAAAACTTGTAGTAAGAGGATAAGGTTACTCTTAAAAATAATAATGATAAAACCTAATTTGAAAATTTCAGCTAAATTAAATAGTTACAAGTAATACGAGTAGGTATGTATAATTAAAAGAGCAAATAAAAAAAAAACTTGTCTTTTATTTTAAAAATAAGCTTGAAAACTAGATCTGCCTGGCTTCTAAGAAAATACATACCTGCCAAAATAAACATAATAAATAACTTAGCTAAGACTCCATAAGTTATGTATGTACCTCACTATGACATACAGCCAAGGTTTATTTATTAGTTGATTCGCACGATTTTACTCGCCCGAAACGGGTGAACGGGTTTATATACCTAATATTATTTCTTCTATAACTCAGACGAATTAGCACATTTTGAAGTTTATGCAATAAAGTTAATTCTTACTAAAACTTATAGAAAAACTTTTTAAAAGTTAAATTTATATACATTAAATATACATATGTGAAGCTAGTTAAGTTGCTTTGAAGTTAAGAAAAAAGTACACGTTTTATAATATTTAACATTTATCAAGTTATCAGTTCTTTGCGCTAGTGTCCTTTTTTCTGTAAGTATTTTATTGCATACAATTCATAATGTGCAAATTCGTGCGAGTCGCCTATAGAAAAAATAATATTATTTAAAAGTGATGATTCGCCCGTTTCGGGCGAGTAAATTCGTGCGAATCGACTAGTAAGCCAAAGCCAAGTAACACGACAATCAATGGCGGTTCTCGTATCCTTGGACCCCATTTTATCATAGACACTGACAATCTCTCTAGACTAGCCTTGAATTTTGAGATTTTGTAATGCTAGATTAACCTCTTGTTTCAACGGATGTGATTTTAAATATCGTTTCGTTTGGTTAGATTTAATAATTAGGTTTAGGTGTTATTAAGTGTTTACATATTAAGTGTTTCCGGGGCCCTCGCCGCGGTTGGTCTGTGGATAGGTGACCATCTTTACGTACTCAGACCCCTCCGTACCTCGGAATACATGTTAAGCGGTTGGTCCCGGCTGTCATTCGTGGATCTTTGACAGTCGTTACGGGTAGTCAGGAGCCCGAAAGTCTGATAACAGTATTATCAAGGGGTATCGTATTAGCCGGTAACTGGATTGTGGAGGTCATATAGACAGTCGCTCCATGTAAAATACTGGTATTCAGCTGCAACCAGTTTGACTGGAACCCGATCGCGACATAGTTGGAAAAAGGCTAGGCAGATGATGAGGTGTTATTAAGTGTTTATAGCGTGACTTATATTACTTATCTGGGTAAAAAACAATATTAATTTTTTTTTTTAACCATTTATGCACACAAATACCTATAAAAAATAGCCTCCCCGACCGCTTTCGGCCATGGTGGCCAATCTCAACGGAGATTAGCAGGAGATTAGCAACGGATTACGCAGGAGATATTATAGTGCACAAGTGTGCGCGCAGACACAGGTGCACTCCCTCTTCCCTCACTCTCATAGCCCGATGGGACGGCAATCCGACACGACCGGAGAGAGATCAGGCGCAGGACCAACGGCTTAACGTGCTTTCCGAGGCACGAGGTACCACAACGCCAACTTCCAAACTCCGGGCTGTTACTAAGAAATTGCTAATGAAAAAACTCAATAACACTTTGCTTGACCCGGGAATCGAACCCAAGACCCCACGCTCAGCAGTCGCGCTTGCGACCACGAGACCAACGGGGCAGTTAACATAGCACACGCATATAAAAATACAAAAAGAAAGAAACAGAAAAATACGTACAAAGGTGGAAAAAAAGTAAATTCAATATAACAAAATTATAAAATTCTACCGATTCGTATTCTAAAAAAAAAAACTACCGACTTCCAAAAAGACATTACAAAGTGAAAAATAACTTTAATTTCGGAAATCGGTGTCGTTGGGTTCGCATTTTCGTTGTTTGCCACCGACTACCGAAATTAACGTTATTTTTCACTTTGTCGTATATTTTTTGGAAGTCTACCTAAATCGTCTAGATCCTACATGTGCCATATTAAAAACAATTTAGAATCTATGGTAGACCATAGACTCTAGGTTGTCTTGCTCTAGATCAATCTCTCTAAATCCTTAGAAATTTATCTCTGCAATCATTGCTTCTTACGACATTAGTTTTTTTAATAAGAACATTCAACATTGCAAAGGGTAAATAACATCTTTGTTCTAGATCTCAATGTTACTCAAAAATATGACGTCTACAGTCAACCCGTAGCGCAGGCGCAGGTTGCAAAATGCATGGTTGTACCTAGTCTTGTCTTGTCTGTAAGATATTGCAGACATAATTATAATTAACTGTGTTTTCGTCATTGAAACCATAATTTTTAGTGTTCCGTATGGAAATTATTAATTTATTATTTATTCTTCTAATCTTATTAAAATACTTGCTCCTGGACTTCGTCTGCATGGATTTCTGATATTTTTCTAAACAAATTTTGGTCAAACCATTTTTCACCTATTTTTTGGTTGTTAAAAAATGACTATCTATTCTAAAATTCATTCATTGATTCACTGACAGATAACGCATACATAGCCTAACCCGCTGGGACTTTAAGCATACAATTTCGCAGAATAGTTCCTTATTATAGCGAAAGTGTGCGCTAAGATAGGATTTTTGAAAATACGATACATTCCCTAAAGGGGTTAAACGGAGGATGAAAGTTTGTAAATTTTGCCGATGAGGAATCCCATCGGACACATGGCTGAACTTTAATCGAAATCGGTTCAACCGTAAAAATATATGTAGATAAATATACAGGGTGGGCAAAAAATCGTAGATCAAATGAAACAGGGTGATCATTGGGGTTATTTGCAGTAAAAATATCTCTGTGACAGAGCCCTAACTTGACTTCCTTAAAAGTTATGACAATTTGAGTGTTTACAGTAAGGTTCTAAAGTTACGAATACTTTTGTGTGACTTAAAAGATATTGAAAAAAGTGCCAATACTGATAAATCATGGTACCCATTTTTATAAAAGCACTTTTATCGTGATTATGATTTTGAAAAAAAAATACTGCAAATAACCCCAACTATCGCCCAGTTTCGTATGATCCACGATTTTTTACCCACCCTGTATAAGACTAACTTCTGCCCACGACTTCATCCGCGTGATATTTCGGCCCCGACCCACGGCGTCGACTTTTCTTCTTTATGTTCGGCTCTTAAGGGCCTTTTCGTGATGATAAAAATAGCCTATAGCCTTTCTCAAAAATTGAGCTATAAAATGCAAAGAATTTTTCAAATCCGACTGGTAGGTCCAGAGATTAGGCCCTTCAAACAAACTAACAAACTCTTCAGCTTTATTCTTAGACACACATTGTTAACCTTTTAAATGTAATTATTTTTATAGGTTATGCTGAGACATGATTAGCCTTTGATACGAACGCAGGCGGTTCTGTTTTATAAATTACACCTTAAGCTGTCAATCATGGTCACTGTGACCATGACAATAATAATTGATTTACTTATCCCGACACTCCCTATGTTGCTTAGCAACTAACAATTTCTTGAAACTGGTTCATGTTTCTTGTTAAGGAATTAAAAATCATTGAATCGATGAACAAAAACTATAAAGATTCATGACCACGTTTCTCTAATTGAAAACTCCTTTACCTAATCACAGTAAAAAAAAAAGCCAATGGGAATTTTGGATGAGGACCTTTGACCTTTAGAAATGAAATAGTATGTAATTTCACATATTTAGAATCGTAAGGAGCGTCAATTAATGATTTATATTTAACTTTATCATCTTGATTATCTAATCATATTGACAGAACACGAACGACGAAGCCCGGTTCAAGCTTGACCGTTTATGAAACAATAGCGAACCTTCTCTTTCACAAGTGCGTATAGAAGTACATAGGTACTAGTTATAAATTGTAGTTGCACCGCCTACTTGTTGCCTGTACTTTACGTTGTAATACAACTTGGGTTATATTTATTTATTACTAGCAGACCCCGCAAACGTCGTTTTGCAAAAAAAAAAATAGATAGTAGCCGATTCTCAGACCTACCCGATATGCACACAAAATTTCATACAAATCGGTCCAGCCGTTTCGGAGGAGTATGGGGTAACTAACACTGTGACACGAGAAATTTATATATTAGATTTTTTATATATACTTTTTTTTATTATCCGCACTTTGCTTGAATTCGCTATTTTTATAAAGAACTAGCTGTCCCGGTGAATTTCGTGCTGCCTCAGAATCAATTAGAACGAATGTATCATCATCATTATCATCAGCCTACAGCAGTCCACTGCTGGACATAGGCCTCTCCCATTGCACGCCATTCAACTCGATTTTCGGCAACTCTCATCCAGCTGCTACCAGCCATCCTGCGAAGATCGTCGCTCCACCTAGCCTGAGGGTGTCCCACCTTACGTTTACTGATTCGCGGTCTCCACTCAAGAACACGTATACCCCGACGGTCATCGGTTCTACGGCTAATATGGCCAGTCCATTGCCACTTCAATTTGCTTATTCTGTGAGCTATGTCGACAACTTTGGTTCTCTGCAGGATCACCTCGTTGCGGATTCGATCCCTCAGAGAGACTCTAAGCGTAGGCCGTTCCATAGCTCACTGAGCGACCTTGAATTTATGGACCAGCCGTAACGCAAGTGTCCACGTCTCGGCTCCGTAAGAACAAAAATGTATGAGAAAATTAATTATCTTCATTATTATAGTTTTTCGTGAATTTGTCCCATGTTTTAAATTTAGTTCAACAAATCCAATAAATCAAAGATCATAAAAATTCGTTCAGCCGTTCTTGAGTTATAAATGATGTACTTAACTAACCCGACTTTGTTTAATTTATATAAGTAGATTACAATCAAATTAAGCTAGAAAAACAAGCCACAAGACCAAAAAAAAAAAGAAACGAGTTTTGTTTTTTTTAACATTGCAAAATGTTCCTACAATGGCCATTAACTGTCGGTTATAATTTTTTTTATAACGCACATTTATATCAGTTTTTTTGATAAGAATGTTTTTATTTCCTTGGTAGAGCTTAATTATTAAGTGGAATTGACAGTGTAATTTTATATTTATTTGAGCGAACATGAGAACCAGCAAAAAATATATTAGCCTCACGTGGTACGGTCGCTTGACATTTTTTTTTGATAACTTCTGCCCGCGACTTCGTCCTCGTGCTAGGTCCCCGACCCACACTGTCGCTTGCATCGCTCGGTCGCGCTATTACTTTGTTTTCGCTTAGTGTTATTTATGAATTTTCTTTTTGCCAGCTCCTAAGGGTCCCATCATGATGTTAAAGCCTATAGCCTTCTTGAAGAATTGGCCTATCAATCCAACTGGTAGTTTCAGTGATCAGCGTGTTTAAACAAACAAAGTATTTCGCTCTATTATCAGTATAGATAGAACTTCAGTATTTCCGAGTGTCATCTACCTAATGATGACACTCGGCAATACTGCAGCTTCCCATTAGTGAAGAATTTGTTTAATCGGATCAGCAGTGCTAATCTGTAACCATCTCGCCGTGAAAGCTTGGGTGAAGTGAGCGTGGAGTGAGGTGTCAGTGTCACCCCACCATGCTAGATGCTTGGAATTGCTATTATTTACAGCTCACTTCACTTAAGTTTTCACGTTGAGATTTTATCAGAATAGCTGCTGAGCTATTCTGTTATTTTGTTGGTAGTTCTGAATATTTCCCACTATTTACAAAATCACTTTTACCTCTTTATACTGGGTGTAATTTTAATCACCGTTATCCTCTTAAGGGGCCATTGTGATCAACATTATGAACAATTCTTACTATGGGACCAAAATACATTTATGTTCGTATCGACAAAATGTGGGAAACAGCTGATTTTTTTCGCGATTGCTGCTTTGGTTCCTTAGTAAAAGTTGTTCATAATGATAAGTATAAATAGCCCTTAACCCTTTGACCGCCACGGTCGTGTATAGCCGACAAATGAAAACGTGCCCAACACGCCACCGTCGGCTAATGCCGACAAGAAAACACCATGTTTTAAGTACAAAATAAATAAACTAAATTCAGTTTTCTGTGTAATCATAAAACATGGTGTTTTCTTGTCGGCCATTAGCCGATGCTTAGCCTTTTCCCAACTATGTTGGGGTCAGCTACCAATCTAATCGGAGGTAACTGGATAGCAGTATTTTACATGGAGCGACTACCTAAGTGCCTAACAAATTCTACATCCTCAGAACAAATATAATATGACGTATTGAAAAAATTATAATCAGAAAAATCATCAATACAACTCGCGGATGCGGACGTACGTGAAGGGTGTCGAATTTCACGTTTATGCGATGTTTCGTTTAGTAAACAGACAATTAGCGTAGGTATAAATTATACCTATTTATTTACATACTTAAGTTTATACCAACAGTTTTTTACACATCAATTATATTTTAAAGACTCTCAGGATCAAAGGTCTCTAAAATCCCAGGCATAATCTTGATCAGACCATGTGAAGAACATGCAGATTAGTGTCTGAAATGGTCTTTCGGGGAAATAACCACACATATTTGAGTAGTTATGTCCAGTTAGTGCACGCATTTGTCTGTTATCGTGTAGCTCAACTCAGAATATAAGGAGCTTAATAGTAATTCAGCATACATTGCTTTAGATTGTGATTATGTATCTAGTGCTCAAATCTTTAGATTAGATAAGATTTATTTATTTCTGAGTATCTGGTACTATTGGCGGTAGTTGTGCATCACCCTTTGCAAAAGTTTTTCGGTTGCACGATAAAATCTTAGTTTTCAACGCCTTTTTTTGTTTGACCAATGAATGAAGGATGAGCCTTTGTTGTAAAAGTCAATTGTTTTTGTTTGACCAATGAATGAAGAATGTCGCCTAAGAAGGATGACCCTAAAATGAACAATGGCCCTTTTCTTAAACGTTATTGTTGTATTACTATTGTTTACAGTTTTTTTTTCTTAACTTGTTTAGAACCCCTTTTTTACTATGTGCGCCGAAGCGCTGTTAGTGGACGAAAACAATGCAGTCCCTGCCTGCATTGGTAGCCACTGGCCCGTGCATACAAAAAGCGCTCTTAAGAGTAAACTTGTCGCGAGCTCGAACTCGCTGGTGGTCATGGTCAAAAAGCACGCTGTCTCGCCTGGCTTTGTGTCCGACAGCGCTAAGATCAGTGATGAGCAGTTAAACGCTAGTCTACACGAACAAAGTCTAGTTGTCACGCACAGAAACACCGTTCCGAACTGATAGGCGCGTAAAAAGATTTGAAAAGTGCTTCGGAAAATCGAGTTTTATGAAAAAACCACTGCATAAATCAATTACAAATAAAGTTTATTGATCTCTTCGATAACTGAGCTTTGTCGGTACGGACTTGGTTTTGAAGATTTTACAGTTCTTTTATTACTTATTGACACCCAAAGTTACGTTAAAAATAGCAAGAAAAACGAATCTTTGTTGGCTCATAACGTTTTAATGGCTTTTTATTTTACTATTCTGTTTCCGTACAGACACAATTAATAATAATTCTAAACGATATCATGTTTAACTTTGGATGCACAATGTCAAACGGTGGAGTAATATTTTCCCGAAATTTGTATGGAAAAAATATCGAAAACTGGCACCTTAATCAGGGTCATGGAAAAAAATAGTCGATACATTAAGATCTTAATATTCAACAGTTTCACATACACTACCGTTGCTGGTGTAGAAATATTAAAATTAACTTACAAAGACAAAGTAGCCAAGTTCTAGGCTGCAAAAATAATAATAAAATAATAAAAAAAAAAAAATATAATCATAGTAGTTAGTTTGTCATCGAAACGCTAAGAAGAATATATATCCCTATTAGTATAATTATAAATTATGGTCCGCGCGGAACTAGTTGGCCGCGCCTTAGGTATGTGAGCGATGGGACGGAGGGGCGGGGGCGCATTACTCAGTACGGGCGTTGCGAACCGCCGCCTCACCCTTTTCCCCACCTCAGCGGCCAACTAGTTCCGCGCGGATCCTAGTTAAAGTCAGATATTTTCAGGCACATGGCCCACCGTCGAGCGAGGAAACGACTAGCTATCAACGATTTTCTCGCTCAAGACTCGTACAACAAATGATTGTAGGTCCCGTGTAAGTAAGAGATACATATTCTCATAGTTGATCGCTGACTGTTTAGACCGATGAGTACTAGTTCGCTCAGCTATGCTCGCTTGGCGGGCAAAACAGTCGCTGAAAGATTAATGCGGGTTGCAGAGCAAGATCTAAGTTAGTGTAGCTTAGCTCGCATAGCTGAGGTAATTTTTCATACTTCTGTTCATAGTTTGCGTTCTGTACACAAAATAAAATATCACATGATCATTATCATCTTACATGAAGATGAATAAGATAAACCAAATAAATAGAAAAGGCCGAAAAACTACATCAGCTATGCGAGCTAAGCTAGTCTAACTTAGCTTATAAGCTCTTGGTCTGCAATCCGCATTACGCTTGGTACTGACGCTAGCATATCAAGCTACTACAATCTGTTAAAGTTCTTTTCAACTTTATCGCTAAAGCATAAGGTTCAAAGTTGATTGAGACAATTTGACAGTTTCGGGTAGCGTGATGTGCTGGCGTCTGTCACGCATACAAGCGAGTAATCGCTCGTTGCCATCACGTACTCGCTGCTCGTTTTCAGTGGCTAGCTTTACTCGTTTCACGGTGGGAAATGTACCTAGGGTTAATGAAAACAATCAATTAAAAAAATACTTAACAACACAGATAATTAAATAAAAATAAATTAACAGTGAGTTCATTATGTCACAAAAAACACATAATCTAAGTTGAACATTCCGTGATCTTGTAACAAACGGTAGGTACTGACAGCTGATAATTAAGTTAATTAACAGAACTATAAGGAAAATGGTTTTTATTCCTGTTATGATGTTTGTTATCATGTGCTGCCGTGTAACAGATAGTGTTAAATTTCAATTTATACATACCTAAGTTAAATAACTACTGCCACAGACAGGTATAGCGCTAAAAGGTTCTTTTGGCGCGTGGCCAAAATTGGAACTAATGCCGCCATCTTGTTTTTTCAAATGTTTAGCAACAGCGACGCCAAGGATCAACGTCAATCGATTGCTTGTAACAGTGAAAATAAAATATAAAACAAAATACCTATCCTTGTAGCAGTGTAGCGTTAGTTACTGCAAGAGAAACTTACGATCAAATGCGAATTTTCACATGCCAAAAATCTTAGTTTTTTCTGTAAAGGATTTTCATTATTTAAAAAAAGTAAAATAGCCAGTTTCTTTTGCTAGCACGATCTGAAATAAAACCTGTTTTGGAACAAACTATAATAATAAATTTTTTCTCTATAGGTACTTGTGTTTCATTTGCATAATTATTAAAGGACTAAAGGAATATTATTATTTCCAGGTTCTAAGATAATCCTGCGCAGCATCAATGGCGACTTTCGTTCGGGTCAGCTGACAGCCATCTTGGGTCCCTCTGGAGCGGGCAAGAGTACCCTTCTCAACATACTAGCTGGATACAGGTACTGAATGCTTCAAGAAAATATTTTACTATTTACTAACTGCTTATTTAAGAGTGGAGCTTCTTGCCCGTTCTTTTCCTTAAGAACCTACTACTACGCTTTGAAATGGGCAATCGGCTTTATCTTTCTGACTTCCCCTTGAAAATTCAAAGTGCCCGCTTTCAAAATCAACTCTACAAACTTTAAGAGGTACTTTAGACCATCAAACTGAATAACTTTCACTAAGGGACCAATTCTGAAATCACGAAAAACAATCAGCTGTTTCATAGATTTTGGTCAAGTAGGTATTGAACTTTTGTATTAAACAGTTAATGTAAAGTTGTTTAACAAAAGTGATGATAATGATTAAGATGTTATAAAAATTGCGTTCCACTGATTTTTGTATGTTTGCGACTAGATCACGCATAAACGGCTGGACAGATTTGGATGAAATAGTCCCAACAAATGGATTATGTCCTGTATTAACTGGTGTATTTTCATTTAACTATGAGAAGTATTTTTCCTTGTACGAAGATAAATTAAGTGCTTTATAAATATATTAGTTCAGTCATACTCTTTATAGAAAAGGAAGGGTGGGGTGTTGTGTATGGCGGGCAACTGCCCAATGATTCATGTCGGGCCGTTGTATATACAAAGTGGAGATGAGAATACAACAATAAATGAAAACACAAACAATAGCATAGGGGTATTTAGGAACCATAAAATACTTCCTAACGTTGAAATTAAAAAAGTAATTTTTTCTAACAATTTAAATAGCATAAAAGTGTAAACAAAAAAGAACATTTACTTTAAATATTTCGGCAACAGCGCGGGGTTATTGACCCAACAAACATATGGCCGAAACCTGGAAAAATGGTATAGGTCAGTGTGGCGGGCACCCCTTTTTTGGAGCTATGTAAAAATGTAACAGTTTTACTAAGCAATAATAACTTCCGCATGCATGACTCTTATGTTTCAAGCATAAGGTATAATATGTATTAGTTCGCATCGGGAAATTTTAAGACCAAATTCGGCGAAGGTTATTAAACTAGCGAGCTGGTAACATGTTGTGTTTAACTGCAGATATCTTTAACCTGACGATGCTGGCTTGTTAACAGATACATCAGTCATCTTGTAGAAAATCTAAATAATGAAAAATAATGTCCAGTTACTAAACTATTGGATATATTTGATTGAATTTTTATATGCTGAATACGAAGTTTGATTTATTGTTGTGTTGTCATCTCCACTTTGTATATGCTAGTTGCGCGGTAAACTCTGCTTGCGAGATGTAGGATTTTGCGTGACGTCAGTATGACGCGTAGTTCACATATATTATGGCGTTGTAGATACTGCTACAAAGTAGAAAATGGGTGTTAAAGTTATAAAAATAATTGATTAGGTACTAGATGATCTTATCGTGAGTAAATAACTCTTTAATAACAATGTAATAAAAATAATAGCTTCTATTCATTACAAATCAATTTAACTACCTTACCAAGTACCACTTAGCTTAGCTTTATCACTTCGCTTTCCGTAAACAATATAAAATAATACTTTATTTCACATAATTATAAAGATAATCAGTAAGTAATTACATCTATTTGTAAAAAGGAACCAATATCCCACTAAATAATAAGTACGTACTTATGGAACAGTGGTGGCCCAATGGTATCGGCCCTAACTTACAAGTTGTAGGTCGTAGGTTCGAACCCAGATAGGCACTTTTTGTAAGTAAATAATTTCATCACCACTGCTCTCAAAACGGTCAAGGAAAAAATCGTGAGGAAACCGGCATATCCTAGAACTTTCGAAGGCGTGAGATCCACCAAACCGCACGGAGAGGAGGCCTGTATCCCAGCAGTGGGAATATTATAGCCTGATTATGGTACTTATGTTTCTGCTGACTGGACGAGGTTTCACATTTTATCCCTGTCTGATTAAGATTTTGATGAAGCCCATTCTAAAGTTCAAAAATTATTTCGTTTTAACCTTTTAACTCAAACGAGACGAGGCAGTTGCTGTCCCTTCCTTTATCAGAATACCACGATACACTGTCCCCAAAGGATCTACTCTGAATAACCCCTTTTTTTTTGAGGATGGGAAATCATCAAATGACCCCTCCCGCTCTGGGTGGAGCAGAAGGCAGTGTCAGACTCTTACTGACTAAAACCCACCCGCGTTCCTTCCTTAGCCCTTTGTGTTCCGGGGCAGCGGTAACCATTTCGGACAATCCCGCTGCCCCGGCCGGCTTCGGCCCTTACGGGACCCTTCCTTAATGCTGACATCTCTTTGAGGCGCGCGTGGAACACGTACGCGCCGTCCGGCACGGGCCTGGTCCTGATCGGACGGAGAGTTACCCATTACTCTCCGCCCGCAGGTCCGCGCCTACGGTGGCCGGGAGTCGTCATGCGGCTCCCGACGCCCGGAGCATCTCCCGCGGCGGCTGGGACGTGAGGCTCTCTCCCTCAGCCGTCCCGCCACCTCCTTTGCTAGCATGACTGCTTCGCAGAAGGAGGTGACTGCCTCCCACTCCCTCTCGCCTCGGACCATGGCTTGAACCAGGGCCGGGCGCGAAAGGTCGCCGCCGCTGCCGATCGCCTCGGCGGTACTCCGCCCAAGTGGGGCAGACCTCCACCGTATGCTCCACCGTGTCCTCTGGGCTGAATAACCCCTGAGGCTTATTTAATAAAACCGACATTCCGACAACTCAAACTGTCTCACAATTTTATAAGGTTTTTCATTGCGTTCTGCTTTATTAAACAGCGGGGTAATTGCGTAACACACTATCAGTAGCAATGGGTTTCATTTTGACAGTTCAACAACATTCATTGTGGTAGGTATTTACGTTGTTGAGCAGACAAATATTTCGAACTTATGAAACAATTGATTAGCAATATTCTGCAAAATTATACAGATTGAGATTGATAGTGATGTGTTACGCAGTTAGGGTGCTGCACTGGGAAAAATGAACAACATTCATACAAAATGTTATCTTCTACCCCTTTAGCGGACGAATTTTTAACTGTTAATCCTCAAGGATGCTCTCCAACTTACTTTGAAAACTTAAACTTACTTGAATTTTACTTTGAATTTAGTAACTGTGTTAAAGTAAATACAGATTTCACCAATGTTAAATATTTATCAAATTTAGAAACTTAAGAGTTAATCGTAAGCTGCTCATTATTATGTTGTCTACTGTCAACTTTTGATTATATATTAATTTTAAAAGACTATTTTAGCTCTTCTCGCCTGAAACATAGGATTACTTAGTTCAGGCACGTAAGTCTTAGGAATATAATTTACATTTAAGCAAAACTGTACTAATTTTCATGCCTTATGAATTTTGAATAAATATTATTATTTATTATACTTATGTTTTGTAAGGAAATCTCGTACAAAAATTCGTGATTAGACCCAACGGCAGTGGTTTGGGCTGTGCGTTCTGTCATTGTATGAATTGAAGATTGCTATCAATTAGAAGATAGGACCAAAACAAATTAATTCCTCCTTCACACAGTATTCCAGATTCTGAAGTTTTAAATACGTTTTTACAGCGCCATATTTCCTCAAGTTGTCAAGTATTATGTAAAGATGACATAACGACTAAATGCTAACTTTATAGAACATTAATAGCAGGTCTAGTGCCTATGTGTTCGAGGCCTGGGTTAATTACTAGCAGCTAGTATATTTGTATAGCCTAGTTGAGTCACGTGACTGGAGATAAATGATGCTGCGTTGTGTTTAGAGTGTCTTTTGTATATATACTGAATATTAAATGGTATTGACGCTTCTAGATGAGACCAATGTTAAGCCGTTGGTCCCGGGTGTCATTCGTGGATCTTTAGCAGTTGCTACGGGTCGGAATCAGAATCTCGAAAGTCTGACAACTAGTCTTACCAAGGCGTATGGTATTACCCAGTTACTGGGTTGTGGAGGTCATATAGGCAGTCGCTTCATGTAAAATATTGGTATTCAGATGCATTTGGTGAGACTGGATCCTAACATAGGTACCTAATTAGGAAAAGGCTAGGTAGATGATTTGATGAGAGATCCATTAAATCCTTAAAATGATATTGCTTAAAGTTTCAGTTGACCTAAAACAAACATTAAGTTTTGCTAAAACCTTGAGTAGCCTAATAATCAGTTTATAATTTTCTCACTGGTGGGACAGGCCTCCTCCCTTCGAGAGGTAGTGGGTATAATCCACCACGCGGGCCCAGTGCGGGTTGGTAAATGTCACATGTCTTCGAGTTTTTGATTCTAGGACATGCCGGTTTCTTCACGATGTATTCATTCACCGTTTTGAGAGCAGTGTTGATGAAAACCATGAGTGACCAAAAGAATTTAGGTATTCACATTTAAGTCATTTTATTTTTTGTCTTCTGAAAAACTGGACGAAGTCTATTATACCTAATTAATTCTGTAAACAATAGTTAAAACGTGCTCTGATGTGATAACATGAAACTGAGAAAAACTTTAATATATAGCAATCAAAAAGCTTTAAACGTTATTAATTGTCATTTTAGTTTGATTGGCGTGACTTAGGCATTTTAGCAAATATTAATATCTTAGACAGGTTCGTTTTTAATTTTTTGAATGAAAACGATTAAATAAAAAATAATTTGAGATTGTACATCGCATTAATCTTTAGCTAGAAAACTGGTTGGTTAATTATAGCAAAAAATACCTTTAGTCCACAGATATAGATACACCTAGATAATGCAAGAGCAATTACCTCGCGTGCCAAAAATCGCACCAACTTACGTTCAAAAATCTTAAGCCGCCACTTTCGCGCTCAGTCCTGTGTACCGCTGACTGGGTGAGCGTGAGTGAGAAAGAGCGCTTGTGACGTCATAGTAGGTAGTCAAAAATATGGCACGCTTGGTTTTCATACAGATCGTGATACTTGCGTTATCTAGGTCTATCTATATCTGTGCTTTAGACAGACATCATTTAGTTATTGATGCCGATCGTTTAACGACATGAGAGATTACACAAAAAAAGCATAGTTAGCAATAAAGTTGATTGAATAATAATATCAGCCTAATATTGTTCTACTGCTAACCTCTAGGAAGCCTCTTGTCATACAGAGAAGACAGGAGCAATGTTCACCATGCTTGCTCAAGACGTGTTGGTGAATTCAGACTTACATATACATTTTTCCGTCACCGATATAAGATGTCCGTAATGTCTATATAAGATAAACTAATATATGTGAATTAAAAAAAAAGACGCTCTATTATTATATTAGCGTATAGATTTATATTTTAAGCGGAGGGACCCCTGGCTAAATAATAACAGCCGCACAGGTCGATTAATCAGGTTAAGCTACGCTTGCCGCTGCTGGTCTGTGGATGGGTGACCATCTTTACATACCGAGACCCCTCCGTGCCTCGAAAAGCATGTTAAGCCGTTGGTCCCGGCTGTCATTCGTGGATCTTTGACAGTCGTTACGGATAGTCAGAAGCCCGAAAGTCTAACAACCAGTCTTACCAAGGGTTATAGTATTACCCAGTAACTGGGTTGTGGAGGGATAGGCAGTCGCACTATGTTAAATACTGGTATTCAGCTGCATCTAGTTGGGAAAAGGCTAGGCAGATGATCAAGATGAGATTTACGTTTTAAGGAAATCAAAAATCAAAATGGGAAGTACACCCAACCCGTCTATTTCTTAGATTTTCTTCACACTCAACAACTTGATAAGCGAAACACCTTTTCTTCCAGGGTAACAGGCGCCTCAGGAGTCATCTCCACCAATGGCGAGCAGCGAGACCTCCACCAGTTCAGGAAACTGTCCCGGTACATCATGCAGGAGGATCTGCTGCAGCCCTACATCACGGTGATGGAAGCCATGCTGATTGCGGCTGACCTGAAGCTTGGAACTGACATGTCTAAGGAGAAGAAGGGTGTTATCGTACGTATAATGAAGATAAAAAAAAAATAACAAGCGGATTTCGGTAATTGACTTAATTTGTAGCCAATTATTCGAATTCGCATATTTGAAGCAATCATTTATTTACTGATAAAAAAATGTTATACTTGGTCAAATTAAATTAGTTAGTAAATCCGCAAAGGTGATGGGTATCGGGATATCTTAACATGATAAAACATTTTTTTTTATCAATGATCGCTGGTAATTTAGCAGCAAGTTTAGTTAGAATTTTTTTTTTGTTCTTATCATGTTTACCCATCACATAACTATGCGGAGTTTTGCTAACTAATTTAACTTGAACCTGTATTTTCAGTTCCTAAATAAAATATTTTATGGATGGATATTTTTTATCGCAATTTGTCTTATGATCCAAACTATCCGAAATACTTTTTGTCACTATTTTTCACCTATGCCCAGCATTGGGCAAAGTCAGTGGAAGATGATGATGATATTTTTGAACTGTCTTTTGTTTTTGGATTGTTGTTTTGGTACTATTTGCTGTACTCTGGACGCTTGTAACGCGTACGTCTTATTTTTACATCGTACTCATATATAATTATAAATTCAACGTTAATGACGGAACTAATATTTTTGTAAAAATATAATTTAAAAGCGAAGTTTAAAAGAGTGTCCTTGGAGTTTCTTGCCCGTTCTTCTCCATAGGTACCTACGCTTTGGAATGGGCAACTAGCTTATATTTTGCTTAAATTCTTTGAGTTTGAGTTTGTCTTTAAATCTTGTACAGTTTGGAAAATTTCGTTGTGTTCTCAGGTAGAAGAAATCATTCAACTGCTAAGGCTACAGAAAGCTAGAAATACAGCAACAGAACGGCTGTCAGGCGGCGAAAGAAAACGAATATCAATCGCTTTGGAGCTGCTCAATAATCCGCCAGTTATATTCTTGGACGAGCCTACCACGTAAGTCATACAAAACATTATGCCTTTATTTTCCAAATGGTTTGGTAGGGGTCCATTGGTCCTTTTGCCAGTTATGTTATCATCTGCCTAGCCTTTTCCCAAAAATATTGGGATCGGCTTCCAGTCTAACCGGATGCAGCTGAATACAAGTATTTTACATGGAGCGACTGCCTATCTGACTTCCACAACCCAGTTACTGGGTAATACGATATCCCTTTGTAAGACTGGTTGTCAGACTTTCAGGCTTCTGACGACCCGCAACAACTGTCAAAGATCCACGTAAGGCAGTCGGGACCAACGGTTTAACGTGCTTTCCAAGGCACGGAGGGGTCTCGGTATGTAAAGATGGTCACCCATCCACAGAAAAACCGCGGTAAGTGTAGCTTAACCTAGACGATCAACCTGTGCGGCTGTTATTATTTAGCCATGGGCCCCTCTGTCCTGCCAGTTATGTATGTTATGTCCCGTGAAATGGGGAGCGATCTTATTGCCACCAAATGGGTACAAATACAGACTAAGTGCGTTTGTCTAACGCAGCCGTCACTAGCACGTCACCAAAAATGAGATGACGGAGCCGAGGTAGTTATACATACATTTATAATTTATTCGGGTCGGATTCCCTGAACCCCCTCCCCGATCCCCCGCTAGTTCGTCTTCAAGGTCGAGAGTCCACCGTACGCCCGTTACCGGAGCGCCGACATCCCGGCCACCGAAGTTTCAAATTGTTCGGCGGGACTGCTAGAACTCGGCCCGAGATTGTGACCTTGTCCACACACTGCCGTGCCGTTGCATCGATGCCGTCCGTCCGGCTTTTGTTTTGTCTATCATAACATACTGAACCGCCGAGTTCGATCGCAGTGGACAAACGATCGCCGTCGCCGCCACATAATCTTGTATCTCGATGACGTCCCGATGACGGCTGCGGTGAACAGACGCCTTTAGAGATGAAAAAACAATATTCCTCATAGAAATCTTCGCTCCACCCGGTGATCGAACGCAGGCTCAGAGGTCACACTTGCGATCAATAGACCAATGAACCAGGCGTATTGGTTTACATAAAACAGACAACACGTAACATCCTAGTAGAGACACGAAGCGAAGTAACTGATACTTGACAGACTAGTAATTTTAGTGACATCGGTAAAGTTTTCTATTTTATTCAACCTTCCATAGACGACTGCCGGTCAAAGGTAAAAAAATAGACGGATATTTTTGTAACTGCCACTCTACAATATAGTTTGAGTCTGAAAACAATTCTCTCGTTCTTTGTGGGTAGGTAACTAATTATATTCCTACTTATCTATGTTTTTACGCTAAAGATATTTTTTGACTATACTGACAATGGCCCCGATGCTGTTGTTTACAAACTAAACTAAAGGAGGTGTTACTTTTTTCATACAACTGTGGCCAAACAATGTACCTTATGAACAAAAGCACTGAAATATAGGAAAAAAAAATCGTAGATTGTGAAAAAAAATATATTGGATTTATTTACACATTTGTACCACATGAAATTGTCTTTCAAAGATGTTAATAACTTGCAACCCATTTAATAATTTGGCAATCTCATGAAACATTCTTCCGATGATGCGTTTCGTTACTTCATTTTATAAATGTAACAAAAAGAAATTATCCTAAAAATATACTGATTATCATCTTATTTTTGTATTCAAAAAGTTTTTTGCCTTCATATGACATTATTTTTGTGAAACAACAACAGCGAATAATAATGAAAAAAATACATTTATTTTTTCAGGTTATTGTATGCGTTTGGTTAGATTTCTGAAAGGCCAAAAGACTGTGCTCCAAGGCCGATAATTATCTATTTGTTGTTACTTAACAATAATGTCAACATTCCGTTTCTGTTCATTGCCTATGTTCGTTGGTTTCCCGTCTCTTGCTTGGAGTGCTATTTCGTGTGTGATTTCTTATTTGTTGAGTTGGCTATTCTTCCCTGGACTTTCAATTGATTTCTTCCATCTTGACGATCCTGGCTAATCCATTTAGACTTGACACTGTGATTTGGCTGCGATCGTACTTTCGTTGGATTTCGACAACTTTGCTATTGTAAGTACTCTGGACTCTGATTAGACGGACTTTTCACAGTTTTTTCCCTATGAAGTTTGAATTAAACTAAATGTTTAATATCTAAACGGCAGTTGGAATGTTGATGAACACAGCCCTTGAATATAAATAAGTAGATACTTAATCGTAGGTTGAAGGAAACGAGATGTATTCCATTCCACTTTTATATATTAATGGCTCCCTAGATCGACGGTGAATTTCGCTGAGGACAGGACATATAATATTTTGACAAATGAAATGGTTTGACAGCTGTCACTGCTGTTAAGAACGTTTCGTTGAACGCAGTTACTATTTGAGGTAGTGATTTTTTATATTCTTTTATTTCTTAATCTATTAAATATTGGAGGATTTTAAATACTGCTGATAACACAATATATTGCAAGGAATTTTACTTGTAATTTGTACCTCGGTACAAGTTTGGCCGAAAAAAAAAAACACATCCTTTAAGTTTAGTGCATCTTTTTCTTTTTATTTCATTATGAAAAGGACAGAAGATAAATATTAGTTTAGTCCTGTCAAATTAATCGGCGCCTGACGTAAATTGACGTATTTTTAGTAGCCAATTTTTTAATCTCGTCTAACTTGTCTATGGATTATCTAATTTGACAGGACTAAACTAATATTTTATCTTCTGTCCTTTTCGTAATTAAATAGAAAGAAAAAGATGCACTGAAATTAAATTTAGTTTCGTTTGTGAACAACAGAATCGGGGCCATTATTGAATTTACAGCAATCTGTGACCCAAACCCGCACTTAAGTCACGTTTGTCTGTGACTTAAGTAGTTTATTTTTACACAGAAAAGCGTGACTTAAGTGCGTGTTAGGTCACACGTACTATAAAATAGTATACGATACGTGTGACTTAAGTAATCTATTATTTATTTATTTATTAAAAACTTTATGCACAAGTAAAAACTGTACAAAGGCGGACTTAATGCCTTGGGCATTTTCTACCAGTCTACCTTAGGGTGATGCAGAGACTATACACAGTAGGTGCAATAACAGAAAAGAAATTAGAAAAAAAATTATAACTAAAAAATATAAGATAAGAATAAATAGATACATACAAAAAAAAAAAGTTATGAAAGACAAACAAACAAAATATTAATGCACGGCGTTTAGCACAAGCTCAATTTTAGCACAATTTCAAGCACGCCGTGCTATAATGGACTACTTAAGTCACACGTATCGTAATGTACTATTCATAATCTCAAAAACGCTAAAGGACAACATCGTGAAGAAACCGGCATGTCCTAGTACAAAAATTCGAAGACATGTGACAAAAGAGCTAATAATTTGAAAAACCTCTAAACGTAATTAAATGCAAGGTTTCCGGTTTATTGATCAATTAATTGATAACATGCACGGATAACAACATACTTAAATTTCAAATGATTATAAATATAAAATAAATTAACATGTTTATGACATGGTTTAATGATCCATTTTATTGCACTAAATTCTGAGAAAAAAGATCGATCGAGTTATAAGATTAAGTACTTGGAAACTTAAACTAATGAAATGGCTATGTAATAACAGCCGTGGGGGTCGATCGATCAGGTTAAGCTACACTTGCCGCGGTTGGTCCGTGGATGGGTGACCATGTTTACATATCAAGACGAAAGGCGAAAGGCGATACGGTTACGATCCCTTTCCGAATTGATATGTGTGTTATGACCTTAAGCCGTTGGTCCCGGCTGTTAATCTTTGGCAGTTGCTACGGGTCGTAAGAAGCCCGAAAGTCTGACAACCAATCTTACCAAGGGGTATCGTATTACCCAGTAACTGGGTTGTGGAGGTCAGATAGGCAGTCGCTTTATGTAAAATACTGGTATTCAGCTGCATCCGATTAGACTGGAAACCGACCCCAACATAGCTAGGCAGATGATGATAAGATATTATAATAAGAAAGCAGTCAGCTCACAATCCCATAAATTTTTAATGTTAATAAACCACCATATCATAGCCGCGATATCGACAACGTAGTCTCCTTAACATGCGTTTCACTTCGCGTGCGCTCCATCATCTGCTCCCACTTAGCACCCTTCGCTATCACTTCGTATATTAACCTCACAATCATTTTCAGCGGTCTCGATGACGTAGCTTCCTCAACATGCGTCTCCCTTCTCAAACGGGTGGCTCGTGGTGGTCGCACCGTCATCTGTTCCCTGCACACGCCATCTGCCCGTCTGTTTGCGGAGTTTGACCACGTGTATGTGGTAGCTGGTGGTCGCTGCGCCTACCAGGGAACGTCGTCTGGAGTCGTGCCCTTCCTTAATGAGCTGCAGCTGCCCTGTCCTAAGACTTACAACCCTGCAGATTTTAGTGAGTATACACATTATCATATTGAACGTCCACTGGGCCTAGGCCAAGCGTCGCCACAACGGTCATGTTTGACTCTGTCGAAATATTCTGTGTCAGATTCTAAAACCTTGGAATTCGGCTGATTTTAGTGACTGCCTTGGTTGATTAGTTGCATTTTTTTGAATGCAAACAAAATACTAAAAGAATATCCTACGAGTCAGAAATAGCTCGAAGGAATGCAGAAATAAACGATTATGTCTACTAATGTAGTTTTATACCATAAAACATAATTATAACAAAAGTAATAAAATAGGAACAGTTTTAGTTTAATTACACTATAATAAGCGTGTTATTGTCATAATTATCTCAGAACAGATAAACATTGATCAATTTAGACAAACATTATAATTATGTCAAATTGGTTGATTATGAAGCTTCTGTGGCATAGTATACATATTCGTATTTATGTAACTACACAATATATATTTATACTGGCTGACTTTTTTTACCATTTCGACAAACCCAGATTTTTTTTACATTCATTCCTTTGATTGAAGCCGGCTGATGGCTTCAATCAAAGGATTGAATGCTGCTACAAACTCATTGTAATTTCCGTGTTTATATTATTTGTCGATTTTTTCCTTTTTTTGGGTGAAAAAAAAAAAAAATTTCTGTGCCATAGGTTTTAACTCCATTCACCTGCATAGCCTATTTTTGTACAGGCAGTAAAAAAATCAGCCGGTATTTATATTCCGGCGGTATATTAACCTACCTATCTTCATAGATAGGTACGTAAATTTATGTCCAAAATTACTCTTGTAAGACTTGCTACTGAATATGATACGCATGTATTCGCAATAAAGAAGATCAGAACCTACCTACTTTTACGAACCAGTTTTGATCCACATACAAGTAAGCACAACGCATATACTTACATTGCAAATAGATCAAGACTAATATTGGATATATTATCTTGAAATTGGAATGTGGATCCCAGTAACTAAGACACATACTATATTATATAGATAGACAGTTAAAAAAGAGTTTCCGAAAAGTCTAAAAGAATATTCTTCTTTCCAGTAATCGAAGTTTCTAGTGGTGAATATGGATCTCATGTGGAAAGAATGGTATCAGCAGTTGAAAATGGCAAGAACCAACGATGGAGAAACTACGCCATTGAAGACGTCCAAGCAGGAGAGCAGTTCGAAGAGATGGAGATAGAACAACTCAACGCTGGTGGAGTTGAGAAACATAACTATAAGCATGGATGTACTGCCTGCCAACAATTCATGGTGCTACTCAAGAGGATGCTGTTGCAGACTCTTAGAAATAAGGTAATATATATGTATATGTATCTTGATTATATAATCGATGGTCAAGTTCAAAGAATAAAAGGTCAGAATATTTATGAAGAAGACACATAACACATCATCAGAAATCTTCGAACCAGACAAAACATTAAAGCTTTAAAAATATGGTAATTACAATCTATCATTTTCGTCCATCAGAATTGTAAAGATTTGTGGTGTACCTAAATCTTAACAATTCTCAATTATGATGTATGGTGTGAATGCGAGTGGTATTAAGAAAATATTCCACAATTATTTTAAAAATTCCAACAAAGTCGCTTTATTTTCGTAGTTGTTGCTATGCTAATAAACCAAGTATCATAATCCATATTTTGTTTAGAATACGAAATATAGAATTTAGATAGGAGACCCAAATTTTCTCAACAGCAGTCATATAATTTGCCTACAAGCCCGCTAGGGGAAAACAAACATTGAATGTTTACCAATATTTTTTTTTCAGAGTTACCTCTGGCTGCGTGTCGGCTTGCACTTGTTCATTGGGTTCATCGTTGCCATTTTGTTCAACAAGATGGGCTACGACGCATCCAAGACCATTTTCAACTTTGGTTTCTGTTACGCCTGTATCATTGCCATGCTTTACATTCCCATGATGCCTGTTTTGCTTGCCTGTAAGTACAAAATGTATCTATTCCCATTTTCGTTATTATTTTTTCGAAATTTTTGCTGTATTTTCTAGTTTTTAATTTTTTTTTCCATCTTTTGATATTGACATTTTATAACTCGTCCTGTGAATCATAATTGCTATGAAATTCAAAAATATACTCATTATTTAGATTTATTCAGCCGCGGGTTATGTACATTTTCAGATGGATAAAACATGCAAAAGCAAAAAACATGTTTGTGTTGAATAAACATGTATGTATTACATAAGATATACCTAATCAGATTTTTGGCATTTCACCTTGATTGACTTGAAACAGCAAGTGGCATTCAGTCTGTTTACTATCACTAAATTCGAATAGGAAGTGTTTAATCAAATAATAAACGATACAAATAAATATTACGCAACCTTCAATATGAGACGTTAAAAAAGAGATAAGGCTGCCTTTACTATAGACAACGCATGTCTTAGATGAATCATCTGATTCTACTCCTTTTATTACAGCAATAATGTAGCTTCTACTATTCTCGTTTTAATTTCAGTTCCAACAGAAATACAGCTTGTTAAGAGGGAGTACTTCAACCGCTGGTACGGCCTCAAGCCCTACTACGCGGCTCTGGTCATCTCACGGACCCCCGCCACTATCTTCTTCAGCCTTATCTACCTGGTCATCACTTATCCCATCACCTCGCAGCCAATGGAGCTGGATAGGATATTCATGTTCAGTTCTACATGTATTCTAATAGCTCTCATATCGGAATCTATGGGAACTGTTATTTCATCTATGTTGAGTGTGGTTGTAAGTAGCTTTTAACTTCTTTCAACCTTAGATATTCTCATCATCTGTCTAGCCTTTGCCCTACTATGTTATGGTCTATTTCTCATGCAGCTGAATACCAGAGGGGCAATTCACGTGATTTTAAGAACGTTCACAGTCTGATCTCAGTCTCAATCTGTCAAAAATACCTCTGATTTCCCCAAATTTTTGGCAAGTTTTTGACATTTGTTTGTCGCTGAGATGAGACTGCGACAAATATTTGAACGTTTTAAATTACGAGAATTGGCCTTCTGTATTCAGTGTGGTTTTTCGTTTTAATTTTGAAAGATTTTCTATAAAAAGCTGTAACGTATTTTTTATCGTTTATATGTACATATATGCGTTTTAATTGATTGTTGCTCTCTAATTTTATTAATTTTTCCCTTTTTATTTGCCCACACAAATGTCTCGTTAAGTGAGTTTTTCATGGCCAAAATCGATTTATATGATAATTTATTATTTGTCACATGACTATGCAACAAGAATGTAAGCTTCTGTCTTCTATTCATAATGTCACTTTATTATTTCCTTAAGACTAAGCCTTGTGTTCACCAACATTTAAATCGACTGATTAAATATTTAATCAGTTCTAATATTAAAATTTCCTTAGGAAATTTGACGTAGATCACTTGCTTAATTAAAACCTAACCGACGGTTTGAATATTGGTGAAATTCTAATTTTCTTTTCAGAACTCAGTCTTCATGGGCCCAGCAATGAGTGTTCCACTGATGCTTCTCGCGGTTTACGGCATCGGAAGTGGTGACGACCCTCTCCCCATCGTATGGAGACTTGCAAGGGCTTGCTCGTTCCTCCGTTATGGGATTGAGGGTCTAATGGCCGCGATATACGGCCCTCCCAGAGATGATCTCGTATGTCCTGACCATGTCGACTACTGTGAATATAAGAATGTTGCGTAAGTTTTAAGAACTTTAATACAATCAAGGTACAAGGTGTACCTCTACAATTTAAGCATGTTTGTTATTCCCAGTAAAATACGTCTAGTATATTATAGGTAAACCTGCTATTTTTGTTACGTGTACTGATGAATTATTTCTACTTTCCAGCTACTTCGTGAGACTTATGGGAATGTCTGGTGTGTCCTTCTGGGTTGACTTCAGCGTGCTCATCTTCATCCTGCTCGCTATGAATCTCACCGGCTACTACCTTCTTCGGCAGCGTCTCTCTCCAAACTACGCGTTTAGAGCTATTAAGGTTATCGGAAACTTTATTAAAACCAAGATGAGTTCTTACTCGTAGTAAGTCATGGAACTTCATAAGTTTTTGCAGTTTCATCGTGCAACTTGGGCACTATTCCAAAAACTATTGTGTATGTATGATAATATCCAGTAGAAATATAATATACTATTATAATTTTATATGATTTTTTACGTCTTGTAGAAGTATGAACATTTTTATATCATAGCAATCAGTGTTGCCAGATAAACGTGTTGATAATGTTTTTAAGAGCTTGATGTTCATTACATTCAAAGAATGTGAAGATTAAACCACTGTGATAGCATGATATAGGTTTGAAGTGGTTCCTATTTACCCGACTTCGGCAAAGCCAAAAGGAGGGAAATTCTTCTTGTGCATTTGTAAAAAAAATGGTTAAGGTGTAAAAGTTTATTGATGTATTTAAAATAATGTGAATGGATATGAGAAACTTAAAAATCGGTTACTAGGTACCATTTAAAATGTATAATTTGAACCAAAGGAAGTAAAGGAATTCCCAGTGTGATAGATCTATTGTAGGTTTTTACTTTATGATAGTTAAAAATTTAATAGTTTTTAGAACAACAATTTTATTAAAAACAATACTTATTACAGATGATAATTAAGTGATTGATTAGGTTTCAAGGTCAAGGATGAGGATATTTTTAAGACTGATAGTACATGAAAACCGTCTTCTTTTACTTGAAATAATTATAAAATAACGCATCATGCATGTGCATGTTAGTTTCTCAAATCAATGTAAAAGGATATTCAAATAAGTTATTTCACTAACATTAAAAACATCACATTGAAGTACATTACGATACGTTTGACTTAAGTAGTCCCTCGCTAAACGCCGTGCATTAGTACTACTTAAGTCATATGTATCGTATACTCTTTTATAGCTCGAGTGACTTAAGCCCGCACTTAAGTCACGCTTTTCTGTGTAAAAATGGACTACTAAGTCACAGATGAGGGTTTAGGTCACACAGTGCTATAAATAAAATATTTACCAATGAAGTGACGTGAATAACCTTGAAACAGGAACAAAATTCTCAGAAGTTCATTGAATTAAAATGTACAAGGATTTTTCATTGAGCCGAATACCAGTGACCTTAATACTGTTTTAGAAAACTCCTTATAAGGAGTACCTTTTATGGAACGATCTAAGTTAGTCACAAATCATGGTTATCTAACTTTTTTATTTTATTTTATTGGCTAAATGATAACAGCCGCATAGGTCGATCGATTAGGTTAAGCTACGCTTACCGCGGTTGGTATGTGGATGGGTGACCATCTTTACATATCGAGACCCCTCCGTGCCTCGGAAAGCACGTTAAGCCGTTGGTACCGGCTGGCATTCGTAGATCTTTGACAGTCGTTACGGGTAGTCAGAAGCCCGAAAAAGCGGTCAACCAGTCTTACCAAGGGGTATCGTATTACCCAGTAACTGGGTTGCGGAGGTCAGATAGGCAGTCGCTCCATGTGAAATACTGGTATTCAGTTGCATCCGGTAAACCAACATAGTTGGGAAAAGGCTAGGCAGATGATGAACCACTTGTAACATGTTCGCCTACACCTTTTTACGGGATCTATTTACGACGACTATCTCGTTTCTAACTACACTTTGCAACTTTGGACATCATCCATTTTGGTAAAAATGTAAAAGTGAAACAGCTTCTAAACATTTTTTTATTATGGTACCGAAGATGTAGGGCCATTGGCCCTGATTTTATTTAATAAAAAAAAAGTCTTTTCGATGTAAGGAATTAGCAAAAAGCCAGTGCCAGTGTGTGTGCGTGTGTGTTGAGAACATTCACAAGTGTGATTAAAGAACTTAATCTTTAATTGGAACTTGGAATCTCCTTTTTCAATTCATCGCAAATTTCTCAAAAACTAGACGTTCTATGTCAAAAATAATTAAATTTACATCTCCCGACACGACATACATTTGTTATTCGTCCGAACAAGTTTTGCAACTAAGTATGTAAGTTGCATAGTGCTTGGACGTCGCGTCGTAAATAGGTATTTTCGGCAAAACTATGCGGTCATCTATGAGAGCTTAGAATGGATAGCTGTGTGATGTCACATTTTGCATCTCGTATTTCATATAATTATGTATTATAGGAAATGTCGTTGGCATGTTTGTTTCAAGTGGAGACTTGACTTAATAAAATATCCTTAAAATCTAATTTGTTGTTAATATGGAATGTGATGAAGGCGTTTTGTCTGAACGTGGTGTCATATATGATTTTAAACCTAATACTTATTAATAAGTAGGTGTAAATAATTTATATTTTGAAAATTATCTCTTCAAATGTTCTTAATTATCTGTATTTTAATTAAGTATACAAATACTCTGTTGGTGTAAATTATTTTCTTATAATTAAGTGTGGGTTTGGTTTGAGCCATCAAATGTCAAAATAAAACCATTTTAGTTCTTCAAACGTATTTTTATTTACCAAATGGATTTCTCCCTAAAATAAAATCACGCATTTGTTTATTAGTGAACAAAAAATCGTCTCAACAAAATCTGACTAGGGCAGTCAATTTGCCATTTAACAAAAATAATAATTTCAATAAAGTTTAGAACTTTTGTATTACTTCCTACTTATTGTGCTCTACGTGCTATCGTGCACTTGATGTAAGTATATAAATCGAATATTTTTGATTCTATAGTCATAATTCATATTTTTGTCATAAGTACAAAGTATGCTATATCAATATATTTACATAAATCGTGTTTGAACTATGTTAGTATTACTTACTTAGGAATGTTCGTATATATATTGTAATAGATGCAATTTCTTGTTAACGTGCATTTTCCCCCCTATATTTGTCTACATTGAATATAGCTAGTGAAAGCTGACCATATCTCTAAAAATACTTCTATAATATTGCCATGAATATTTCATTATTTAGCTTGACGTTTAAAAATTCCGCACAACGGGCACAGATACAGGTAAAGGTTATTATTATGTAGTAATAACTAAGATAATACGAAAAAGAAGATATTTTTAACTGTAGAGGTTCCATTATTGTCCTAAATGAATGTTTTTGATCTTAATAAGCAATTTATATTAATCAAGTTGTGTTAAAATTGTCCTTTGAAATGTTTATAGTTCATTCATAATAATAGGTCATTTATTTTTATAGTAACTATGATATTGTCTTTTTCTACAAAATTCGTTTATGATTTCAGTTTCAGATGAATATTGAGCACACATTATATAATATAATTATAATATTATCATTGTAATTGGAATATTTTTCGTGGAAGTTATCCAACACATAATAATATCATGGCAGTTTTTATTGATAATCTATTGATGATGAGTTCTTATGTACATTTGGTAACCATTCGATAAAACATTCACTCAAATTTGACACCTTGGTTGGTCATACACCGATATCGTTTAACAATAATTATAAAAGAATAGATAGAAAAATACAAAAGTACACAAGTATTTACAATAAATTAATACTTCTTCGAGAAATTAAAGTAACAAATGTAAATAAAAATATGTGCCTAACTTAACATAACGAGTATTAAACAATTAACTTACTTTACAGATATGAGATTGAAAACATTTTTAGGCCTTAAATTGTCATAAAAATAAAATGTGTTTGATGAAATGGAGATTTTGGAAAAATTATCCATTCAAGACGTCTTTTATGATTGTCTTTGTACAAATGTTTGAGCATCTTAAATGAAACTATCAAACTTACATTATGAACTTAAATTAACAACTGTGATCATAGCTTGTACTGTAAGGCGAGAACTTTATGTTCATATTAAATAATAACTGTGACGTGATCTTCAAAATGAAATGATGACACATTATGATTTTTAATAAAACACCCGATCATTTGAGATTGCTAAGACAGACCATAAAATAATTAAAATTACAAACGATTGCGAAGCTATTAATAATTTGTCAATTGAAAATTCAGGTAATATTTTGACAGATGTTTCGATTACAATCGTCTGTTTTTATTTTAATGACACCTACTTTTTTATTGAGCACTGAGGTTTGTTTTTGCTAAATAAAAATAATCTAAAATAAACAGACTAATTTCGAACATTTCACTTAAAATTATTATAATAAACGGTGCAAGTTCCAACACCAATCGATTTCGATCTGTAATAAATTCCTAAATGTTATTCTTTACAAATATTATCCACATTCCACATTCCCGGCACTTATAGTGAATTATCTATATAATGGTAACTACTTTATACTAAGGTTTTAATTACGGAATATAATATTAATGAATATACGCGATAAACTTAAATAAATACGTAATTTACAGATACTAATTCATTAAATTGCGACGTTATCGAAACAGTCGGAAAAAAAAACACAATAATATTACATTAAAATGTAAAGTAAAAGATGAAGTGTCTTTAAAAGATACAACAAAATGGAATGTTAAAATTGTGAGCCTTAAAATAATATTTACAAATAGAAAAATTAATTTGGCACCTTCTACGTCTGTGGGGAAGATTACGGTGCCTTAATACTAAAGGTACTGACATTATAAGTACCGAAGCTAATACGTGATGTAAAGCGAAGTGTTATAAGTCTTATTTGTGACTATATCCCTGATAATGTTTAGATCACTATCGTAATTCCCTATGAGAACCTTTTCTTCTACTCCTTCTGCTTGCATATCTGTAGATGTTATTCATGTTCGGTCTTTTTTTCTAATTTATTCCCGGTTACAACTTTTTCTGTAGGTATTTGTTACATCAGCAAGTATAATTTTAAAACCTAGATAATATCGATAAATTATATAAATTTTGTAATATCGGAATGTTCTTCTTTGGAACCGGGAATAACTTATTGTTTTTCTAATATCCAATTTAATATCAAGTGTAACACCAGACATTTCAAATGCAGAAGAAACATATAATTTCATCCGTCGCGTTTTCATGTCTTATCTCTAAACATCTCTCTTCCTGACGGAGAAGTTCATGATCTGGTTTATATTTCTCAAGCATTTTTTCTGGCACCTTAGAAAGTGAATTGTTGGCTAGCTTTCTCTTCATCGCACTGTTCCATATAGAGGGCTGGTCGTTCTGTATCGAGACATGCGCCAAGCTTGGCATGTCTGATCAAGGGTCCTTGGCGTCGCCAGAGCTGGGCATCGTCTGCAGGGTCGCAGGCGGCCAGGACTGCGGTCACTCGGTCTTCTGAAGAGAGGGAGAGGCAGAGGCGGTGGTGACGGATGAGACCGTTGTCGAAGCGCCACTCTTGGTTGCCCCCTGTGTAGTGGCAGGGATACATACCTGGAAAATAATGAGTTTGTTTTTAAGTCTTGGATTTTCTTATGGGGGAGGGGCCCGTGGCTAAATTATAACAGCCGCACAGGGGCCCAAGTCTGCTATTTTTATAAATTCGTCATTCCAACACGATCCCATTGTCATTTTGCTAAAAGTTCGTAATCTGCTAAATTCATAATAGTCGACCATTGGTCGGTCAATGGTCTCAGAAAAACTACTAAATTTCATGCTAGATTTCATTTAATTAATTTTTACATATTACGTATTAGTGTTTGCAATCTGAAGTAGTAAGAAGTTCATAAATAGCAATAAACATTACATTTATTCATTTGTCATTATGTACGAGATTACTATTTCTTTCAATGGAGTGTCAGTGGTTGACCATTGGAAAGTCATAATGACGCCATTATATTAGTAGATTACCAAAGTTGTCAAAATCGACAATTATGAAATCAGTGATAGACCATTCTGACACTATTGTAATAGCAAACTTGAGGCCCTGGTCGATCGATCAGGTTAAGCTACGCTTGCCGCGGTTGATCTGTGGATAGGTGACCATCTTTACATACTGAGACTCCTCCGTACCTCGGAGAGCACGTTGAGCCGTTGGTCATCCCTGTCATTCGTGGATCTTTGACGGTCGTTACAGGTAGTCAGAAGCCCGAAAGTCTGACAACCAGTCTTACCAAGGGTTATATATCCGCTTGAGTGAGCGGCACTCAAGCGGTTAGGAAAGGCTCTCCCAAAAAAGTTGGGGTTGCACGTAATACGTACATTTAGCGTAAATTCTGAGGTCAATAATACGAACGGGTCTTACCTAAAGTGCCATCAACAAGATGACCCATGGTATCTAGACACCTGACTCCTTGTTTGATAACGTGTGAGACATCAGTCATGGCTGGTACTTGCAGCTCAGGGTACACGTGCTCCAGGTACCAGCGGAATGGCTTGCAGTGCAGCTTCTGGCGGAGGTTCACGCGTTCTGATATGCTGAAGAAGAAGTGGGAAATATTGTTTGAAAATCATCATTTTATGTAAATTTAGTTTCTCAGTAAGTGAATTATGGTTAATTCTTAATGAGAAATAATAAAGTTCTTAAACCACAAATCTAGCATTCGTCAAAAATATTGTATTTTGATTTAGTAGTTACAGAATTTTGAAATAAACAGTGTCTGAAAAAACATGAATTAACAATTCCTAGCATTTAATAATATAGGTGAGAGGAATCATATGGAGACATGTATGCAAAAAAGAAAATTCCATGTCAAAATTAGTTTCAACTTACTCTCCAAAGTCGACTTGCTTAGCCAACGGCTGGGACCGATAGTACAGTTCCTTGTAATCGTCCATCCATACTTCGGCAGCCCTCCTGGTGTTTCGTGCAAACACCGCACCGGAACCACCAGGGAAGGTGTAAGGGTGACGCTTCCTGAAGACGTGACCCACTCGGGAGCAGGGCACTATTTCCAAGGAACCACCGCATTGCCATACCCTGGAATTTCAGAATTTAAGAGTAAGTTTTGTGCTTACAATACATTCTACATTACAATAGCAATGCCAATGATTGATAGCTGATTAAAGACTCATAACTATTATTTACTAGTGCAACTACATACAATTTTAGCTGTAATGCATTATTTGATTAGTTTCTCAGTTTTTTTTTCATCGGTATCCGTTTATGAAACTCGCTAGGATTTTCAATATTCCTACAAACCTTAAGTTATGACAGGCTTTCCGTCAGTCGTTTATTTTATAAGTTCATTCAACTTAAAAAAAAGTGTAAAAGAATCCTGCTTACCTAAACGAGATCTCCAGATTCTCTCCTCCCCAGACGTCCATTCTCATGTCGTACTTGCCGAGTTTGGTGAAGTACTTGCGATCCATGCTGAACAACCCACCAGCTATCATGGGAGTTCTAATGACCTGGGTCGGGTCGCTGAGGCGGGCGCTACGCTCGGCATGAGCTAGGTACTCCCACTGAAAAGTGATAAAGAATAATGAATTTCAATTATGGTACGACTAGAAATCGGACACATTAGCTAACGTCGTAACTGTATTTAGCTTGATCTTGCAAATATTGTAATGCTTAGAAAGTGTGAACGAACTTGAAATATATCCATGAAATTGGTAAGACAAAAAAAGAGTCAGTTCGGGATTCCTCCCAAGAGGCTGAAGAGATCGTGCTAACCAACACCGTTGTGCATATTAACGAAGGACTGCTACTGTGTGCAGTTTTGACTTACATATATTCGGCACAGTCGTAAATATAAAACATACCTAGTTATTTCTAATGCGCGTTAGATGAATACACGATAAGATATTGAAGATTGCATCAGACTCATACTAGAAATTAGTCCTAAAGTCCAATCTGTCCACATATCCGACACTTCACCTTCTACAGCTAGTAAGCGACAGTTGGTCAGTGAGCGGTGCTTACCTTGAACACCAGGTTCCAATCGAAGCCGCCGCGCAAGTCCGCCGACGCACCGATGTACTGGAATGTGTCCATGCTGATCACATCTATAACTGGACACACTACGCGCGTTGGGTCCTGTGGACGAAAGAAATCACAAGGTTATTTAAGGGGTCTACATGATCTAAAGCACGGTCACTATCGGACTGCAAAAGAAAGAGAACCGCGATGACACAACGCTGGTAATTTATTGCAAAATATCAAGCAATTAAATTGTTTGGACTAAAAAATTAAAACACTAGTGCTTTAGTATATTGCTTGTAGAATAAATCTGATAAAAATCAGAATTATTGATGCAATAAATGTATATTAGTATGATTTTTATTGTAAAAAGAAAGTTTTTAGTGGTATCTTCATGATTTTTTCTTATCGTATCAAATTAGGTGTATTATATTTTCAACACACTATCTACCTAGCTTATATCCTGAAGAATATCATATATTTTTCTAATTTTGTTTACTATAGTCAATCATATTGGTACTTTTATTGCTTCTAAAACTTGCGTTTTTTGCGTTTAGGTCCTGACCCATAAAATATAGTAAAAAAATAAACGGATCCACCCTGTAAATGAAATGCAAGGATAGGAACTAAAAACAATATATAATTTAACATTCATTAATTCTATGCTTTTCTTTGATCAATTTTCCGTCAGACACTCTAGTGTTTTTTTTATGAATGGCTTCTTACAGTTGTTCCGGGGCCTCTTAGCACAGGTATATCTTTTTCTTTATAAAAGGAGGTCCATAAGTAAGATTTACTGTAAAAGTTGTACAAGTTTCTCCAAAAAACTTTTTGTTTTGTTGTTTTTGTTAGTTGTTTACTGCTTAATCGGGCTAACCTGTGGATGCCTTATAATTAAGGTCTGGGCAAAAAAACTTATAAACTACACGCTAAGGGCTCCCGCTATGGGGTATGGACCTCGGCTTAGGACATCATTTGGGGTCACACTTTTCGGGCGACACTCTGGAATTAAATACTCCGGGTTCGTCCTTAAAATCATGGCATACGATTACCTACCCGTGTTAAAATCATCGCATTCGCATAGGTACATCTACTATCTAAAGCAATGCTATTTATGGTCCTCATGTCATGGCTGAATTCATAATTGCTTCTTTAGGCCAAAGGTATAAAACATTGGGCATTTAATGTCGAAATTATTCTACTAGTTTAGTAATTATCATGGAACAGCATTATAATTATTATACTACAATTTAGTTAATAAATTCTCCTGCTGTCTTAGCAATTCCCTATTAACGCAGGGTTTATTCATAAACGTTGTTTAAAGTTAAGTAATGATTAGCGACTGTTTGGTTTAATCATACATTTTTGACGTTTAAACGTCTATTAACTTTAGGCAACATTTTTACATAATTAAATACATCTTCTTCCCAGCGAAAGCACTAGGAGTGGTGAAGGGCGGGCGATTTAGGGGACTGTCTTATGTAATTTTGACATTCGAAAAGTGCTGAGTCTCAGCCTAATTTGGATAAATGACTTTTTATTTTGATAAATAAAACTCTCAATTGGTAATAACTGTGTTACCATAAAATACTGTAAAGCTCAATTTAATTTCGTCGTTATTTCGCACTTCGAGTTTTGCAGGCGCAAGCATACATATTTATCTTAAATTTTGCAAAATCCGTAATGCTGAATGATATATCGGTAAGTGCTTTTCGGGTAACCACTGAAAATCAGCGCTGTGCTGTGGGTCCCTTATAGCACAGCATCATGCTGAGTGATGACGTGCAGCCGTCGACTATCTCTGCTTTGTGCTCATGTATATTATATATTTTTTTTTGTTTCGATATATATGATGTCATTAGAATTAATCATCTTTTTGTTTGCACGTGTTTCTGTGACAAATAAACCTATTTTTCTTTCTTTCTTTCTTTCTTTAATATGCATATTATTGCCATTTATTATTATTATTATAGAAACTGTGCCTATGTCTTTGCTAGTTTTTTTGAGCATAAATGACCTTACAAAAATATGGTCATTATAATTTATTCGTAATTTCCTTTATAATTAGGCGGAAGAATGACCGTAAACCAATGTTTTTTACTTAAGTACGTATGTACGTACGTCATGACCTTGTAGTCATATTATTATGCGAGTACAGTTGGGATTTTACCTAAGTCCAAAGGTGAACAGTTTCAAAAGGAAGCCAGTTTAAAGTGTTTTGTAAACTAAGGATACAGATCAATCTGAAGGCCAATCAAAAATCTCAGAACCAAAAAATATCAAAAACAAAATAAAAAAAACCAAAATCAAAAACCAAAAAAATTTAAAATCTTCAAAATCTAGTCTCAATCTCATGCCAGCGATAATTAATGTCAATAACTTGTCAAAATGTACGTAAAATAGTGGTATTTTTGACAGATTAGACTGCGAACGTTCTTAAAAATATGAGAATTGCTCCCGGTGTTGTGCTTGGCGGCCGGATTCCCTTCATTGATCGAGCCTCGACTTATTGGTGTCGATCGACCGCAATATAGATGTACCTAGATTACTACTAGGTAAGCAAAAACTCATGAAAACAGGCTTGCTTGACACAGAATACATTTTTAACCAGGTCGCAAAATGTAACCATGAATTCAGCAAACAAAAAATAAATTTTTCGTTGGTTATAAAAAAATAAATTAGTAGCACTTTTCTATGCACACCTGACACTTTTCTATGTAACACCTTATTTTTTTTGATAACCGACGAAAATTTTCTATGCTAGGGGGTCTAGAATCTAATGCTGAATGCATAGTTACAGTTACAACAACAATATACAGGTTTTTTAAAAAAAAGGCAAAAGCTTAAAGGCAAAGGCTTATGCCTTTAATCTGGAAATACTTATTTCAAAAAATACTTATACGATACTTAATATACCAAAGCCTGAGTCATTAGAAGTAATAAAGGTGATGACTAAACCGGTAGAGGTCACTACAATTTCAGAGTAATAAATTCCATTATGACAACATGCAATTTCCAACCACAAATCGAAATTGATTGCTGAAAGTGTGGGCACATTGGGTACCTGGTGTGGTTTTGTGAAGAAACAGTCCGTCTACTTATATATTGCAACCATTTTGTTACATGTCCATTATATTATCTATGTTATAGAACATGACTAATATATAACAATAGGGATCTTTAACATTAATGCCCGTTTTCACTAACACTAGGCGTCATCTTAATGAATGCCTGAATAAAGCACGCTGTTGGATTTTCAACTTTCAGCGCTAAGCTGAGCGTTAAAAATCCAACAACAGTCTGGTCCTACAAACTAATTGCGTAACATAATCAAAATCACAATCCCTGTCTAAATCTTAATCCCTAAATAGATTCGAGACTAATTAATTGACAGACTGACGGGAAAAGTAAAGCTTTGACTGAAGGAAGAAACATAAGATTCCCGCTCCATCACCACCCATCTTCAACTTAACTTGGAAGAGGGATGAACGAAGAAATGATTGAGTTGTATGATCTGTTCCAAAAGTATGTGATGAAAATGTAAACAAACCCTGTTTATGTAAAATTCTTACGTAATCACTCAGGACCCCAATTTTGTATTATTCCCCGCGAAATTTTACCACGTGCAAATCACGCCGATATCGTGTCTTGTAAACGGCAAAGAATCGAAGTGTCAACCGTACGGACAACATGTATTTTGACAAGTCAAACCACGCTATTTTGTCATAGAGAATACGTTAATATCAGAGGGGCAATTCTCGTAATTTTAAGAACGTTCACAGTCTGATCTCAGTCTCAAACTGTCAAAAATACCTGAAAACTCCCTACATTTTGACAAGTTTTTGACATTTGTTTGTCGTCGAGATGAGACTGCGACTATATTTTAAACGTTTTTAAATTACTATAATTGGCCCTCTGAGGGGCAATTCTCGTAATTTTTAAGAACGTTCAAGTCTGATCTCAGTCTCAATTTGTCAAAAATACGTCAAATTTCCCTACATTTTGACAAGTTTTTGACATTTGTTTGTCGCTGAGATGAGACTGCGACTAGATTTTGAACGTTTTAAATTAGCAGAATTGGCCTACTGATGTCGTGATTAACTAATTATTTGACGTGGTATTGAAGTAAAGAATCGTTAAGTGGTCATAGTGAATTAGGGCCCAGAAAGGGAATTTTGTAACTCATTCATCTGTATTAAGGTTTAAATTGTATATCTCCCCACTTATTCCAAGAATAATTCATTATTGTTTGAATTGTACAGACGCCAGCACATCAAGCTACCCGAAACTGTTAAAATTTCCCAACCAACTTTGAATCTTATGCTTTAGCGATAAAGTTGAAAATTTATTAAAGAAATTTGACAGATTGCCTCGGAAAGCACGTTAAGCCGTTGGTCCCGGGTGACATTCGTGGTTCTTTGACAGTCGTTACGGGTCGTCAGTAGCTCGTAACTCTGACAACCAGTCTTACCAAGGGATATCGTATTACCCAGTAACTGGGTTGTGGAGCACAGATAGGCAGTCACTCCATGTAAAATACTGGTATTCAGCTGCATCCGGTTAGACTGGAAACCGACCCTAACACAGTTGGGAAAAGGCTAGGCAGATGATGGCTTTTGGAACACGGTATAGGTGACCAAAGTCACCGACAATAGACAGTTATTCCAAACATGTTGTAAGATAGAAATATTCTAGATTTTTATATCACCCTGACCAATATTCGTGCGGTTGTAACAGTTCACTTTCAGGCTGTTGATTGATCCTAGTTTAAGGCCGAGTTGTAACATTCACTTTTAACTGAAGATGGTTTTAATGATTAAGTTTGTAAAGGTTTAAAGGTTAGTTAATTTACGATAAGGCCGTTTTTTTTTAATAAGTAATACCTATCTAACTTGCAAATTATTAACAGTTAATTTTAGAAGGTCAGTAGTCACTAAAAACAATAAAAAACAAACGAGAATCGAAGTCTTTCAAAAACTTAAAAAGAAATAATTGGCCCCGATTCTGTTGTTCACAAACTAAATTAAATTTAAGTTCAGTGCATTTTTTCTTTCTATTTCATTATGAAAAGGACAGTAGTTAAATATTAGTTTAGTCCTGTCAAATTAGATAATCCATAGACAAGTTTAGACGTGATTAAAAAATTGGCTACTAAAATACATCAATTTACGTGAAGCGCTGACTAATTTGACAGGATTAAACTAATATTTATCTTCTGTCTTTTTCTTAATGAAATAGAAAGAGAAAGATGCACTGAACTTAAATTAATTTAGTTTGTGAACAATAGAATCGGGGGCAATATGTAGATAAAATAAACAAGAAACTGAAGCGTTTAAACGGTCTAGTTTCAAGAAGGAAGCCTTTCAACCCTTTTGATAGTCGGGTAAGTACAGTCAGTTTTAATGAAAATAATATTAAAGTTTAGCTATTACTTATATGAAATGCCGTATTGAATAATTTTGTGACAATTAACAATAATTTAGATGTATAAAAGTAGCAGTGTTTTTTTCGCAGATCATACCTAACCATTCGGCAAACATTTTGTAAAAACAAACAAATGTGAACCCTTATAAATGCTACAGCCTCCTTTAAACCGTTTCCCGAACTGCATAGATACTCGAATATTGAAATAAATTCTTATTTCACCAACAGATGTCGATTGTGACATAACTTCTGACTGGTCATAGAATACATAACGCTTTGGTCAATTGCGGCCCGCGTCGGCACGGTTAAGGGCCGTGTCTTACTTAACTGGCAAAGTCTTTTAATCTTTTATTTCAATGCCAAGTGTACTGCCAAGGTTGCGTTGTACACTTGAAGGTATTATGTAATGAAACTTGATGAATAGCTGTTATGAATATACTCGTACATAACATCACGGAAGAAATCCCGGAAGAGTTAATCAGAGGTTTATCTATTATACAGTGCACACTCACGTTTTGCAAGTTAAATGTAAGTACCACTTTAGGCTGCTACTGTGAAATTCTTGATGCAAAAATCCAATAACACTTTATCGACCTGCAGGGTAATTGCGTAACACACTATCAGTAGCAATGGGTTTCATTTTGACAGTTCAACAACATTCATTGCGTTATTTACGTTGTTGAGCAATGAGCAGACACACTTTTCGAACGTAAATGGAGCAATGGATTAGCAATAAGCTTCAAAATGATTCAAATTGAGAGTAATAGTGTGTTACGCAATTATTGTGCTGGGAATAAAACCCAAGAGCCAGGACTAGAGGTCTGTTATGAATTGTGTGTGAATATGTACTTAAAAGTTCCTGTCAAGCTGTTCGGTCTTAAGGTCCTGTGTCTACGCCAATGACTATTTTATTCTCTTTGGTCTACGCACACACTCGTGCACTATCTAATATATAACATACTCATTTCGCTATGTTTGTTATCAAGCTCTTCCGAAACGGCTGGACCGATTTGTATGAAATTTTGTGTGCATATCGGGTAGTTCTGAGAATCGGCCAACATCTATTTTTCCTAACCCTATTTTTTTTTTTGCAAAACGACTTTTGCGGGGTCAGCTAGTAATATCGTCGACCGTAGGTTCAATTGAGGTAAGGGACAAAATACCCAAAATGAGTTGAGTATACAGTTTTGTTCAGAATTTTTCGCTCTTTCGAATGGTGTATATGAAAAAATTCTAGCTTAAAAAAAATGTCCCTTACCCTACAGATATTTTGGGTCTAAATTTCGAATTAGCCCCATAATAACAATGTATCTGAAAAATTATGCAATATAGCAACATAAAATGGTGTAATTACCGCCGCCAATCCGATTCAAATAAGGTAAGGGTCTTCCCAATCGACGAATTACCATTACATGGTTTATTTTTGTAGAAACCATAATAAAACTGGCCTTACACTAATGTCACTGTTATCTCAAAAAATAAATATCTTCCATACTTTAAATGGATTGCACGAGTTTTGACATAGTTGTCCCTTACTCCAATTTGCATTGTCATACTTTAAGCAGTCTCAACGTTACACCAATTTGCTAGAGAGAAATAATGAATATTTATCCCTGTTACCTTTATTTGCACACACTTCATAACACAAGATAGCATGTGCTTGCACTATTACCATCCTTTTCTATCTCACAACGTCTTTCTGTGTGCGAAAGAGAGGATGATACCAATGCGAAAGCAGCGCGCGGGCATCAAAAAAGTCTCTATCAGTGCGAATTCACCTATCGTTTGGTCGGGATTGTGCATGGTTTTTGACAAAAAGAATGTGGTACAAATGGGAAAAACAAAACCATCAGTTGCTTCGACGCAGACAGAAATTAGTACAATCACTTTAGCGCAATATGGTAGCATCAAATAATTTCTTGATGAAATTTATTGCATAGCATTCACGCTCAATTTTTTTAAATCTTTGTATTTTGCCAACAATATTGGCAGCCTGGTATTATACAAAGGTCTTCTACGTTCTATGTTATGGATTTGGTTTCCACACTTAGTCCTTCAAATGGACTATTGCTTGGGCCATGGCAGCCGTCGGTGTTCATTCCAACCAGCCCACCTCCCTGCAGAAGCTGATTAAGTCTCCCGGTCTTTTGAGAACATCTGTGTACGATCTGGGTGTCCCGAGGGTGTCTGACTCAGTCTGAGTGACGCCTTTGCACTCAAAAAGCACATACACAACAGTTTCATCAGCCTCCATGCAAGCCCTGCACAGGGGACTGTCGGTTATGCCTATTGGGTGGAAGTGTTTATTTAGCGAGCAGTGTCCCGTGATGGTCCCCGTCACCAGGCGCAGGCCTCTTCTGTCCAGTCATAATAAACGCCCGCTTAGCCTGCCATCTAATGATGGCATAGCTTCTTTAGACTGCTTGCAGCCTGGTGACGACGTCCACCAGTTTTCTGCTTGTGTGTGGGTGCGCTCCTGTAGCCACCTGCGTAGTTGGTTGAAGGGGATGGGCACGACATGTTCCGGTCCACAAACCGACGTACTGGATGCCCTTCTAGCCAGCTCGTCAGCTGCGTCGTTACCTAGCGATCCACTGTGTCTTTTTATCCATTGTAGCGTCACTATATTGCGGTTCAAAACAGTTACCTGTTCAAGCGTATTGTGACATTCTAGTAATAGGTTTGATGTGATGCATTCCTTTACTAGTGATTGGAGGACTGAGGCACTGTCAGAGGGTATGCGAATACGGGCGTCGTTAACTCTCCTGTCAACTATGGTATAAGCCGCACACACTCCGCTTGGTAGACAGTGTTGAGCGGTCTCCATATTTTTATGTTGAGATCGTGTGAGGAAACTCCGACTCCAGTTCCGCAGTCGGTCTTTGAACCATCAGTGTAAATTCTCAGTTCCTTCGGACTTGAGTAGTCGCACTGCTCCTATTTAAGCACTATATTGTAATGCTTTTGAAAGCGGTATTATTTCGGGGCTTTGTCGCAGGGTGATACCATCATTGGCTGCCGTTTGATTGCATCTTCTTTTTAACTTATGTGTTTGACCCTAGAGTCTGTGCTTAGGGTTCCTGATTTAGAGAGCCTAAAGGCAGCCAGAGCCGCCTCTTCCCGCACTATGAGGTGTAGGGGCGGCAGTCCAAGCATAGCCTGTAGGGCAGCAGTGAGTGTATTTCTCATGCAGCTAGTGATTGCCACACACATGAACTGCTGCAGTTTTCGAGGTCTTTTTAGGCTGTGCTCAGGTCTGTTCTGGGCCACCAGACTAGTGAGCCGTATTTAATGATTGGTCGGATAACTATGGTGCATAGCCAGTAAGTAACCCTGAAGCTAATCCCCCAATTCTTGCCAAGCATTCACTTGCTTTGCCTCAGGGATATGCTGGCTTTCGTAGTAATTTAGTTGGAGTGTTTTGCCCAATTCATCTGTTTGTCCAAAAAGATGCCCAGGTATTTCGTTTCAATTGATAGGCTTAGGGTTGTACCATTTAATCGTGGTACTTGTAGTGTCGTCATTTTCCTCTTTTTTGTGAAGAGAACCAATTCGGTTTTTGTGGGGCTCACTGATAGTTGGTGTTTACCACACCAATTCTCTATTATTTAAAGGCCTGATTGAGTCCTTCGTCATTTGTGGAAACAGTTTTTCTGTAACGGGGTCCCAGTCAATGAAATCCATGTGCTCCATAACGGTTACGACTTACGATGTAGGGACGAGTATCCTGTCTAGCACATTCCATGTGGCCATAGTCCTACATGGAATGTGCTAGAAAGAATCCTCGTCCCTACGTCCTCGTCCTCATCCTCGTCCCTACGAACTAAGACCTTTGTATAACACTAAGCTGCCAATATCGTTGGCAAAACACAAAGATTTTTAAAAATTGTGCATGAATGCTATGCCTAGTAGATTTCATCAAGATTATTTGAAGCTACCATATTAACACTAAAGTGATTGACAATTTGAATCAAACGGACGTAGAAGATAATGTTGATGAAAAAACCTTTAATTCTGAAACTTTTATTGATCTCAATTTTTTTTAATGATTTTTTTTATATTATTATATTTATATTGAAGGCTGATTATGCAGTGGAGGTAAAATTGTTTGATTTAATTTGATTAACAATGCATTATAGGCTCTATTATGATTATTTGCAGTACTCTTTTATTTGAGTAAGAATTCAAAGTAAGTACCTATAGGTAAAATTGGTACCATTTTTTTAATAATTTTGATTATAATAAATATATTTAATTAAATAAAAATTGTTTTATTAAATTCCAACTAATAGAAATTGGTTATTACGATGTACAAACGTCGCATGTAAGCGGCATACAAAAAAACACACACGGTTCTAATACATGTTAATGTTGTCTCTTAAATGATTTTTTATAACGATTTCCAAATTTAAGATATCCGTACGTCAAAAGTGTGTATTTCATTTTCTATCAAAAATCTCCTTACACTGTATTTTCTTTCATACATTTTTTCAACAAGTTCTTTACACTATTTATTCATTAATAGATTGGATCCAACGTAGAAGTTAATTTAGTGTAAGGGACAGGACTACAAGTTACTTGGTTAGTAAGGGACATTACTAACAAAATACGTTGGTGTAAGGGACATCTATTTTCTTAAATAGCTAACTTATTTAAATAAATGTTACACAGGTAGATAGAGCACTAAAATACAAGATTATGTGTGAAATCAGATCCGAAAAAGGTTAATAACAAAAAAAGTTATGGGCGATTTAGTCCGAAAAAAAACTTTGTCGGTCTCTCCTGAAAAATCGTATTTTGTCCCTTACCTCAATTGAACCTACGGTCGACGATATGTATAACTCCGTTGAGTTTGGCCGCCATGGTCGAAATACAGTCTGGTCGAAATAAAGTAGTTATTAATGTCGTTTCTCTATGTACTTTACTGTGTGTACCTACATAAATAATAAAATAAATAAAAGCGTATCAAAGTACTACTCAATGAAGTTCATAATTAAAAAAACAACACTAAAAAACACACATCAAAAGACTCTCTTAGAAAACCGTATTCACCAGCTTCTGAAACTCCGAAGAGCATGTAAGTACAGTTATTTGCGAAGTAAGGTACCTATAATGACAAGTAGTCTAATTATGACATCTACTTACAATAACAATAGACATAATTTTGTCGGTTTAACTACGTGTATCTAAGTATGTTGTAAATCTGTCTTCGCATAACATGAATAATATTTCCACATCAAAGAAGTCCAAACCCTTACTCACTTATGTAAATCTCTCAGAACCCGTTAGAAGAAGGTTGTGATATTTTGACGCAAATAGGCTAAAAGTAAACTGAAATGAAATACCAATTAGGTATTATGCTGGCTGGCTAGTATTTTAAATAAGTATTAAGGAATATCTTAAATAAACAACATTTTAAAATCATCATCATCATAATCCTCGTTCTCTTATATGATTGAGGTCCCTCGTGTGATTTCCTCTGCTCCATCAGTAGCCATCAAAAGAAAGAAAGAAAAAGTATTTATTGCGACTCGTACAAGAGGCTCACAAATTAAAATAAACACAGTCTAAAATAAAATACCAAATTATATAAAAAAAAAAAAATGAAACAGAAAATGCTTTATGTGGCCAAAAGGCAGCATGATGCTGCGATATTTAAAAATAAATTTCGCAGCGCTGTTATTTCGATAGGGCCCGCTGTGATGTCATCAGTGTTCACTTCTTTCCTAGCCATATCGTCTTTGACATATCCATCTTTTCTTTCAATACCTATGATATACCTAACCTGAAGTTTTTTAACTGACCAAGAATGGGGCATGTTGAAACAAATGCTCAAGGAATGACAATACAATGCACTAATTGCTAAACTTCTGCAAATTCCACGGAAATCGTCACAGTGATTTCATAAGATGTTACAGGAAAATTAAGTTGTGAAGATGTTAGTTATTACAATATATTAACGAGTAGCCAGTAAAGCGTGGCGTAAGATTCCATTTCAGGTATTTATTACCTATTTATGAAGTAGTTGTCTAAAGTGAAGGTACGTTGCTAATCTGTGTGATATGTGGTAAGTCTGGCGATTGAATAGTAGTGTTAGTAAGTTATGACGATGGAGTGTGAACATGGTGAATGGCTTTGTTAACTTTTTGTTGGTTACAAAAAAAATCTGTTGTTGCGTAGAAAGTGCAATATCTACGCGGTCAAAAAAAAATTTTATTTGGACAGCAAATGTTTTTTTTTAAACCGACGATGAATTTCAACGCACGTTCAGAATCGTATACTGAAGCATATAACAGGTCGCGCATCGATCTCTGTCACCCAGTATGGCAGATGTTTTGATTAAAATTATGATCCAATTTAAAATGTATCTAATTGTTACGCCTATTGGGATGATTGTGAAGTTGCTAAGAAACAATTTGCGTCAGCTTGACGTATACCTACTTTTACACAATGTATATATTAACATAGGCAAGTAAACAGTGTCTTTACGACACAATTTACGTCATCTTAATTCAGCAGAATTGTAGTTAGCTATTGTCCGATTTCCCGTATCTTTGCCAATATCAAAGCGTACAAAAGCGTAATCCTTTCAAAGGAAAGTGTCTTTCAAGTAGTAGATTGGAATATTACAGATAAGTTAACAATATATATAAGTTAATAATTGCACATAAAAACTGGTCCTTTAGTTCTATATCTCGTTGTGATGGAAGTCGAAATAACTCATTCAACTGAATCAAAATGGCGGTGCGTTACTAATGCGACTAGTTGCGTAGGAGCAGGTATGCAAGCACAGTGTAGCCTACTGAGCCGGGAGCGACCGAGGGTGAAGGGATCCCGATGATCTGTTGCACAACATGGTATCTTCCGTTCACTACGCTTGAGCAACTGGGGCGACGCAAGGTGAAAGAGGTAGCGGATTTAAACAAGTTTTGAAAAAATATCTTATTTAAAAAAAAAAAAAATATTTCGAAATAAAATCTAAATAAATAAAATCCACTTACTTACTTTACACGTCAATCATATTTTAAAACTGGATGAGGTGATGATAAAATTCAAACGTGAACGATTTAGATCCACTGTTGATTTAAATCGACGTAAATGTTTTTTTTTTATTTTTGTGTTTTTTATGTTTAATGTTAGGTATTTTATTATTCTATAATCGAATATTTTACAGAATTTGTTGTGTTTTATGTTCCACTGTCAAAATTTCTTTTATTATGTATTAGGTATTTAATTTGTTAGCTTAGTTGTTCATTTTATTGTGCATGTTGTGGTCTCCTGTAATTGAAAGAGTACACCTTTGTCGTCCATTAATTATATGTAATGTTTAGTGCATATCCCGACCTCATCTCGTTTTAAAAAAATATGATTGACGTGTAAAAGTGTTTGTACAAACCTACTTACAGAAATAAAATCATTTATCATTTATCATTTATCATTTATATTTTGTTGGAGATCCAAAAATAAATGAATAAACCAAAAAATAAATAATCTACTCTGCAGACATCTCACCGTGTAGTAAAGTGAGCTGTCATTACATAAGATGCCAATGATTGACACTATTGAAAGCTCACTTCACCCAAGTTTTCAAGGTGACTTTTACAGAATAGACCCGATGATCTGAAGATGTTTTCGTGATAAAAGAGAATGCCCGTTAAGTGTTCGGAAGTGGTTTGTATTTATCAGTATAATAAGAAGGCTTCTAAGCATATTGATCAGAGGCAATAAGTTAATAAATTGCTATTGATTTACTACTTTGATAAATTTATAACTAGTAGGATACAAGTTTTTTACCTCGGCCAACCTCAGGCATTTGTTATTTACTATGAATGAATTATCGATCTTATTACCTAAACAGTTTCTTGTTAACTTAACTATTCTGTTTGTTAAACTGCTTTGAACTCTTTAAATTTTTGAGCCTTGAATTCTACGTTATTACGTTTCGTCCTACCATACGTTTGCCGTTTCTCAGTCTCCACTCAAGAACACGTCTACCTCAACGGTTATCGTTTCTACGGGTAATATGGCCGGCCCATTGTTTTTTATCAGCAGGTATTGCTCCACCAACCTGCACTGGTCCCGCGTGGTTGATTGCGATCCACTCCCTCTCACCCAGAGGAGGCCTCCGTCCCAGCAGTGGGAACATTATAGGCTGATTATGCATAAGCTAATCGTAACTAAAACTGAATTTTCAAGATCCTTCTATTAACTCATGACTTGGACCACACAATCACTGCATCGGTATCTGTAACATTACGTGAAGCAACTTACTTTCCAACGTTACACATTTACCAACGGCCTCCATGTTGGTTTTATCTTATTTATTACCGACACTTTTCAATAGGATTGTGTGATTAATGAATCCAGTAGTCATTTGTTTTAAAGAGCCATGACAAATGATGGCGCGTGCCTGTATGGTCACGTTTCGGGGAAAGTATTGTGATTGTCATTTGTCTATGTCAGAAAATGTTGTTGAAGAGAAAAAGGTAATGTTTTTGGGACAGTCTGAGTCTAAATATTAAAATATTTTTTATACTATACGTGCTCGGAAAGTACCTTATTACTTTTTAAAAATAAGGCGGAAAGTACGTCATTACTACTTTGTATAAATTTGCGGGTCGAAAAAGGTGGTTGCGGGTGAAAATCCATTTTCGGGTAATTCAGTAGTTAACCTAATTTAAAATCAAAATATTTTATTTCACAGTCTAAATATTAAAATATTTTTATACTATACGTGCTCGGAAAGTACCTTATTACTTTTTAAAAATAAGGCGGAAAGTACGTCATTACTACTTTGTATAAATTTGCGGGTCGAAAAAGGTGGTTGCGGGTGAAAATCCATTGTTAACGTGCTGTTTTTTTATTTCGGGTAATTCAGTAGTTAACCTAATTCAAAATCAAAATATTTTATTTCACATAAACCTTATGAAACTTCAGATAATTAGACGTAGAATTAAATATAGTGTAATGCCAAAAGACCAAAAAAAAATCACTACAGCGCAAAATGATAGGTACTGACCACATGCTTTTGCTGATCATTCGAACCAATATTTATCTCCGTGGCAAAAGTTTAAATTGAATTTCAATAACTGCAATATCAATATAGACTTCAGTTTAAAAAAAAAACTTTTATTTAACTCGTAGGTATAGTATAAAGCACTGTGTTTTTCTTTTTGAGAGAATTATTTATCTGTTAATGTGTTTCTTAAACTCTTGACTTAATAGGTACCTACCTATTCTTTCTTTAATCATTGAATTGTCCTATTAGTCATTCGGTAATCGATCGGTTCGGTAATCTCAGTTCCTTTAAACCATTAAATCGGATCTAATGTTTTTTAAGAAAGCGAATCTCATTTGATTGCAAGATGCCACAAAACTTGATTAACTTTAAGACAATGAACAAGATTGCAAACGATTTCGGTCTTGCACCTACATCATTTATAGCAGTATTAGTAAGATTTGCAGTGTAATAAATAAGTAACTATCACGATCATTAATGACTATTTTAAAAGATTATTGGCCCCGAACGACGTTGCAAAGGATCTCTTATGTTTTGATTTAGAAATCGCTTCGTTTAATCGTCAAATTATTTATTTCAAGTTGGCCATTAAAAAACACCATAAAGAAGAATGAGATAATATCCTCCAGGTGGTACGAGGACTAAAACACGGTGACTTGGATATAGTGGACTGTATTACAATATTCGACACAGGAAAAACAAACGTTAAACAATTAAATATGAATCGGTGAGAAAAGAAATATGCAATCGCTCAGTAGCGTGAACGTCAAAATTTATAAGAAAATAGACGCCCCTCGATTCTAGTCGCCCTTCCAAAAATAACATGGAGAAGAATGGGCAAAACTACACAGGTATTCTTTTTAAAATATTTTACAATATTTTGTACATCCTTCTATAGTGGTCTTGCACCAACTTACATAATTTTATAGCAGTAGATACCTATCGAACAGATTTGCAGCTTAATGCATAAGGAACAACGATCATTAATGACCATTTTAAAACATTATTGGCACCGTTTTAGCAACATCACTACCTCGTTACGACATTATTGTAATTCACATTCACTTGGGATGTCCAATAGCCCCCATAGGCTATACGGAATAGCCTCATTATTCTCTAATCGTTCCGTTATAGCCTTATAGCCTAGTCTAGCTCGGTTTAGTGTTACCTAATAGCCGTGATACGCAGTATTATAGACGTTCAATTCAATTACTCTAACGTAAAGACATTTATGGTAAGTATACGCGATTCTTATTGGTAGGTGTAACCGCATAAGTGTTTTTAATTTGATTACAATAAATGTTTTGCTAATATATAATCATTCAATTAGCAATAGGAAGAGCTTTATCTATACCAATATTATAAAGAGGTAAAATTTGTGAGTTTCTATGTAGGGAGATATCTTCGAAACTACTGATCTTATTACGAAAATTCTTTCACTAATGTGAAGCTACAGTACTGCCGAGTGTCATAGGATATACTTTACGTTAAAAAAAAAGAAATAAGCGGATGAAGTCACGGGCAGAAGCTAGTTTTGAATAGTCAGGTCGAGCTGACAACAAAAAAAACAAACAAACTGCTTTTTTTAACATGGATTCAGTAGGTACAGACGCCAGCACTTTAAGCTACTACAATCTGTCAAATTTATAAGGTTCAAAGTTGATTGTGAAAATTTTACAGTTTCTGGTTGCTTGACGTGCTGGTGTCTGTACATGATTCTGAACCAGATGCGTTTGAAATTTTTCGTCAGTTATCAGAAAAAAAATAGCTATTCCATACATTTTTGCCTGAGTAGGTATTGCACTTTTCTGTGAAACAGCTTATGTATATTTTTGAAAATCGACATACAATTTCAAACGCATGGGGGTTTAGAATCGTCTGCTGAATACTCACATTGTTTCAGTTTGCCCGTCGATGTTCTTGTCAACCTGTATGGTAGGCATATCCAAATTTCGCTACAGCACAGCCGAGTTCATTAATATATTGGCAGTGAAAACGTTTCAAAATATTATAGGCGTTAAAATGATTATATAGTTCTATACAAACCTAGACATAAATAAAATGTTAACATACATTTAAAGTTTTAAAATAAAACATTGAAATGATCATGATTTTACCGCTTATAATATTTCGAAACTTTGTCACTGTCAATATATTAATGAACTCGACTGTACAAGCCTAAATTGCCATTAGGTAATTAATTCGTTGTTTTAACTGGCATTATTCGATAGCCAGGAAGCGAGTAATACTGAACATGCAACAGCTAATAAGTCTGATGTTACTGACCTTTGATGCTGTTGATTTGATTGTAAAATAAGGTAACAATGATTAAGAAAACACGAGATTCTTTGTCTGATAAACATAATGTTAATGCAAAGGTCATTCGATCTGTTCCTATGGTTGTTGTAAAAGGAAATAGCATAATTTTTTGCAATAATATTAACTGAGTACCCAGGAAAAGTACAGAAATGTCAATGACACGGATTTGGGTAAAAAAGGAAACTTGGTGAAAAAGAAATAAGTACCTACTGAGATGGCAGCTTTAATAAAATAATAGCCTCCCCGACCTATTTCAGTTACGGTGGCTACTCTCAACGGAGATTCCTCCTCTTCCCTCACTCGTATAGTCCGATGGGACGACAATCCGACATGACCGGAGAGAGCTCAGGCGCAGGACCAACGGCTTAATGTGTTTACCGAGGCACGGGGGTATCACACCGCCAACTTCCAAACTAAGAAATTCCTAACCGACCCGGGAATCGAACCCAGGACCCCACGCTCAGCAGTCCACGAGACCAACGGGGCAGTTGTACAGCTTTAGAGAAATAGCGAAGAAAAAGAAATGCTGAGCCCAAATAAATTGGAATAGGAGCTACCGGACGATGATCTACTGAAGAAACGATATTGAAATGATATTACTTAAGGGCCTATACTACCTCAAATGGCTTAGCATGATCCTCCGTTATGTCGAAAATACTGCAGCATTCATTTTTAAATAAATATATGGTAAAGTTGAGGATTAATGCTAGGTCTTATGTTCGACAAAAACACGATTTCATAAAATTTTCTCGATAGAAAAAAAATCCAAAGTTACCTCCAAACCGAACAATAAACCGCTGGTATTAAAAAAATACGTCAAATCAGATCATGAATTGTATACTAACCGAACTATCTATAAAGCAGGTCTTATGTTATTTACTTTTTTTTATTTACCATTATTTTCACCGTAAAAAGCAAATACCTAAACTATTGGCGCTGCCTGCCGCCTAGCACCGCACTCTGTCTCGCTCTCACTCAGTCCGCGAGCTGTATCGTGCGAGCGAGATAAAGAGTGAATTTTAGCTGAGGTAGTGTAGGCTCTTAACACAGATAACTTACACCAACTTCGTGAACCTATCAATTGCCATTTGCAATTGGATTCGTCTCAGAATTAAGTTGTTGTAGATTCTCTTGTTTATCTCTCATAACTTTATTTTTTTTTTTTTATTATATATTGTGTTGTATGTATGTATTTATTCTTATCTTATATTTTTTAGTTATAATTTTTTCTAGTTTGTTTTCTGTTATTGCACCTACTGTGTATTGTCTCTGCATCACCCTAAGGTAGACCCCGGGAGGAGAAGGTGTCCGCCTTTGTACAGTTTTTACTTGTGCATAAAGTTTTAATAAATAAATAAATAAATTGCACTGATTATGAGTGGGTAAGCAACGCTGAATTGATTAGATTAGTAGAAACTGAGTTTGTATGTCTTGCAAAAATATTAGCAGAAAATAATTATGGAGCTAAATTAAGCTGATGACGGTCAAGCAGTAGTTTTATGATAATGGGCATAGGGGACTGGAAACCTGCCGGCGCAGCGGGATTCCTGCCGGGGTAGCGGGATTGTCCGAAGGGTTACCGCTACCCCGGAACACAAAGGGCTAAGGAAGGAACACGGGTGGGTTTTAGTCAGTAAGAGTCTGACACTCCCTTCTGCTCCACCCAGAGCGGGAGGGGTCATTGGATGATTTCCCATCCACAAAAAAAAGGGGACTGGAAAGCCGCAACAATATAAAAAAATGCATTTTGAGTCAGTTTTTCTATTTTGTGAGCAAGCAACATTATTTTCGACAGATATTGCGACAGAGATGTTACCCAGTAACTGGTTTGTGGAGGTCAGATAGGCAGTAGCTTTATGTAAAATACCGGTGTTCAGCTGCATCCGGTGAGACTGATAGCCGATCCCAACATAGTTGGGAAAAGTCGAAGCAGATGACGACTGGTACACACGGCTACACATCAAGCTATACATTTTCAGTTTTAGCTGACCTCGCATTGACTATGTTTTTCGTACAATCAGAGGTCAGCTTATACTGGTTATGTATAGCTTAATGTGTAGCCGTGCGTACAGAGGTAGCTATAACCCAATGTGTGGAAGAGAACTGCAGGACCAGACACCGTTTGTTTGATACTCTACTTTACGCCTTTTTGCACTATTGACATCAATGCACTTTTAACAGTTTTAACACAAGCACACCTATTAAATCAACATGCAATAGCTACTTAATAATATTTCATAAATGAAAATAAAAATAGTTCGTTCCATGAGAGGTCACATCCGCGACAGCGCAATCTCCTCGGAATAACTTCCGCTTAATTAAAAAAGGTCGGATACTTCAAGGTTATTGTTTTAACTCAGACGTGGCAGCAGACAGGTTTAATAACATTTCATGCACATATCACAATGGAAATATTGACAGTAGTATTACACGTTGTTAACTTAAGCCAACACTTGACGAACACTTAGTGTACGACGTGATATTTTAACCTTCGTTCATGTATCTCTAGTGTGGGCAGATGAGTGTGGGCAGTGGTGTTCCGGTGGTATCAGCCATGACTTACGAGTTGTAGGTCGTAGGTTCGAACCTAGACAGAAACCGGCATGTCCTAGAACCAAAAATTCGATGACATGTGACATTTACCAACCCGCACTGGGCCCGCGTGGTGGATTACGGCCCAATCCCTCTGACAGAGAGAAGACCTGTGTCCCAACTGATTATGCTAAATGTATACCTACGCTGTGTCCCTCGTTAGATGGTAAATTATATAGTAAAAAAAAATCTAAAGCCGCTTGCACTACAAATCACTAAATATCTTCGTTTAGCGCTAAAATAATCTAAAACGTCGTTTGATGACAGAGACAGATTATTGTTGTAATTCTGTTCAATATCGCAAAAGTGTATAGAAAAATAGGTAGACCTGCAAACTTTCTAAAAATAATCTTCTATTGTAATTTTATATTGTTCTCCAGTAAATAACAGTAAGAAACTCTTTTATGAAAAGATTATCGTAATATTACATTTAAAACTTATAGATTATTAATAATAGACAAATGTAATATTGTTATGTTAAGAGGAAACAAATACAATTTATTTTTCAGATGATTATTACTACTTTTTATTTTTTTAAGTGTAATGCAACCTGGCAGATGTTTTATCATAAAATAATAATTAACCTATCACATTTTTCGCAATGTGATGTTATCATACCGAAACATTTTACGAATATTAAATTTTATGAGCCTCTTTCAGTTTTCTCTTAATAATGATCCAACTTATTGTTTACGGTAAATGCCAGATTATTCAGTTTCTTATTTGGTGTTGAAAATAACTACAAAAAAAGAGCTTTTAAAAACTAAATCAGTTACCTATATATTAAGTAAGTAGTCTTTTCCTTATTTTTTTTTCTCGATACTTAGCTGTCTATTGCTGAAACAATGTCGACTATTACGCCAATTACCTAGATTAGGTATAGTGCAAAATAGCGGCCAAGTGCGAGCCGGACTCGCACACAAAGGGTTCCATACAATCGTAGGTACGATATTTGGGCAGCGGGATTGTCCGAAAGGGTTACCGCTACCCCGGAACACAAAGGGCTAAGGAAGGAACACGGGTGGGTTTTAGTCAGTAAGAGTCTGACACTCCCTTCTGCTCCACCCAGGGCGGGAGGGGTCATTTGATGATTTCCCATCCTCAAAAAAAAAAGGTACGATATTTAACACTATATCATAATTATACCTACGCTTAACGATTTTCTTAAAGATAAGTTTGTTTAAAAAACACGATTCTTGTATTCCTTTAATTTTTCACTTTATTTAGTTTCATTATTTGTTGTTATAGCGCACATAGTATTATACTGTGAATGTTTCAAGTGTCTACCTATTAAGATTCAAAAGATGCAGCCCTGTGAAAGACAGACGGACGTACAGCGGAGCCTCAGTAATAGGGTCTCATTTGCACCCTTTGGGTACGGAGCTCTAAAAAAGATACAGAATCTTATCACTAACAAGTCATTAAAGTAAGCCAGGTACTGGAAAAGTTACAAGATACCGCTTTACAGTAGAATTTCCTCATTAAAATGCCAAACTCATTTGAGCTGTTAAGTGCAATAATAGTAACTCAACTACCGGTAATTATTAATTTACTTTTACGCTTTAAAATTAAACTAGTTTTACGTATTTTGCACTTTTTCTTTCCTGGGTATTGCCAAGCTTTTAATGAAATCCTAGAAACGGGTCAGGAGCTATGACAATGAAACTTATTATTAAAAAAGTATGCCAAAAGTTACTAAAACGGACACAAAAGGATGTGCCTTCTTCAGGCGGTTTTAAAACTTGACAAAACATTGAAATTTCTTTATGATATGTAAGTTTAATATTAATGTGATATACCTACTTATAAACCTTATGGAATAAATCCTCTAAAAATTCTGAAAACCGTATCAAAATCCGTTGCGTAGTTTAGAAGAATAACGCGGTCATACAGCCAGACAGAAAAACCTCGCTTAAAGTTAAGTAGTGATTAGAGACTGTTTAACCCTACATTTTTGACGTTTAAACGTCACTTAACTTAAATTATCGTTAATAAATAAATCCCTTAATTTATAATATGTGTAGATATAGATACCGGTATTAAATTATTAATTGCCATTATAAACATGACAAGAGACGAATGCATTTGTCAAGATCGCTTCGAATAACCGTAACATTGCCGTAACATAGAGATGACTTTCAAATAATACTTATACAATCAGTTATGTTAATTTCGACAGTCATTTTATGCAGAGCACACAACAATCTAGATTTGACTTAAAAGTTCAGATGTTACGAACTTGTGATATTTAGTAGCCATTATAATCTGTTCGGTTGAATAACTTATTTCTACGCCTACATTCAATTATTATTCAAGTTACTGATAAGTTATTCAATCAGTAGTTTTGTTAAATTACTTGTTTATTGCCCGGTTATGTTTATGATGCTGCAATTTATTAATAAATTGGTCAGTCTCGTTTCTATGTACTTAATATAAATATAATTAGGTACCTATCTCTTATACGAAAGTCCCTATAACGTAATTAATTGACTTTAGCTATGTGTTGCAATTTCAATAAATAATGTTGTAATCAGTATACTACTTTTATTAAATAAATGCGTTATACTGCATGCAATTTATCTACCCACAACTTTTCCCAAACTCAATTACAAATTTTATCTCCCACAAGAACTTTACCATAGTACATTTTAGAAGTTACGCTCGCTCCAATTTTGAGCACGTTCTTGCATTAAATCTAGTCAAGCGTCATATTTTTCTCGGTGGCTGCAACATCCACAAAATACCGTCACGTCCGCGCTGAGCCTTGACATTAAATTACCAGTCGGTTGCCGTTCGAGGCATTTTAAACTTGGAACAGGAATATTAATTGTCTGTGGTGAATATAGAAATATTTTTTTTTATTATTTCTTCGGAAATCCAGTCAGTTCAAGCAATTGTCAGTAATTTTTATTAATCAGAATACTCTAAAGCGCACTTTAGCTGCATAAAGCATGCTAATATTTGCTGTTTGTGATGAAATTAGGTTAGATATATTATGAAAAGCATCATGTAAATAGATCCTAAGTCAGAACAAATAGTCAACAGCTAGACACGCATTTTCATGCAAAACATGTGTGACAAGTGTATTTACTGTGATGACTTATTTGTTGCACAATTGTTTGCACACAGCATTACCTATTGTGCACAGTGCAGTAACAAAATACCCGACTATCTCTATTTACATAGGTTCTTTCCCTTTCCCCCCATTTTTACGATATAAACAAGAGCATACATACAGAGGGATAATTGCATAACACACTATCAGTAGCAATGGATTTCATTTTGACAGTTCAACAACATTCATTGCGTTAATTACGTTGTCGAGCAGACACATTTTTCGAACATATGATGCAATACCCTTTAAAATGATTCAGATTGTGTAGTGCAGTAACATCGATGTGCAAGATAATGTTCAAAGTTGATTGGGAAAATTTGACAGTTTCGGGTAGCTTAATGTGCTGGCTTAATGTCTGTACATGATTCTGAACCCCTTCCGTTAAAATGTTTCGACGGTTATAAAAAAAAAATGGCTGTTCCATACATTTTAACCACGTTGGTATTGCACTTTTTTATGAAACAACATCATTTTTATTTTATTACCGTCGAAAAACTACGCTAGGGGGTCTAGAATCACGAGCTGTAATCATGGTTACCGTTTACCATCATCATTTATTGCCATCAACTGGGAATCATTTCGGATTCCGGGCTGCTACTGAGAAATTCCTAATAGAAAAACTCAATAACACTTTGCCCGACCACTATTCAAACCCAGGAACTTATGCTTAGCAGTAGAGCTTGCGACCACTGACCAACGAAGCAAGTCTAGTCCAGTCTACTTTCACATTTACAGTATGTGTTAAGGATGTTGTAGAAACATTTCATGTTCTCAGACCGTCATTTCTTGCAACAATGTATTAAATAAAGATTGCAATTCAGACAATTACAATATCGTTTGGATGCGCATTGCATAAAGTGGATTACGGCATTACAACACATCTTGGCATTTTGTTCCGTTTCGAGTTCGATCCGACTCACGAATGTAATGTATAAGCAATCAGCAATTTGCGAGCTCGCATTGGCTATAGAGATTATTAGAATGTGACTTAAAATCACATCTGTTGAACCGAAGGGTTTGGTAGACATGTACTTATAGTACACCTATATTTTGACTGTTATATTTAAGGCAAACGGCATAATAGGGGGCGAGGCTTTTGCCACATGAATAAAAAAACCTGGTCATATGCGAGTTGGACCCGCGCACCGCGAGGGCTCCGTGCAAATTGTAGGTATGTAAATAGTTTTAAAATTATTTTTTTTGTAATTTAACTACAAATTTACGGTTTTCGGATTTTTTTCCTTTACTTGTGCTACATGACATTGCTTCTTGCCAAATTTCATGATTCTAGGTCAATGGGAAGTACCCTATAGGTTTCGGAACATAAACGCCCGTATCTTTTCATTGCGTTAACTTAGAAGTTTAATTTTTTCACTGCTTCAAAGGATTGCAGCTCTGAGTATTTGATATTAATTTCAACTAGATAACTCCACGCGTTCTTGAGAAAAAGGGTTTGGACTGACGTACAGACGGACAGCGAAGTGTTTGTTATCTTTATTAAAAAATAAATTAATAAGCATCAGGAGAATCAATAGTGCTGTGCCATCATATCAGAGTTCGCATTTTGATTGAACAGCCACACAGCCTAAATGCTTCAATCTCTTTAAAAGGTCAAGGATCGGCTCTGACTCACTTAAGACTATTTAATTTGGCACTTATTACATAAATAATTTGACCTTGTAAATTGATGCGCAGAAAAATGTGAAAGACCAGAGATACATCGGTTGTATAAAATCCGTTAACTTTAAATAAGTTAATATTATTTACATAATTATCCTTCTTACAACATTCTTATTTCTTAATTAAATTTTAACATTTAGAGCAAAACCAGATCGTCTATTAAACTTGAAAACATCACTAATAGTGGCTAACGAGCTTCTAATTAAATATCAATAAAGATGAAGTTTCATTTGACTTGCAAATGAATTGCCAATGCATCTGGCATATAGATGGCTTTTAAGAAGCTGTCGGCTATTTGCTGCTTTTGTATATTGCATGGATTATAATTATTATGTCGTGTTTTTGGCTGAAGACTATAGTAATCTGTTTGTAGTTTCCTTTTAATTGCAAACTGAAGCGTTTTAATAGTTAATTGAGGAGAGCTGGTCTTGGTGGTAACGGGCGTGACTTACGACTTATAGGTCGTAGGTTCGAAACCCAGACAGGCGCTTTACTTTTTGTAAATAATTTCATCACTCTCAAAACAGTGAAGGAAAACATCGTGAGGAAACCGGCATGTCCTAGAACCAAAAATTCGAAGACATCTACTAACTCTCACTGGGCCCGCGTGGTAGATTATGCCCACTCCCTCTCGAAGAGAGGAGGGCTGTGTCCCAGCAGTGGGAACATTATATAGGCTGATTAGATATACTATGCATAATACTCAAACACACTCACTCACTCAGTTTTCTTTTATTCATCTTGGTTTTGCCAAATTATACGTCAATTGCATAAAGCCTTGAGCATCAAGTTGATGCTAAGTACCAAACCAAACCTAAAAACAAAATATTGAATCTAATCAAAATAAAATACTTATATTGAAATACCTCACTTGACAGGCGGATCAAATCAAAGCTATATTTATTTACTTATTTATATAAAGACTTATTTCTTGCCAAACTTAAAGCGTGGCAGTGATATTGCTCACAGAACAGATGGCCGAAAGGTTCTAGAGTGGTGACTGCGTAGCGAAAGACGTAGCGTTGGAAAGCCCCTAGAAGTTGGACCGATGACCTGGTGAAGGCTGCAGGAATCCGCTTCCACAGAACTGATCGAAGTAGCTTAGGGAATACCTACGTTCAGCAGTGGACGTTTTACGGATGAAATGATGATGATTAACACGTACACAGCATTAAACTATAGTCTTTAAAAGGAAAGCATCGGAACAAGCTAGAGTCCATTCGAGAACGTTCGCTACGATTCCGACAGCTAATAACCACAGTTTTACTATTACCATACATTCAGCCTCGTGACATAATTATAAATTCTTACGTGAAAAGACAAATTGATCAACTAATTTAAATGTCACATTTACATTCTAGTAAAGCCCGCCTCGTTGGTTTAGTGGTCGCAAGCGTTACTGAGCATGACGTCCTGGGTTCGAGTCCCAGGTCGGGCAAAGTGTTATTGTGTTTTTCTAACTTAACTAAAATATAGCGTCGAAAAATTCATCCTCATCGCTATCAACTGGTAATGTACATAAGAGACCTATTGAGACTATATTTTTTACCTATATGATAATGACCTTGTAAAAGTGTTTAAAGGCTTCATCACCTACATTTGAAACTAACCAAATGTAATACAATATTCAATTTAACACTAAATATATAATATATTATGTAGATCTAGTTTGTACCTATAAAGAAAAAAAAGGAAGAGCTCATAGGACATCAAATAACTCGTCTGCATCGCTGTCAGTTGGTAAGGCTGGCAGCGTTGCCACGTTGGATTGCAATGTTGATTCTTTGACCTAAAAATTGGCAATGTCCCGAAATAGGTACTCGAAGAGCCTGAGAAGAAACGGAGTTATCGACATAGCTTGCAGCGTGAGCAAACTGAAGTGGCAGTGGGCTGGCCATGTTTGTCGAAGGACCGATGGCTGGTGGAGCAGACGAGTCCTTGAGTGGAGACCACGTATCGGCAAGCGTAGTGTAGGATGTCCCCCAGCTAGATGGAAGGACGACCTAAAGAAAGTAGCTAGAATGAACTGGATGAGGAAGGTGGAGGACAGGGTGTTGTGGCGCAGCCTGGGAGAGGCCTATGTCCAGCAGTGGACTGCGATAGGCTGAGTTGAGCACTCAGACCTCAGTGTTTCAACCCAAAATGGTTCAAACATATAGCTACCAATAATGCTTTGCGACGTTTGAGGTTTCCTGCACCTACAATAGCCGTCGATTATCGTAAATGCGTTAGACTATAGGAATCCTAAGGACCTTTCAATAAACACTATAGTAATAATATCAACAAAAAAAGCAACATACCTCCTTAACCCTCTGCAGCAAAGGTTCCAGCCAGTGCGCGTTGCACTCCACATGGGAATCCAGGAAGGTGAGCACTGGCGCCACAGCAGCATCAGCCCCCCTGACCCTGGACCTCATCAGACCCTCGCGTCTGGTGTTCCGGATCACCTTCACCTTCCGAATGGCGCGGAGGGCGGCACCATCATCGGCTGTTGGGGAAAAAGCAGTTTCAACTATGAGAAGTGTACGTCTATCTATACCTACATACATTCCTACATATATAGTTTTAAAAAAAACTGCTTTTTCGTATCTGTCTGTGTGCCCGCTTATATTTTTAAACTACCTAATAGATTTTACGTGGATATATCAATCATTATACGAACGATCCCAAGAAAGACTGAAGCTGTGGCGAGCCGGTGCTTCCTTACGGCTTACCCAAACCATTTGTTCCACTCGCTGAAGACAAACTTGGACATGAGTTACCTTAGGTAACCTGGAAGTCTCTAAGCAAACTCCGGACCCAGGTTGACCGAAGCAAGGAAAACCTGTTCAGGTGCAGATTCATAGACGACTCCGCCTTGGAGTGTAAATGTAGTGCTGTACCACAAACGATGAGACACTTAATATCGTGTCCTGCGGGTCCTGTCAGCTGTACATTAGGGCGCATTCCTACTATGTCGTGACGATTAATTTATCGTTGGACGACTGTCGTCTTTAGCTGCTCCCATTATATCGACTGTTTATCGTCACCATGTCGTCAAAATATTATATCGTCGAACGACTGTTGTATCTAGCTGTTCCCATTGGATCGTGACGACATTTTTACTGTTCACGGCAGCCGCCTTGTCGTTTGCACATCAGTCGCCTCTACGCTCTTTTGATATTTTTATCATGGCTACGACAGATAGTCGCAATAACGACACATGATTTGCCGTCACGATAAGTCGTGACGTTTTTTTATAGTTTTACGACTGTCGTGCTAGCCGTTCCCATTGACTTGACAATCTGTCGTCACTGCAAAAAGAAGTCGTGGACGACAGTTGATCGTGCCATCCTATGTGTGAACACCTCGATTTAAATACACAAGCCACGACGCTTTAAACGACAAGATAATCTGTCGTCACGACATAGTGGGAACGGGGCCTTACAGGAACTGGTGGACGCTGGTGATGGTGCCAAACAAGTAGCCGAATTCTGTGCCGAGTCCATTTAGATTGCTATCGACACGCTAAGAATAAGAATCAATTACTTATATTGACATGAGCTCGACGATCACTGTTCTACAGAATTGTTGCATAATTTAAATTCAATATTATACAGTTATACTAGCAGCGCCCCACGATTTCACCCGCGTTAGTTTCGATCCCGTGGGAAAATTGGAATAAAAAGTTAATCCTGGTTATAAACTATCTGTGTGCCAAATTTCATCCAAATCCGTTCAGTTGTTTGTGCGTGACTGAGTAACAAACATCCAAACATCTTCACAAACTTTCACATTTGTAATATTAGTAGGTTTATAATAATGAGTTTGAAAGATTTTTTTGTAAAATATTATGTATTATGAAATTATGCTGTAAAAAGTAAAACATGTTGGCTAGATGCGCAATAATTGTACCTATTGATAAAATGTTACATAATTTCAATTCAGTAATAATAAAACATTTTAAACAAATTGTTTGATTGATTGATCTGAGGGGCAATTCTCGTAATTTTAGGAGCTTTCTAGCTGTCTGACCTCAGTCTCAATCTGTCAAAAATACCTCTAAAATACCTTCATTTTTGACAAGTTTTTGACATTAATTTTCGCTGATATGGGATTGCGACTAGATTTTGACGTTTTCCATTACACGAATTGGCCTTCTTTCGCGTTTCATTTTCTCTCTATTCCTAAAAAAGTCGGTACGTGAATTATGTAAAGTGCAGAATTTATTATACACTTACGTTTAAAGTAGCAATACCCTACAGGCGACCTTGCCAGTATAAAATAAGACGGTAAATCTACATGATACGTCCCTTAGGATCTGTCTTCTGAGGATAAAGGAAATGTTTCCGATTCGCTTGAGTTCTTCGGCCAATTTTTTTTCGTGTACATTATATTGATTGCTTTTACTGGATACGAGCCAGTATTTAAAATGTATTCTTTTCTTATAACACAAGCTATCACTTCATTGACAGACGGTAACGGAAAACATAGTCTGGAAATCTGTGCTCACTGAAAAATCGTGATAGAGAATGCTCACTTCATTTTATATTGAAAAAGGGCCTTTTTCTTGCAGGGGATAATTTTAAGCAGGAATCTTAAAGATGTCGATTCAGAATTCTAAAAGTCCTGATACTCATCGTCGTCGTCGTTTATGGATAAAAACGACGTAACGACTGACGTCGTGGTTGAGGTATATACAATGTTGAGTATCCTCATTTAGATTTTAGGTAAATGAGGATAAAAACATGTCAACAAAATTGGCTCAGCTAAACATTTTGGTTAATATTTGACTTTAATTTTGTGTATTGCTTTGTAGTAACAGTCTTAAGATTGCAGAATTTGGAAATTAATATCTTATTTGGATACATCGCAGCCAACTTTAAGAACTTTTACACCTTGATTGTTACTACTAATCTTGAAATTTAAACATATTTTAGATGATAATAATACCTAGTTACTATAATTTCCAATATTTTTCAGTTAAAACCGCGGCCAAATCCAAAATGTTTCAAAACACTGCCACACAATTACACACATCAAAAGTGTCTAGGGATCAAGCATTTTTATGCGGATTTCTTGAGATTGAGATGTGGCTTTGTAATAAATTTATGATTTTATAAATTTATATGGATCCTTTTTGGTGCATTTCATAATTTGAATCAGGAACTGTGAATCAAATTCGAGTAAAAGATGAAAATCAGCTGTCAATATTTTCCCTATAAAAACATACAACGCATTGAAGACATTATTAGTGCTACTGTTTCCCTACTACTGATTAAAACCAACGTTATTATGGAGCGGCGACGTCATTTAAGCAGGGAAGAAATGCTCAGAGCCGTGGGAATGATAGAAGCTGGTTCCCGGCAACGTACTGTGGCTTTAGCTCTGAATACAAGTCAGAGTGTTATCAGTCGACTTTGGACACGTTACCGAAGCACTGGTACCGTGACTGAGCGCCATGGAGGACGGTATCGCTGCACCACACGGAGACAAGACCGATACATTCAAATCTTAACTCGAAGAGCTCCAACAATAACCGCCATGATGTTAGCCGTGAGGCTTCATCACTCTTCAGGGAACTTAATTAGCGACCAAACAGTCAGAAACCGCTTGCATGAAGTGAACCTTCATTCCCGAAGACCGCTACGGGTACCACCTATAGCAATGCACAATCGTAGGATTCGATATCAATGGGCTCTTGAACACAGAAATTGGGCAGAAGAACAATGGCGTTTCGTGTGCTTTTCTGATGAGTCTCGTTTTGGTATGAGACCGGATACAAGACGTATACGACACTGGAGAACCCCTGGACGCCAACAGCGATTAAAATCCTGCCAGGAAGTCCATCCTTATAGTGGTGGAACCATCATGGTATGGGCGGGTATTTGGATCGGCGGAAGAACTGAGTTGATTTGGATCAGAGGCAACCTCAACGCTCAAATTTATGCTGAGACGATTGTATCAGACGTCATCGTTCCTCTACAAGTGCAAATCGGTCCCTTATTTCAGTTAATGCATGATAATGCACGACCGCACACCGCAAGAGTTGTAAGACAGACTCTCGCCGCAGCTAACATCAATGTCCTGCCCTGGCCTGCTCAGTCGCCAGACTTGAACCCGATTGAGCATGCATGGGATATGCTACAGAGAAGAGCTCTGCCGAATATGGAGGGTATCCAGTCGCAAGAAGACCTTTTTTTGTTGTTGCAACGAACATGGGCGGCCATTCCACAGCGTGATTTGGATGAACTCATTTTGAGTATACCAAACCGATGTTCTTGTGTTGTTAGTGTTCGCGGTAGAAACACGGATTATTAATTGTTTAAGTTACCCAATAAAATTTTAGAGAAAACTGTTATTTCAGTCTTTTTTTCGAACTTTTGTGTTAGTGGTTCAAATGTCAAAAATCCCTTTATTAGGAAAATGGCAAATTTCTTTATTAATGCAAAGGTGACTTGGTTTATCGTTACTGTGACAAACGAAAACACTTTATTTGATGAATCCTTAAAGAAAATTTTAATTAATATCAATCAGGAGAAAAGTTATTGCAAAAATATATGTTGATCCCTAGACACTTTTGATGTGTGTATTACAATTAACAGTATTATTCTGCTAATTAATTGCTCTACCACTAGAACACAAAAGCTTTTAACTCAATTATATTGCTCGAATTTCACAATTTATTATGTGAAATGAAAATGAATTGCCAACGAAACTATTGTTCCAGATAATTACCCGAATCAAGTGTTTTGTTCAATTAAATACACACAGTGTACCTACAATTCACAACACTGTGGTGGATTTACGAGTACCATTGTTTCAGTAATTTCTATGAATTTGTGGGAGCGCTATTTTAGTACAGAAGGTCGACTCCATACATGATCAGCCTATAACGTTCCCACCGCCTGGGACACTGATCTCCTCTCTGCTAGAAAGAGTGGGCCATAATCTACCATGCGAGTTGGCCGATGACACGCGTCTTTGAATTTTTGGTTCTAGGATAAGTCGGTTTCCTTAAGATGTTTTCCTTCATCGTTATGAGAGCTGATATGGCTGGAAGGGGGGAAATTATCGAGACGATGTCTAACAGAGAAGAAGTTATGGAAGAAAAAGACATACGCTAACCCCAAATCAATTGGGATAAAGGATGTTGAAATGATCGGAAAAAGCCGCTAGGTTTAGCTCAAAAGCAAGCCTAGATGGTGAAGCAAGTTTGCCTCATCGTGTGGATCCGATTTTCTGTACTAGAAATCTATTCTGTGGCACCACTGTGGTCACGATTTACTTTTGTTTCTGTAAATTCTTTGATATTGTGGGAGCGGCATTTTAGTTTCGTTTTGTTTTTAGGCTTGGCAGTGCGCCAGCCAAGTTGGCACATTTATTAGCGCTTGCATGTTTGTATGACAATATTCTTGTCCCATTTCTGTGTCAGTAAGTTCTTTGATATAAAGATGCTGTCTCTTGTTTTATTTTTGGTAGGTCAGCTTGACATTTTCTTATTCTATTGTTGGGAATGTTGTTTAAGAAAATGTCAGTGCGATGACAATATTTTAGTTGCACAAACATTTTCATTTTGCGAAACCAAGCGTTGCTATTTTAAATGAGTAAGTATTAAAATCAGAAATGTAAAGTTCATAATTATTTTTCATGCGTTTATTCCTAAGCGTTGTGTTAGTTTCTTAATTAAATAATCATTTTTCTTTTAAGTAGGTACTTACATAGTTTTAACTACAAGTAACGCATAATGGTAAGCCTTCCTTAGTGAAAAACTATTATTTTCGTTTTCTACTGTATTTTTTAATGGTCATGATTCTCCAGCCATTGTCTTAATTTATTTGTGGGCGCAACATGTCTTTTTTAACCGACTTCAAAAAAAGGAGGAGGTTATCAATTCGGTTGATTTTTTTAAAATGTTTGTTACCACAGAACTGTGTTATTTATAAGACGATTTGCATTTTTTTTTTTTGAAGGAATATAAGTACTTTATCTTCCATATTCTATATTAGTTTTCATCTCAGTAGTCACCCCCCTTCTAACCATATCATCATTCACACAGTTCATCCATCAAAGTCAAAGTCAAAGTCAAAGTCAAATCATTTATTTCAAATAGGCACTTTTGAACGTCAAAATTTAAAATTAAAAAATAGAATCGATTCTAGTCGCCCCTTCCAAAATGTAGTTTTCGTAATCATCGTTTCTTTGGTCTTCCCCTACTTTTATAGCCATCGACATTCATACTCAAAACACTCTTCACATTTTATTCATTCCTCCGTATGATATGCCCATACCATGACAACCGATTGCCACAAAACTTTTCAGTTACAATTTCTTAATACATATTATAATTTAACTAAGTATTCCACCTTAAGAACTTGTAATGTAAACCATATTCATATTGTCGGTACGAAGCCTTTCACTTATACCATTTTTTTGTTTATTTTCATTTCAAGTTAGTGCAGTCTTGTGTAATGATTATTATAAAAAAAAATGTAATTCCCACCTACTTTTACCTGCTATAAAATATGTAAAGGCGGATCTACACCTGCGCACGTGTAGCGCTCACGAACCGTGGACACTACGCGCCTCGCGTCACACTGCGCACGCATGGCAAACAAAACGCACAGTTCACGAGCATTTATTTGTTTGTGTTTTATTAGCTGATTTAGTGTTCGAGGTTACTTCACGAAACTACGAAAATGTGCACATCGTGAATATCACAAGCTGCACGCGAACCGCTCGTTATCTTCTGTCGAATATTTCCACATGTGTCTTGATCCTAAGATACACGTGAAACCCACTGTTCGTGCACGTGCGCAGGTGTGGATGCGCCTTAAGAGATAAGTTAGATGACGGCGCAGTTTCAAGTCAAGTAATAACGCAGATTATATTACTTACATAATAATTTATATCAACCTTATGACCCCCGCGTGATTATCTATACTAATATTATAAAGAGGAAAGATTTGTATGTATGTTTGTAACGAATTGGCTCAAAAAGTACTGGACCGATTTTAATAATTCTTTCACCATTTGAATGCTACATTATCACTGATTAATATAGACATTTTTTTCCACCCGTGCGAAGCCGGGACGGGCCGCTAGTGCGAAATATAATTAGTGCAAAAGTACTGGTGGAATTCACGTACCTTTAAACTTGGTAGGTTAGTTAATAAAATAGCAATATTAAGAGCCCGTTTTGTCTACAGTATAACGGAATATGCTACCATCAATTAAACGAGCCGATAAAAAAAAAATCAGCATGAAAGGCGAATCTACAGATGTATCGATTTAACGAAGAAGAACTGGAGATTGAGTCCTATAAAGTAGGATAGTAATGTAGGAATGGAACTTTGATGAATGCATGACTGTGCGAAAGAGCTGAATGCTAAGATAAACGAGTAAGTGAGGCATATGATGTATGCCAAAGATGTATGCTTGGGATGACGTAGAAAATATGTAAAAAGATATAATGACAGTTAGTTTTTGGATGACGGATTAAAGACGATAAGACGTGATTTTTTAAAATATGTTTTACTTATTTCTTTTACTTTTTCTCTGACCTCAGCCCTTTCCCACACTCATATAACAGCAGGCGTGTTAGAAGTAGGTATATCAGATTTAGGCAGTTGAATCAGTAATAATAAAAAAAAAATCGACGGGTTGCACTCCGGGAGTGCCGGCAGAAGTGAAAACTTAAATATTAATGTTCTGCATTTTTGATATTTTGGAATGGTTAGAGAATAATTTTGTACGAATTGCTTTCGTTATCAGTATAAAAGTATTATTATTTATGTGGTAGGATACAATATTTATTCATTGCGCTATCGTACACAAACATGACAATTATCGAACATTCGCGCAAGCGCCTTGCGCCACCTGCCCTCTCTCCATCCGTCTTACGAATTCTCGGTCAGGTCACTTGTCCTGACGCGAGTTTAGAGATTTTTACCCATTCCAAAAAAAAATACGCAGCGCCGCTAAAGAAGTTTTCACTTCAAAAACATTTTTAATCAATTGTACCTTCGAAAAGTAGGTTGGAATATTCTCGGACGATTAAGATAAAATTTACCTCTTACACTTCAACTTTAACTTACCAAGCTATAAACAACTTTTTAATGTTTTACTAAGTACCAACAGCTGAGGAAGTACTTAAGTATAGCTATAAGCTATAATATTATTATCTAACAAAGTTGCAAGCGCTAACATAACTTAATTAGGACGCAGCAACATTGTTGGTTTTACATTAATAATTAACGCTAGCTGGCCTTTAATGCGCTTGTGTTCATAAAAGCTCAAGTATAATTAAGTAATTTTGTTAATTTGTTGCAGTATCAACGGAGATCATAACCACATACGAATAAAGGCTATCGCAGACTTGGGCAGGCCGCACCGCACGTGTTTTGTATGAAATTGCGTTGCGCTGTAATGTGCGCTTGGCGTAATGAGTTATAAACAAGATGGGCATGTAATTCAGTGCTTACTCATACAAAGATCATTATAATATTGCCCCGATTTAGTTCAGAGTAAACTGAATGCCTAGTTGCCAGATACAATTGGCCACTAGGCGTTTAGTACCTATTTTATCATAAAATCTTATTAACAAAGTTATGAGTACTCACGGTTATCACTGTAGTCGTCGACTAGAATAATTTCTTTGATGAGGTGCTCCGGACTTCTATTGAGGACACTGCAACAAAAGTATATTCATAAAGCTTTGTAAATGTCAAGAAAATAAGTACCTATTAATTTCAGTGCTGCTATTTAAGTGTTGCATTGTTTCTGAGTGCTTTAATTATGACATCATCAAGTCCTACATTGTTACAAGTATATTTTGTCGAACGACGTTGGCAGGGGGCGCTGTTCGTATACAATTGTGTAATTGTTTTGTATTTCACTAAATCGAAAAAACAAGATGGCTGCGTTAGTTCCGATTTTGGCCAAAAGGTCCTTGTACAGCTATAGTCAATGTATTTTTGTTTATACACACATCAAAAGTGTCTAGGGATCAACATATATTTTTGCAATAACTTTTCTCCTGATTGATATTAATTAAAATTTTCTTTAAGGATTCATCAAATAAAGTGTTTTCGTTTGTCACAGTAACGATAAACCAAGTCACCTTTGCATTAATAAAGAAATTTGCCATTTTCCTAATAAAGGGATTTTTGACATTTGAACCACTAACACAAAAGTTCGAAAAAAAGACTGAAATAACAGTTTTCTCTAAAATTTTATTGGGTAACTTAAACAATCAATAATCCGTGTTTCTACCGCGAACACTAACAACACAAGAACATCGGTTTGGCATACTCAAAATGAGTTCATCCAAATCACGCTGTGGAATGGCCGCCCATGTTCGTTGCAACAACAAAAAAAGGTCTTCTTGCGACTGGATACCCTCCATATTCGGCAGAGCTCTTCTCTGTAGCATATCCCATGCATGCTCAATCGGGTTCAAGTCTGGCGACTGAGCAGGCCAGGGCAGGACATTGATGTTAGCTGCGGCGAGAGTCTGTCTTACAACTCTTGCGGTGTGCGGTCGTGCATTATCATGCATTAACTGAAATAAGGGACCGATTTGCACTTGTAGAGGAACGATGACGTCTGATACAATCGTCTCAGCATAAATTTGAGCGTTGAGGTTGCCTCTGATCCAAATCAACTCAGTTCTTCCGCCGATCCAAATACCCGCCCATACCATGATGGTTCCACCACTATAAGGATGGACTTCCTGGCAGGATTTTAATCGCTGTTGGCGTCCAGGGGTTCTCCAGTGTCGTATACGTCTTGTATCCGGTCTCATACCAAAACGAGACTCATCAGAAAAGCACACGAAACGCCATTGTTCTTCTGCCCAATTTCTGTGTTCAAGAGCCCATTGATATCGAATCCTACGATTGTGCATTGCTATAGGTGGTACCCGTAGCGGTCTTCGGGAATGAAGGTTCACTTCATGCAAGCGGTTTCTGACTGTTTGGTCGCTAATTAAGTTCCCTGAAGAGTGATGAAGCCTCACGGCTAACATCATGGCGGTTATTGTTGGAGCTCTTCGAGTTAAGATTTGAATGTATCGGTCTTGTCTCCGTGTGGTGCAGCGATACCGTCCTCCATGGCGCTCAGCCACGGTACCAGTGCTTCGGTAACGTGTCCAAAGTCGACTGATAACACTCTGACTTGTATTCAGAGCTAAAGCCACAGTACGTTGCCGGGAACCAGCTTCTATCATTCCCACGGCTCTGAGCATTTCTTCCCTGCTTAAATGACGTCGCCGCTCCATAATAACGTTGGTTTTAATCAGTAGTAGGGAAACAGTAGCACTAATAATGTCTTCAATGCGTTGTATGTTTTTATAGGGAAAATATTGACAGCTGATTTTCATCTTTTACTCGAATTTGATTCACAGTTCCTGATTCAAATTATGAAATGCACCAAAAAGGATCCATATAAATTTATAAAATCATAAATTTATTACAAAGCCACATCTCAATCTCAAGAAATCCGCATAAAAATGCTTGATCCCTAGACACTTTTGATGTGTGTAGTTCCAACTGTTCCAAGAGAGTCCGAGGAAACCCGAAGATCTTACGAAGTTAACCGAAGAACGTCCTTACGGAGAGTCCCGAGAGTAGAGAAATGAAAATGTATTTACCTGACGATAGTTCGCAGTAGTGTGGACCTGGCTTCGTTGTGGAATGTGATGATGATACTGGTCTGTGGCAAGCCATCATCGTATTTCTTTAGTCGACACCTGAAAGAAAATTAAATTGAATGATTTATGTTTAGGCAAGGAATGACAAGAATTTTCCCGGTGTGTTCTAACCGAAGTTTTAAGTTGTTTTTTTTTTTTTATCAAAGCAAGAGTGAACAGGCATCTTCAGGGCACGCTCGTTCCATCATAGACCTCATCCTTCGCGATCCATCACGTTCCATCAGGTGTGATTGAGATCAAGAGCAGGCTCATTCAGCAATAAATAAATAAAAAAGAAGGAAACGGTATATTGCCGGTTGTAAAACCATCAATTTATTTCTAAAGGCTTTTAAAGACTACATTTTTTTGTTGGCTAACCTTTTTGTTATTGTTGTATCTACAGCAGACATATGGCTATATATCAGATTAGTTTTTCATCACGAATAGACCATTGTTTCCAGAGCAAATAAAACCAAAATTATTTTCCAATCTACTTAATCACAAATACCGTCATTACGTCCATCCGTACATTAAAAAAAAAATCATTAACCCAAAAGTGCCATCCACATATTTAACCAGTAATTATCATTAACAACATTGCAGAATCTCCAGCACATCTCAGGAGACATTGACCCCAAGAGGCTGCGAGGTCGTCAGGTCCCAGTGAGGTCACAAACGCCTCGTATTACGTATTTGTGAGGTTGCGTCAAATTGAGGCCATCGGTTGACACTGCACTTTTTTAGCGTCAGCTTATAAAGAATTTGGGTTAAGAACAGCTAATATTGTTTTAAGTTGTTTGATTTGTAGATTATGTATGACGTGTATTGGGTTATAGTGAATCTGGCGGTCAGGTACCCATAGTAATATTGCCAGCCTGTATTTTTTTGGGTAGGTACGCATATACTCGGGGTGTATTATTTCCACGAATGTTCAAGCCGTTAAGGGGCCACTGACTCCACTGATAGGAAAACAACCTGCCAGGGGCCCAAGTCTGCTATTACAATAGTGTCAGAATGGTCTATCATTGTTTTCATAATTGTTGATTTTGACAAGTTTGGTAATCTACTAATATAATATAATGGCGTCATTATGACTTTCCAATGGTCAACCACTGACACTCCATTGAAAGAAATGGCATAAAATGGTAATCTCATACGTAATGACAAATGAATAAATGTAATGTTTATTGCTATTTACGAATTTCTTACTACTTCAGATTGCAAACACTTGTACGTAATATGTAAAAATATATATTAAGTGACATCTACCATGAAATTTAGTAGTAGTTTTCTCAGACCATTGTCCGACCAATGATCGACCATTATGAATTTAGCAGATTACGAACTTTTAGCAAAATGACAATGGGATCGTGTTGGAATGACGAATTTATAAAAATAGCAGACATGGGTCCCTGCATGCATGTAAGGGTCGATTTAATTGAAAAGAGTTTTTGTGTAGGTAAAGAAAATCTGTATAGACTTTATTTTAACTTATGTAATGTGTTTATGTAACCCTTGATTCGAGCCTATGTCTATTTTTTTAAAGAGGGTTATTTTTTGTATTTTAAGAGTGTTCGCATTCTAGTATCTGTCGAAAAATCCTCTATCCTCTATTCGCCTACGTTTTTCACTAGTTTTTGACATTAATTGTCGCTGCGATGATATTATAACTAGACGTTGAATGTTTTTAAATACAGGAATTGGCCCTCTGTTTGTTGAAAAGGGATGACTTTCATCGAAACTAACATCAATGGTTAAGCCATTTTAAACTCTTTTCCTCTAACAAGGGCTTCATATTAACAGGATTATTGACTAACAAACAATACTATCGTCTTGCAAGATATTACACGATCTATTTGCCAGAGAATTTATTAGGTCAATATCTCGGGTCTGACCTCTTAGCTTCGGAGAACATCGTTAAGTCGACGATCTCGGCTCGCATGCAAATATCTATGGCGGTCATTAAGGTTCGTCGGAAGCCTGGAAAATGTCTGATAACTGCAGGATACTGGTACTCTGTAGTCTAAATAGTTCGAGTCTGATGGATTTCTTAGTGTAGAATATTCGTATAATTATACAAGGTGTAACAGAATAAATGCAAGTCCTGAAAGTAGTTTGTTCATAATTGAGTACTGAATCAATTTCAGTAACTTTTAATATAGGTATTTTTTCAAAAAATTATGTATTTTTTTATACTAACCGCCGATTTAGTCAAATAAAATTAAACCTTATTTCTAAGCAATAAGACTCAATTTTAAAGGCATAAAGTAATGCTAGTGTCAACACGATTTTCTTAATAAAAATAGCAAGGTTTAAAAAAAAAGTTTTGGTCATTGTATTATGCTTTTAACTCGATATTCTAATTGGGGTGTATGAGGTCTTGCGTTAATTATATTACACCTTGTATAAGTAATATCAGAAGGCCAATTCTCGTAATTTAAAACGTTCAAAATCTAGTCGCAGTCTCATCTCAGCGACAAACAAATGTCAAAAACGTCAAAATGTAGGGAAATTTGAGATATTTTTGACAGATTGAGACTGAGATCAGACTGTGAACGTTCTTAAAATTACGAGAATTGCTCCTTTGCATTGTAAGACTGGAAACTGTTTCGTGTTATTTTGGGATAGCTCGGAATTTAATTTATAAGTAGATTCTTTAGCGTATGAAGTCATGTCATCATATCTATTCTAAACACACTGCTTTTAACTTTATGTCTCTCAACAATTAATTTAGCCTCTCACAGTATTCCTTTGCCGGAGATAGGGCTCGCCCAAGTTCAGTTACAACATTCTGAAGACAACGAGAATTGGCTCTCGTAATTTATAACATTCAAAATCTATTCGCAGTGTCATCTCGGTGACAAACAAATGTCTTGTACTTGTCTAAATGTAGGGAAGGTAGAAGTATTTTTTTGACAGATTGAGGTTGAGATCAGACTGTGAACGTTCTTAAAATTACGAGAATTGTTCCTCTAATCTCTGTCTATCACATCCCGCTAAACACCACTCAACCAATTTACAACTGAAGAATAATTCTATAAATCAGTGGCTTTGGAAGTTGACATACCATCAAACAGAGAATATGCTGACTAGGTTGAAATAGTGATACAACAGTTTGTCGGCTTGAACTAAAGAATCTACTAGCTACAATTATTTAATTCTCTACACACCCTCTCACACACATACACTCACCTTCTTCACCCCACACACCTAGAAGATAGTAACCTTTCTTTCTTTTGAAATAATTATGTCCATATTTTAATAAACTGTTTCCTTTTGTTACTAAGCTCATACTTGCATACCCAGTCCGAGGGCCAGTAGCGAAGGGTGATTTTATGACAGAGGTAAGCCAGAGCAAAAAAAAAGTCAATAAAACGTTTCATTATATTTCAATGATGAATTGACGATTGAGTGGTTGTGTTCTAAATTTTCGAAGGGAAGCCGGCGGGAATCGAGTTGTATGGTAGTTTCACCACTGAAACCTAGACCGGCAGCAGATGCTAAGAATTAGACACAGTTGTAACTGATTTAGTCATAAGCATTTATTTTCCCGGCCACCGTAGGCGCGGGCCTGCGGGCGGAGAGTAATGGGTAACTCTCCGTCCGATCAGGACCAGGCCCGTGCCGGACGGCGCGTACGTGTTCCACGCGCGCCTCAAAGAGATGTCAGCAATAAGGAAGGGGCCCGCAAGGGCCGAAGCCTGCCAGGGCAGCGGGATTTTCCGAAAGGGTTACTGCTACCCCGGAACACAAAGGGCTAAGGAAGGAACACGGGTGGGTTTTAGTCAGTAAGAGTCTGACACTCCCTTCTGCTCCACCCAGAGCGGGAGGGGTCATTGGATGATTTCTCATCCACAAAAAAAAAAGCATTTATTTTTAGCAGCTAATATAACCTGTGTAACTAGTTTATTATTATTTTGGTGTAATAAATATTATTATTAATTGTCAAACTTACATAGCATTCCTTGTATCAGGAATCGGCCTATTACTAGGCAGGTTATCAGACGCGGCCTGGTTGAACCTGTTCCTCACATAAGGGTCTGAGTCCTTGGAGCCTCCAGCCACGTAACCGGCCTCGTCGAAGTACGCCCGGCCTGTGGACCCAGTGTTGCCAGTGTTGAAGATTTCTTCCGGTGACGCTGGACTGCTTTCTGGCTCTTCGACGTCTGAATGCTGTTTTATTAAACGGAGGGCTATGTTTTCTTCCTGTAACAAGTAAGAGAATGGTATTTGTATGGGGTACAAACATTTTAAATGGAGTCGTACATAATAGAATAGAATAGAATACTCTTTATTATGTACACCATTATAAATTACAGACATAAATATAGAACTTTTGCAAAGGGTGACACAATGGGCGGTCTTATCGCTAAAAGCGATCTTTTAAAGACAACCTTTGGATGGATTAAATAGGGGGAGGAGAGACAAATACTGTAGGTAGTCCGTGGTGTACCATTTACAAAATACAATAAATACATAAATAAAATAGGTATATTATACTAGTCTAAATAAATATATAGATATACATATATATAATAATAAACATAACGGGAGCATAGAAAAATATAATTTTGATGTCTAAGGAGAGAGAAAGTGCTTTTTTATCATTTCTTTAAAAGTGGACAAAGATTGAGCACGCCTTACTGACACGGGCAAGTCATTCCATAACCGTACTGCTTGAACAGTAAAAGATTTGTCATAGAAACTGGTGGAATGCATGCATCTCTAGTCTCAGGTTAGAATCTTAAAATTGTATAAAACAAACGACGATTTCGCGTCGAATTTATTTAGGTACAGACGCCAGTACATCAAGCTACTCAAAACTGTCACATTATCCCAATCTACTTTGAACTTTATTCTTTAGCGATAAAGTTGAAAATCTATTAAAGAAATTTGACAGATTGTAGTAGTTTGATGTGCTGGCGTCTGTACGTTTAATTGACATCATCCTTTATTTTTTTAGGTCCAACGGCAGAGAGCAAACTAATATATTCAACAGAAATTAGTATTCTCAGCCCAAAAATTGAACCGAGAAGGATCTACTCCGTCTTCCATAAAAGTCAGCAGATAAAATTAAAGTACCACTTTTTATATAAGATTAAAAACAGTTTTTTAAAATGCAACCTTTAATATAAGTACTCCTTCTGTTTGTTTTACATAACTTTTCCTAAAGGTCATCATCATCTGCCTAGCCTTTTCCCAACTATGTTGGGGTCGGCTTCCAGTCTAACCGGATGCAGCTGAATACCAGTATTTTACATGGAGCGACTGCCTATCTGACCTCCACAACCCAGTGATTGGGTAATACGATACCCCTTGTTAAGACTGGTTGTCAAATTTTCGGGCTTCTGACTACCCGTAACGACTGTCAAAGATCCACGAATGACAGCCGGGACCAACGGCTTGCCGTGCTTTTCGAGGTACGGAGGGGTCTTGGTATGTAAAGATGGTCACCCATCCACAGACCAACCGCGGCAAGCATAGCTTAATCTGATCGATCGACCTGTGCGGCTGTTTTTATTTAGCCACGGGCCCCTCTTTTCCCAAAGGTATTTTTTGACCGCGTAGGTATTGCAATTTTCTATGAATCACCGTTTCTTTTTGATTTTGCTGAATTCACGGTTACGGTTTGCGCACTAGGTATTTTTTTTCCTGTATAAAAGAAGTATGTAGTATAGTTTATTAAGTCACTCAAGTTCATTCTAATATTGTAACCCTTGTCAATACACTACCAGCGTGCTTTGAACTCAGCCTATAAACAAAACACACACGTTCTCATAAAACAGTCAGACAGTTCAGTTCAGTGTCTGAGCTTACCAATTACAATAATAGCCTCACATTATTCCACAACATGAACAATATAAACACTCTTACATAATTAGTGTATGTTCATGCCAACGATATTAATGAGCTAGCTGAGTATACTGGATGCGACACTCTGTAATAATTAATGTGCTACTTTAGTTTGCTCTCTTCTTGCTCTTTGGTACCTACTTCGTTTCACGTTGGACACGGTTTGTTGGAGAAAGAGTTTTATTGAAGAGTTAGTCTAAAAATGGAGAGGACCTCATCTTGTCGGACGAGTTGTGCGTGCCTTCTAGTCAGTGTTAAATAAATGTATTTCAAATGTATGTCTTTCTTTTTTTCTGTCTCATACCCAGTGATAGAACACAGCTTCCGTGACCATAGCAGCAAGAAAATTACACTTACAAAAGCAATACGAGTAGTTTGCGCGGTCACTGTCGGACTACTTAGAAAAGAAAGAGAAGCACGATGACACAACGCTGGTAATTTATTGCAAAATATGAAGCAATTATTTATTCACAAAAAATCTAATTTTTGGACTAAAATGTTAAAACACTAGTGCTTTAGTATGTTGCTTGTAGAATAATCTGACGAAAACCCAGAATGATTATTATTATTGTGTATTACGATAGTATGGTTTTTATTGTGAAAAGAAAGTTTTTAGAGCTATCTTCATGATTTTTTTCTATAGTAACAAATTAGTTGTATTACGATTTCAACACTCTATCTAACTAGCATATAACCTGACGAATATCATATATTTTTCTGATTTTATTTACTGCAGTCGATCATATACTTTTAGGCATTATAAACCTTGCGTTTTTTGGGTTTAGGTCGTGTAGTCTTTAATAAAATTAAACAGAGAACGCTGCTACCCATCTTTGTCACGCAAAGTTGACACACACACATTTGTAACCAAATTCCTTCTCGTTGACACATACAAATTTTGCATGAGATTATGAGATTATAGCAATAACTCATCTAGTCTGTAACACTTATACGTCTTTGGAAGCCAACCTAATATTTAATTCATAGCGCCCGTCTCGCTTTACGCGTTTCTAACTAAAATATACTTTAAGAGCTTCGTTTTATAGTAAGCCTTGATAAGGAATTATGTACTTAAAACTTACCTATGTAACATATAACTCAACATCACGCCTGTTATCGTCGAGGGGTAAGGCAGAGAAGTATTTGTAGTACATCCATGCGCATTTCGCCTAATGCCTTAAGCCGGACACAAATTCAGACTCCGGGCTGCTATCGAGAAATTCCCGATGGAAAAACCCAATAACACTCCGCCCGACCTCGTAATCGAACTAAGGACCTCATGTTCAGCAGTAGCGCTTGCGACCACAAGACCAATATTCGATTTCCAGATGGGGCAAAGTATTATTGTTTTTCCGTCAGGAACTTGTAAGAGCGTTTACGACGCGTAGGGCATTTCATACAAATTTTCAAGCCCTTGTTTTTCGAAATGAATGAACCGATTTTAATGAAACTTCATACGCATAAGCAGCAGTGCTATTCTGTAAAAATCTCACCGTGAAAACTAAGGTGAAGTGAGCTGTCATTCCAACTGATGTTAGGGATTGCCTTCATTGATAGTTCACTTCACGCACAATCGATAGGCAGTATAGAAAGGTGTAAAAAGTTAGTAAAGAACATTTTCGAAAAATAGTGTTACAGCCAAATTAGACCGATTTTAAATTTTCCATAGAAACAGAGATTTCCAGTTATATTTTTTTAAAGACGTTTCGAAAATGTTCTTTACTAACTTTTTAGACCTTTGTATCCTGCTTATACGTATGAAGTTTCATTAAAATCGGTTAATTTATTTCGAAAAACATGGGCTTGAAAGTTTGTATGAAATGCCGTACGTCGTAAACGCTCTTAAGTTGGTGCCCGTGCAGCGGGATTTTTCGAAAGGGTTTACCGCTACCCCGGAACATAGGGCTAAAGAAGGAACACGGGTCTAGCTAGTCAGTAAGAGTCTAACACTCCTTTCCGCTCCACCCAGAGCGGGAGAGGTCATTCGATGATTCCCCATCCTCAAAAAAAAAAAAGTTGGTGCCGGTAGTCTGGATATAAGCCCGATTGTTGGCATTATCTGATGAAATGTGGGTGGTACTATTGGTGCACCTCTACCTAACCTTTTGGAGATTAAAGGCGTGCATGTTATCTATAAAACAACTTTTGTGCAAGGTCATAAACAATTTACTTAATAAAGCGTAAAGCGTAAAGCGAAATCACCGATCACATTCGAAATATGAGTATGTTATAAAATCGATTTGCGTAAAAAACGATTATAGTCTGACCTTGAAAGAGGTTTCCTTTGCCCATCCGTTTCTCTCAACCTTGACATTTCGTCTTTCTAGCACGCTTTACTATTATACCATTATGTATGATAATTCAATAACTGGTTTAAGGTATATATAATGTCATCATCTGTTTTGTAACTGAATCATTAAGTTCTTGTTAAAAAATAGCTTATTTAATGTAGGCTTTTAATCAGCCTATAATGTTCCCACTGCTGGGACAAGCCTCATCTCTGTAAGAGGGACTGGTCCACCACGCGGGCCCAGTCCGGGTTGGTAGAGGTCACATGTCATCAAGTTTTTGATTCAAGGACATGCCGGTTTCCTAACGATGTTTTCCTTCAAGGAGACGGAAAATTAAATGTGGGTAGTGTTCACATTATAAAAGAATCCATTATTTATTAATAACTAAGTACACAATATTTCTAATAACAATTATCGCTTACCTTTCATCCTTATATTTCTCGTTTATTTGTGCATGTTTTTTTGCTTGCACTTTCACTAACGCCAAAAATGTTTTAGCTGACTTATTTATAGACGTTATTCCATCGTATTGGTTTAATCCCAATGTAAACCACAGCTAAGTAAAGTTCAAACACACAGGTTGAAATCTGTCCCTATATGGTCCGCCGGGCTCGGCTGCCTGCAGCGTATTGTGCGATGAAATTACAGTGCACGGATTAATAAATTATTATGACAATGTCTTTTGTTGTGTTGGACGTTAGGCATCGTATAAAACAAGTTTTTTGTTTTGACTCGTTTCTAAGAATTTCTTTGTTTACATACTAGCGAAGGTCTATCATGCGGCCATATCATTTATTTATTTATCAGTGTTTTTTTGTATATCTTTTTTTTTTTTTTGCAATGTTTCTCAGTATCACACTATTTACACATTTTCATTACTGTCCTTATCTGCCACAAATGTATTTTATTTATTTAAGTATGCATACACACGTCACGTTGCAGTATAAAACTGATTTACATCCGTCACCTCACACATCAGGTCCAGTTGAAAACCAGCGTCAGGCACTAGTTGTCTGGCATTTATGCTGAACTGGACCTTTTTGGCGCAGCCGTGAGGCACACTCTCCTGCTATTTTCTTACATCGGACTATACACTCTTTTATGTTTTTTTTTTTTTTATTGTATCTGATGTATGTCGTGGGTGTAAGTACCTACTGTGTCTTTTGGTCTGTGCTAAATAAATGTATTTTCTTTCTTTCTTTCTTCACCGTTTTGAGGGCAGTGATGATGAAATAATTTAAACAAGGTAAAGCGCCTGTGCCTCTGTACAACTCGTAAGTCCCGGCCGTTACCGCAGGCTCGCCATTTTTTTTATATGATTAACGATTAAAAGCCTATCTTATTGGGCCATACTTTATAATAAAGATACTAGCTGACCCCGCAAACGTTTTGCAAAAAAAAAAAAAAAAGATAGTAGCCGATTTTCAGACCTACCGATATGCACACCAAATTTCATACAAATCGGTCCAGCCGTTTCGGAGGAGTGTGGTAACTAACATTGTGACACGAGAATTTTATATATTAGATTTTGCTTTCACAACTAACAATTTTTTAGTTTTCAGATTATTTGTAACTAACTATTTACACTAGATACTAAATTAAATGACTAACTAACTTGCTATACAAATACCTAAATACAAAAAACAAAGGACACTTAGGCGTCGAACTACTCGTCCGCATCGCTGTCATTCAGAAACGTGCCCAGAAGACTGGCAGCGTAGCCACGTTGAATGGCAATGCTAACTCTTTGGCTAAAGAACGACCCAGCCAGCCAGTCTGTTCACGTGAAGTGTCTACCAGGCGGCGAGCACTCGGGCCCCATGACCCGAGCGTTTCGACCCCAAACGGCTCAAAGCTGTACCCATAAGCCCAATTATAATTAGAATAATAATAATTATATAATATAAATAAGTATACTGATATTACTGGTTATCTTAGGAAATAACGACGACTTTGAGACGGCTTTTGGCACAGTCTTTTTTCAAGGTTACTTGACTTGTCTTCTACTCTCTTAATAACATGTATGTACTTTCTTTTTATCGACTTTTTTTTGTCATTAACCATATGTGGAGGCTTGTTATTAGCAATTTTTTAATATTATATGGTATATATCAGTGATATGTTAGTCTGTAAGCCTTCTTTAAAATTAAATAAATAAATAAATAATTAGATACTAATTAATGCGTCTATAGAGCTAAAGGGTCATAGTGTTAAGGTAACTTCTGAACCCAATACGTATCTACCTAAACATAGAATTCTTGATAAGTTTTCCTTTAGTTTATATAACGTGTTGACATGAGTTATACCGGATATTTGCATAATCAGCCTAAAATGTTCTCACTGGGTGGTACACAGGCCTCCTCTCTGTAAAAGGGAGTGGGCCGTAATCAACCACGCGAGCCCAGTGCGGGTTGGTAGATTTTACATGTCTTAAAATTTTTGTTTCTAGGACATGCCGGTTCTGCAAGGATGTGCTTTAAAGGCGTTCCGGAATTGGAACCGGGACCACCCCTCTGTGCCGTGTGCTGTGTGTGTGATCACCGGGGTGGTTTTAGTGAGGTAAAAATCCCACACTCCCCGATCTCCCTCCCCGGAAATCGGGTGCCTTTCGAAGGTTTCCCCCCGAAAACAAAAAAAGGACATGCCGGTTTCCTCGTGATTTTTTCCTTCACCGTTTCGAGAGCAGTGGTGATGAAATTATTTCACAAAGTAAAGTGCCTGTTTGAGTTCGAACCTATGACTCGTAAGTCACCACAGCACCACTACAGCTCCACCACAGCTCCACCACAGCTACACCACAGCTCCACCGCGCTCTAGTAGCTCCAGCGCGCCGCAGCTCCAGCGCTCCTGGATATGTCGTTAGTAGTACCTTTCGTTGTTAGTTTTAAGACCCACGGCAATTATTTTTACGGAGACTTCAGCATTAATCGTTCTTTAACAAGCCAGTCAGTATAATTATGTTATTTAGGAGTAAATGACAGATGTCATTAAATTTTTAAATATGAGTGAATGTGACCTTGAATGTTTTTGTGAAAATTATTCTAAGGAATTCTACTATTATAAAACAAGGTATTCTGAAAATGTGTCAATAGTAATTACAGTCCGGGTGTCAAGAGAATGCGTTATTGACACATCTGTCAGTTTCATACAAACGAATACGTGTTTTGCGAATTTCTATTCTATTTTTAATTATGGCAAGTAAAACCGATGTCGACTATTCTGCCAATGTCAAAACTGAACTGGAAAAGCAAGTGTGCATTATTTTACATTAGAAGATAAAACGTTTAAAAATCTACAATGACAGATCTTCATTAGTTACTAGAATTGTTGCACTGATAGGTGTCCGGAACGCATTCTCTTGACGGCCGGACTGTGCACTGTACACATTATATATAATTTTTTTTTTCTCTCTTTAGATTATTGAGACCGTTTTTTCTTTTATGTATGACACTAAAAGCATGTTCACTAACGAAAAGTAACTGTTATAGTTTAATACCTATACAAATTTGGAATTTATTAATACGAAACAAAATATTGACTAAATAACAAAGTAAAAACTATATCAGCAGTAGCTTATGGTAAGCGGAATCGTCATTAAGCGATGTGAAATATCGTTTTTCGCTTGTCAGTTGATTTACTTGAATTCAGTTCTGAATTTATTTGCTTAGCCTTGGGCCTAATTCATCTATTAGAACCGTAATAATAATGATTAATTGATTTGCTTATATGTGTTGAACACGCAATATCATCAAGTGATTAACAATATTTATTTTCTGTCAAAATTATGAACTTGTAAAAACTGAGTAAAAAAAACAAGCTATATTATTTTTTGCTGCTCGACAAAGACGATTACAAAAAAAATAAACACCACTTAGGTACTAAAATGTAAAATCAATTTATTTTCTGTCATTATTGCATTAAAAAATCGACTAAAATCAATTTATTCATAGAGTTATCATCAAGCACTTCACTAATTTGTAAAAAAAGAAAACAAACAGTCTCGTGTTTGTCACGGTCTCTTTACTAGAACTAACGACTAAACTAATGACCTTGAGAGGTCGTGGCAATTTAACCGGACTATCCTGTGGTTGATTTAAGTAAACCCAAAGCCTCCAGCCAGGGGCGAATATCTAATAGACTAAGCGACTGTACCTACGCTAAGGGCACTCCCTGTGGGGTATGAACTTCTGCTTAGGGCGTCGCTGGCGAGAGGACAGCAAGATGGGACAGGCTGGATCAAATTATAATTATTTAACTACTGGCTCAGCTACGGCGCGGGCTGGCACTTCATCGAGCAAGGGACTAATTACTACTTAAGTACTTACCTAATTATACAAAGAGGAAGAGAACCTTTGACTCAGTAGGTAGGTACTAAAAGTGTAAGGTATTAACAAGACGTAAATGGTTTATTTTTGTTTATTTCGTAAATAGCTCATGACAATCTGGGGTCTAGACAAAATCAAATGGTTGCTAATTGTATTGTAAAATATAATTAATTTATAGACATTGTATTACATTCTGTGATTACTTTAACTTACACACTGACTTATTAATTGTTATTTTTTTTGGGAAAATCGTATATTTACAATGTTTGCAACTTTGTGAGCAGCAAGTAGTTATCCATCACATAATTAATTTATATTATATTGTGGTACAGTAATTTTATGCTAGTTGCATCGTCTTCACATATATCTAATTAATGTATACAAAATATTTGTATTATTACAAAAAAAAAACAAAATGGCGGACCGGTAGGTATGCCACGGATCTTCAAAGCCCTTTATGGCTAAGAAATTTACCAATTTTGATCTTTAAGTTATGCTAACCCAACGCTTTGCTTGTAGTGTCTACTTTCATTTACCCCTTAAATTGTCAAATTATCGAGGAATTTTGTTCCGGTCTTACCGATCTTGAAACACATCATGCTGTTACGTGACTAAGACACGCACTTGACCGGTTTTTATTTTCTGCCTCGAATTTTTTCTCTCTCTGTATCGACATTGACAGGCAATAGAAAGGTAACACATTTGACGTTTGTATGGCTTTTTTTTTTTTTTTTTTTTTTGTGGATGGGAAATCATCCAATGACCCCTCCCGCTCTGGGTGGAGCAGAAGGGAGTGTCAGACTCTTACTGACTAAAACCCACCCGTGTTCCTTCCTTAGCCCTTTGTGTTCCGGGGTAGCGGTAACCCTTTCGGACAATCCCGCTGCCCCGGCAGGCTTCGGCCCTTTCGGGCCCCTTCCTTATGCTGACATCTCTTTGAGGCACGCGTGGAACACGTACGCGCCGTCCGGCACGGGCCTGGTCCTGATCGGACGGAGAGTTACCCATTACTCTCCGCCCGCAGGCCCGCGCCTACGGTGGCCGGGAGTCGTCTCGCGGCTCCCGACGCCCGGGGCGTCTCCCGCGGCGGCTGGGACGTGAGGCCCTCTCCCTCAGCCGTCCCACCACCTCCTTCGCTAGCATGACTGCTTCGCAGAAGGAGGTGACGGCCTCCCACTCCCTCTCGCCCCGGACCATGGCTTGAACCAGGGCCGGGCGCGAGAGGTCGCCGCCGCCGCCGATCGCCTCTGCGAGAACACGGCGGTGCTCCGCCCAATTGGGGCATACCGCCACCGTATGCTCCACCGTGTCCTCCGGGCGACCCTCGCAGTGGTGACACCCGGGCGTATCCTCCCGCCCGATAATGTGCAGGAACCTCCCGAAACACCCGTGTCCGGTGAGGACCTGCGTCAGGCGGTAGGTGAGGGCGCCGTGGCGCCTCTCTAGCCACTCCTCAAAGAGGGGTCTTACCGCCGCTATCGCGGCGTGCCCTACGTTTGTATGGCTAACGCAACTATTATTAAATGGTGATTATGAGTAGATACTAACGCATTGTATCTGCTATACGTAGGTATTGTAGCTATTATGAACATATTTTATACAGATAAGTATCAGTTAATTTATCGCTAGTGTTGGAACCAAATGAGTTTACTTTTGACAGCACTTTGACATTGACGTTCTTGTTATGAACTTTGATATGTCACTCTGACACACGAATGTGACAGCGCGCTTTTTTTGTTGTTTTACTAGGACGGTTGGCTTATTTTGTGTATTGAAGTCATCTTCATTTTCTTTGTCATTAAAAGTTTTATTATAAGCCTCTGTTTGAGCTTCGTTGTTTTAAGCAATTTTTTTTTCTTTGTTGACTATTTTTTATTTACTTACTATAAACTTTTCTGCAAGGAATTGTTGAAGAGCACCGTGGCAAATTTATACATCACAGAAATCATGACATTTGAGGCCAATTCTTACTTAATGAGTTATATTGCTGATTATATATACGTCTAAGTTACGGTCGCGAATCAAAATTAAACAACGTAATTTTAATTTCGTGGTAAACCTTAGCGCACCTTTCTGAAACAGTAATGTCGTGTCTTGTTTTTGAAATGCAACTGGAATGTAAAGTTTCTCTGCAAATTTCATAAGAAAAAAATAAATTTAAATTCTAGTCCAACTAATCGATAGATACAATATAAATGTTACTCTGATATCCTGTTCATGAAAGCTATCATGCAATCAGCTATACATACCCAAGTAATATTCCCCAGCGATTAAACTTTTACACTTCCGGCCAATTAAAGGGGAATGCAATTGATTTTGCACACTTTTCCACACAAGTCCTGTTTTCTATACTAGTTAGAGATAAGACAAGCTGGTTTATTATGCTGAGCTTTCTACGTGTTCGGTGGATTAGCAAGCTAATCGTGTAAACAGTGAAAGTGCTTTGACGGTGTTGAAATTTGCTTGGATTCTGATACGTACTTTGTTTTACCTAAGTATGTAGTTTTATTGGTGGTGGTTGTAAAGGTCAGAAAACTAACCTGAGAATAATAATATTCTAGAAAAATTTAAGCTTATTTACTCTAGACTAAAAATTAATGCGTTAAGAGAGCCTGAAGATGGTATGGTTTCGAGGAAGGTGCGTGCGTTCAATCTTACAGAGTGAATAATTTGTTCATTATCTCGTAAATTTTTTAGTATCACCTCGTGTCGACACGTGAGCCCATTTTCCACGTCGCTTATAATTTGCAGACGATCATTACATTGTGTAAGAAATCTTTTTCTAAAAACCGCTCAACTTAACTGCTTCTTATCGAATTTATATATTTCCATTTGGTCTAGTATCTATAATACAAATTATTATAACAACTAGATTTACATTTTCATTTTAGAAGACTCTCGGACGAAGCATGAATATAGAAAATATTTACAAGTTACGCAGGTGCTTCGCCCATGTTACAAGTTGGTTCGTGAAACTATAATGTATGCCTCTCCAGGGTGCATTACTTATACGAAACGGACAGCTTTTTCTGTACTTTTAGAGGGAATTATTTATATTTATTTATATTTTCTCACCTCGTTTTGTAAATTCGTTGAGCATGAAAACTATTACTAGGTCAGTAATTTAATATAGATTATTATTTTATTCATATTTTGTTTGTAACTTTAAATTAGAATGAAAAAAACTGCAATAGAATGCATTATTACTTATTTAAAAATTATAAGTTGTAAACATAAAATTGTAGTAATACAATTAGAGGGGATCGGCACTGTTACTCCTTAATACAGGCTATGTCACAGCCTAGCAAGGAGAACAGCACGTCACCCACTTGATTGCCAGAGTTTGAATACTACCCACTTTGTTAAAAAACTGTTAAATGTACTACAATCTTTTTTATATAAATAAAGATTATTATTCTGTATTCTCAAGAATTGAAAGTAATTTTTCACTAATACCGGGTTCACAAGGTTCAATTTTAGTTGATCAATTAGGCTGCTAAGTCGAAAGTGATATGAACCTAATGAATTTAAAATTCAAAGTATTTTTTTCTGACGCTCTGTAGTTTCTACCAACCCACATGGGAAAAAGACGTGGAGTTTATGTTTATACTTTTTTGTTGAACAGCAAACTTTATCAACTAAAACACGGCACTAATCAGAGATGCTCTTAAATCAAAGTTATTCAAGTGTGTTCTCTCTCAGTTGCCGTTCCCCAACTATTTTGACCTCTCTTTTTAAGACTATCGTGTTTTAAGCAGGCTAAATATCATAAATACCAATGCTGATTCATATTCTCATGCAAGAATAAGCTATCCCCTAGGGGCCAGAGTCACGGGTTGTTCGGAAGAGTAAACGTGGCCCCTGGCACAGGCAACTGAAGGAACATGGGTGGGTTTTAGTCAGTCGGGAGAAGTTATTTGATGTCTCTCCTCCCAAAAAGGTGGGAAAGCGTGGGATAGCTCTAAAGCTATCCCACGCTGAATATACAGGTTGTGGCGTAAATAGCGGTCCACCGTTAAGGATTCGATATACCAGATATATAATTTATTATAAATGACATTACAATTTTAACCATTTTTACCCAAGGGTTCCAAATACATTTTTTTTTGTTTTTAATTTAAGAAATTTCTACCATTTGTTACAAATTTGTTTGTAGTTTCAACCAAAACCATATTTTTTTCATTTTGATTTCTATTAATTACTGCTGAATTGTAAATCGTGAATCGTGTAAAATAATGTTTTTTTTTTCATGTAAATTTAAAGCTTTTGAAGAAAAAGTTAGTTCTTTTCTATTTTAACTCTAATTTTTAACATACCATGCAAATTCAACAGCAATTTTTGTAAAAAAAACATGTGCTACTAAAATGGTTAAAATTGTTATAATTATGTTATAGTAAATTATCTGGTATATGGAATCCTTAACGGTGGACCACTATTTAAACCACACCCTGTATAGGAATTTCCAATGCGTTACGAATAACATTGACATGAAGTTACGTACTCTATAATACAACTAGTCGTAGTACATACAATAATGCATACACTGCCGTGCAATTTAAATACAATTACGTATCAAGAAGGCGGGACGCTCTCACAGAAAACCCCGTATTTTCCAACAATGAGCGGCAGTTAGGAAGCGGTACACTGCAGTGCATTGAAAGTACAAGTGTAGCACTGGAGTGTAATGCATGTGTAATGTCGTGCACCGCAGGGCGTGACCGACGCGGTTTGAGTATGACAGGCTTGGCGTTAAGTTAGGGCTACTGTTATGTTACTGTCATCTGTGTGTGAATTTTGTTGTCACGCTATGAAATAAATGCATCAAGTACCTGTTACGTAGAAGCTGTTCAGGAACTAAGTTTTCTCAGGGCTATTTTTTCCAACGCTAGATTTCTTTATCTCAGTCCATCTTGGACTTGGATAAAGAGGCAAATATCTTTTTGAAAACCTCTTTAGGTGCTCTTTACGCTCTTTTCGTTCTTTTTGAATAATGAACAAACCTAAACCATCACGCTTGGGTTGGTGACGCTGAATCGTGTATACTCGGCTCCAGTCGGTCGGCGACGCTAAATTGCATATATTCGTCGCCGAATCGCGTCTACTCGGCTCCAGTCATATGTTTTCACTTCTATCATGTGGTCTCTTTTTACTTAAAAAAAAACTCAAAACGTTAATTTAATTTCACAGATAAACGGTATTTGACTTTGGAAAAATCAGCCCTTAACCCGTCGTATCCACGAACGTGGATCCATGCGAGACACAATTAATTTTTAATTGTTTGTGTAATTGTGGCATTCAACCAGTTAAGAGAAATACCTACAGACTGATTATAAAAAAATAAAAACTTTTTATTTCAGACTTTTTTAAAATATACTTTAATGTTAATTACATTTCTCAGTGGCCTTGCCTCATGTGGCGCTATAACGCACTTCACTGGCCTTTTGACCTACTTTAATATTCAACTACATATTTAATATTTTTATTTATATAGATTAGCCAAGATCAAAACGTTTTATGGAAACATGCCATATTATTTTATCTTCATCTTAACTATTATTACGCTGATCGAGATACCTACCAAACGTTTACAAAATAGTAACAATCATCTTTTTAGATAAAATGTTTGTAATAGTCCAACTAAATTATACAAATTTGGACTGGCTGGTTGTTAAAAACATATTTTGGTGTTACCAAACATCATAATTACGCCATATTCGACAGCCCTATATGATCCGTTAGGTAAACTTTACTGTGAAATGTTTAATATTAATGTGGCCTCAAGTGTACGGACGTGTGATTAATATATCTATAATTGTGGTGCAATTATTTTGTCCGCAAGTTTTCCGGTTCTTCGTGGTAATATTATGATGTTTGTGATTTGAAAACGTTTTGTAAATTAAATGTTTTCTTTCTAAATTTTTATCTAGCCTTGCTTTAATAATACTAGAATGTTCAAGTATGAACGAAGGAAAGGAAATGCCTGAAACTGTTTTCTTTTGTATAAGTACCTACAGCAGTTTAGTTCAAGCAACCAGTGTTATTGTTCGAAGTAAGCAGTTCCTTGTACATAAGTAATGAGTAGATTATACTGCAATGCTACTGAATTATAGATATACACTTCGGGTCAATGACCTAAATTGAACGTTATAGTGAACGATATTAATTTCATGCTTATTGTTATGTATTATTTCTATTTAGTCCCGGACGCAGATTATTTATGGAATTCCATAAATAATCTGCGTCCGGGACAAGTCGGATAAGTAGGTATTTTTTGTCGGTTGCCAATGCGACAATTTGTCAAAATAATGAAAAAAAATACAGATTTTCACTACAAGTGCTGTTTAATAAAACATTAAAGTATGAAGAAATCTTAAAAATGTTCCTAATTATCGAATGGTTTCTTGTCGGTTTTATTAAATAAGCTACAGCACGTTATTTAAACACACTATCAATCACAATTTGAATAATTTTGAAGGATAATACTAATCCATTGCTTTATATGTACGAAAAATGTGTCTGCTCAGTAATGTAAATAGCGCAATGAATGTCGTTGAACTGTCAAAATGAAAACCATTGCTACTTAACAATAGATAGTACACATATATTCATATTCCACAAGGTAAAAAACAAGATGTTGACAAAATGCTTAGAGCTAAGAGCCGTTGTAGACCCTGTCAGGGTACAGCAAAATATTATTGTTTAATACATAATACTTTAAGTTAAAAATCTAAATTGAAATTAAGAAGTAGAAATTAAAATTAAAATAAAATTATACATGAAAACTGAAAAATCACATTCGCAGAAAAGTTAAAAACGACAACATAAATAATTCTATTATAGGTAAGTAGGTAGCTACAGGGTGTCTCAGAACGGTCCAACTATTTTGAGAGTGAACGAGACGCAAACAAAGCGGGGTGAAGGTGAGGAAGAGGTAGTGTTTGAAAGATCTGTCCTTATATTTTTAGTTGACACAGGAGAGCAACGCTCGTTTTTCGTGCGCGCATATTCCGAGAACGATCGATCGGTCATTCGAATTCATCGGTTATTTCGACTTCACTATGGATTGCACAATATTGGAGAAATTCCTAGTAATGCCACTATCCTCGCGTGAATCCAGGCATTCAACGTTACTGGAAACACACTAGGCGATTCATCATGCTCGTCATCATGCTCGTCCAAGAACAGCAAGAACCCCTGGAAACATCGAGTTGGTTGCGAATTCCGGAGACGGTGGATTCGGCGCGCTATGTTGAGATGATACGCAATTTTTTTATCCGAAACTTAGAGAAAGTGAGCACTATAATTGTCAATCGTGGTTCTAACAAGATGGAGCCACTGCGCATACAACTAACAACTCGCGAGCAGCACTGCAAGAGTTGTTTCCCGAAAAAGTGATTTCTCAAAGGGGTAACATTGAGTGGCCACCACGGAGCCCTGATTGAACCCCACTTGATTTTTTCTTGTGGGTTTATCTTATAAGTGTTGTCTACGAAAACAATCCACAAAGTTTGGTAGATTTAAGAAGAAATATTGAAGAGAAGATCAGACTGATTCCTTAGCAACTTCTACAAAAAATCTTCGAGAATGTCCGCAAAAGGTTTGAAGAGTGTCGCCAAAGAAACGGTCGTCATTTATCTAATGTAATATTCAGAAAGTAAAATTTCGTTCTTTGTATATATTTTGGTATCAATAAATAAATAATTACAATTAACATTTTTTTCTTACTATCCTTCGAAAAAGTTGGATCGTTCTGAGACACCCTGTATTACACTAACGTGTGTTACGCAATTACTTCGCTCGATTTCATACTTAGTGAGAAATTCCAATTACCTCATAAAGCTTTATTAGGCACTTTGTCTGGACCACGTTTAAGATAGTAATTATTTGTATTACTATTAGCCTCCATCATCCCACTGCTGGACAAAATCCTCTCTCCATAACTTCCAGCTCTTTCGATCCAGTGCTAAAGTGGACCACTGGTCGTTTGTTTTCTCCAGCTCGTCCCAACATCTTCTATGGGGTCTGCCGCCTTCTAGCTGTGTCAGACCTCCACGTGGTGGTTATTTTGGCCCACAGCTCATTGGACATATGGCAGACGTGGCCAGCCCAGCCGATCGATTCCGTAAAAATCTCATCGTGATAACTTCGGTGAAGTGAGCTATCAATAGGGGGTATCAGGTGGAATGACAGCTCACTTCACCTTAGTTTTCACGGTGAGATTTTTACAGAATAGACCGGCAGTTCCACTTCAGCTTAGCGTTTTTTTTTTGAGCAACGTCAGTAATAATTATTTATATAAGATAGATACAAATACTACTACCTAAAAATACTCCAATCCCTAATCCTACTGTAGCCTATTCCACCTTTATCAGAAATTAAACTCAAAACCATTTCAATATCAGCCGGTACTAAAGTGGGACATAATCTAAATCATGCATGGAATATAAAACAAGTTGTTTATGTACAGTTTTATTGATTTTATAAACACATTACGACAAATTGATGACTCATTATGATTACATATTAGGGCTGTAATAATGATTATATTATTACAATGGCTTGATAAGTTATCGCCGGTTTGTAATTTAATAATTAATAACATATTTAATCTTTGCTAGCTTTAATGGTTGTAAGTGTACTTGGGTGTTCTAGTTTGATTCTCAATTGATGCAATAGGCGGTATGTTAATGAATAATTTATAGATTCTTATAAGTAAAAAAACAATAATAAGAAATGCTTAAATGTCAATCTCCATGCGGCATGTTCGTGAACGGGCGCCGCGTGCCGTCAGTAGGGACTGGTCATCTCTTTGCTGACATGGCTTATTATAATTTAATTTATATTTGAATTGTTTTTTTTTTATCTTTTCATTACGGACGCTTTTAACGTTCTACATCGTTCTCACATTCATAATTGTTAACATGAATGATGTAACCAAGACTCTGTAACGATATTATATTGATTTAAAAGAGTGTCCATGGAGTTTCTTGCTTGTTCTTCTCCATAGGTACGGTCTACGCTTTGGAATGGGAAACTAGCTCCATCTTTCGGACTCACCAACCCCTTGACAATTCAAAAGTGCCTTTAATTAGTTTAATGCTTTGAGTTTGTCAAAATTGAGTGATATTTTCAGTAGGAGAATAGACTTGAAATTATGGCCAGTAAATGGAGATAGGCTCATCCATGCCCCATGGTCCTAATTTCGGACATTATCGAATTATATTACTCTGTAAAATCAGCACCGTGATAACTTAGTTGAAGTGAGCTGTAAATCCCTAACATTAGGTGAAATGTCAGCCTACTTCATCTAAAGTTATACGGTAAGATTTTACAGAATAGACCTACAAATCGTCTGCCGATCTCATCGAAAGATACAGACGTGACTTATTTGGGTTTTATTTTAATTCGAAGAAAAAATAAATGAGATTCAATTTCGATGAGAATCACAGGAAATTACAACATTAATACACCATTAAGGATTCAATAAAACGTTGAGTAAGTTAGCGTTGAAGGATATAAAAGACATGAAATTTGTTTCGCAGAAGATTGCATTGCTTCTTATGAGATTTAAGTGCATGTATTTAAATAATAACCACTCTTGCAATAATGTCACAAGAAGCTTGTTATTTTCAAAACCTTACGCCACAGACGGGACTTTTAATGAATTGAAATCTTTAAAGTATTATCGCATTCTTGGGTAGGTATAGTAAAGTTCTGAGTTGAGTTACACGGTAATTGACAAATGCTTGCATTGACTGGACAGGTCCACTGAAATCTATGTGGTACTTTCCTCAAAAGACCATTTCAGACATCAGTCTACATGGTCTTCACCAAGATTATTTCTGGACTTTAAAAGAGACTGACTTCTGAGATTGTTTCGGCCTATCTTCTCAGAGTAGTCAGTTAAGAAACGCCGATCTCATTTAGCTTTTTTTTATGTGATTCCGATATCCTATTTATAGAATAAGCAATCTCATTTCATTTCAAAGATTTGAGATAATGGTCATCCGGATAATTCCTTTTTGTTAATAATAATAAATTGCTATCTCTTATTTATCTGCCAATCGTTGTGACTATAATAATTTCCCCTTAGTGCAGTCATTGAGAATAATTTTTCAGCAATGGTTTACGATTTTTTTGATGTAAAATATTGATATTCAGCTTCGTCCGGTTAGACTGGAAGCCGACCCCACTGTAGTTGGGAAAAGGCTAGGCAGATGATGATGATGGTTTACGGTAATTTTGAACAGTCAAGAATCAGAAATGAACTGGGACAATCAATAAACTCGAGGCGAGAGCTGTATATCCTCTGAGCGATGGCTGTTTTGCGTGGATGTGACGTATATTTTCCCCAAATTAGTTTTTTTTTTAATTTTTGTTCTTTCTCTGCGTCATGATTACCGCAAATAAACGTATTTTCTTTCTTTATTTCCTTTTTCTCCAAGTGTGCAGAGTATAAGGAACGTTGTTCCAATAAGGGTCAGCGCAGACAGAAAGGAGCGCAGCGAAGAGGATTTTATTAAGGCACTCGAAAATTAACTTTAAAATTATTGAAATAAAGGTGCGCGTGCCTTCCCGCGTATCCTCGAGGACGCGCGAGCATTTTTTGTCAGGTTCAAGCATATATGCACTTTATTTTAATAATTTAAAAGTTTTCGAGTGCCTTAATAAAATCCTCTCCGCTGCGCTCCTTTCTGTCTGCGCTGACCCTAATGAGGTGAACAAACAAACCGAATTAACACAGAAGTAGTTGTCTCAGTATTTTCGGATGCAATAAAGCCTGTTCAGCAATTTCCCTATTGTTTAATAAATGTCAAGTGTTGACATAGTTATGAGTCCCTGGAGACTTAATTAAGGAACAGGAAGCATCATTCATCTCTCACCCTGAGAGCATCGCCTTATTTAGACAAGGAAAATAACTATTACTTACAAGAATGTAAGAACAAGATTAAATATCAAACATGTATTAAAATTTATGTTGTATAAGAAAAATAAGGAAAGAAATATAGAATGCTCAAAAATATACAAACAACGACGTGAAGATGACAATACGACAACAAATAAAAAGACTGACAATATTATTGCATTGGATTAGTTTGAAAATATCAAAATAATTGATTGAAAAAAGTGATTTATTTGAAAAAAGTGATTTTTTCAAACAAACTAGATACTAGTGTTGGACTGACTATGGGTTTTGTCAATCTTTGACTAGCTATTGTAATAAACTATTGGATATATTTGATTGAATTTTTGTATGGAGACTAGGAACGTCATTTGATATTAGAAGTTTAATTTATTGTCGAATGGTCGTCTCCACCTTATATATTTTTGGAGGCCTACACAACTAATCTAATATATAAAATTCTCGTGTCACAGTGTTAGTTACCATACTCTTCCGAAACGGCTGGACCGATTTGTATGAAATTTTATAATTATGCATATTCAGTAGGTCTGAGAATCGGCTACTATCCATTTTTTTCTTTTTTGCAAAACGACGTTTGCGGGGTCAGCTAATTTATTTATAAAATCATTTTATTCGTGTACATACTGCCATTCTAATTAAATTCTTTGTTTACGTTTATACAAACAGCAGACAAGGATAAAAATAAGATGCGAAAATATATTACAAAATAATGCAAACCAAAAGCAATTAGGTAATTTAATTAGTCTGTAAAAGTGTGTAAGTAATCAGATTTCACTTTCATTACCCATTTAAATGAGCGATCATGAATAAACAAAGAGAGACCAAATCCTCACACAATCGCACTTTTAATTCCCTTTTACGGAAAACCCAATTTCACACAACGACCAATGGTCTCCCAAATCACCTTCATCCTACTCTACCACACACTAAAGGGACAAGCAGACTGCGGTCGATCGCCGATGACATCGACACGCCGACTGTCTTCATTCGACGTAGATCAATGGTGTGGAATTCACTAGGTAACGATCTTCCATATCGATTGACAGGCGGTCGTTTATAGATCGACAATCGATTGACCATCAACTCAAGTTGGTGGTCAATCGATCTTTCGTTTTATGTACCGACGGGTACACATCAAGCTATACGTAACCAGTATAAGCTGACTTCTAATTGTACGAAAAACCTATACAATGTGAGGTCAGCTAAACCTGGAAAACATTTTTATTTTTTTCTATCAAACGATATAAAATATCTAATACATAAGCTTTAGGGCGATCAATATCTGCTCCGACGCCGACGTCGATCAATGTAGTCTGGTTGCACCTTAAAAGACATAGCTTAGTCAATACCATTGCGCTGCCCACTAACGTCGTCTGTACACGGCTTTACCACGGTAATATTATATACAGTATTGTAACTCGGCAGTATCATAAAAATAAATGCCTTCAGCCTACAGCCGCGCGATACGTAAACATGCGATAGGGCTGCCCGCCTCCAGCATTTTAATTACATAATGCCTACTTTGTGTTTCCATTTGGTTTTATGATTATATACCTATATACTTTTTTGTAGGCATAGCTCGCGCTTCATCCGTTTGTATGAAGTTGGAATACTGTATATAATATTACCGTGGCTTTACGGCGCGGAATAACCGGATCTCAGTAATGCGGTGTCGCAACAACACGTTCAAGGACGCGCACTGACCGCCGCGGCGAGCGCTTTCACTATCAGCAGTTCACGCACCACGTAATTGGATTAGTGTTGACTAAGACCGTGTGAGCGCGCACGAAGATGGACTGGTATTCAAATTATAGGTTTATTACGGAGTAATTGATGAGCGAGGGCCAAGAGTTCATGTAAGTAACGTGGGTGATTAATTTTTGGAGGTCTTATGGTATAAAGATGTGTATGAAGAAATAAGCAAGTAATTTATTCTTGATTAAGGTCACTGATTGCATTTAGACACTAAGGTACCTGTGATCGGCCATCTTATAGCATCAAAATAACTATCGGCATTTTCATTGGTATACATTCGGATTTATAGAAGAATCTCATGAATAAAACTAATAAAATTATTCCTAAGAGAAGCTAATAAATATTTTTCATCAAATTCCATCATCTGCCTAGCCTTTTCCCAACTATGTTGGGTCGGCTTCCAGTCTAACCGGATACAGCTGAATACCAGTATTTTTCATGGAGCGACTGCATATCTGACCTCCACAACCCATTTAGTGGGTAAGACGATACCCTTGGTAAGACTGGTTGTCAGACTTTCGGGCTTCTGAAGACCGTAGTAACGACTGTCAAAGATCCACGAATGACAGCCGGGACCAACATCTTAACGTGCTTTCTGAGGCACGGAAGGGTTTATGTAAAGATGGTCACCCATCTACGGACCAACCGCGGCAAGCGTAGCTTAACCTAACTATTGACTCGTGCGGCTGTTACCTATTACTTAGCCACACGACCCTATTTTTCATCAAATTATCAATTCAAAATATTTTGAATAAAACAGTTCTAAAATAAGGGTTTGTAATACTTACATGCCCAAAGTCTTTACAGTTATTTACAAGACCTACCTACATTTTTTACAATAAAAAATGTAGAACGTCGCTCTCACAACTTGCTTTTTCACGAAATATACTCGTAACATTACCTACAATTTGTTCCTAGGCAGGTTTTCATTAGTGAAATAACGCACTTTACGGATTACTTCAGGACTACGAGTAAATTTTCAATTTCCCAACGATTTGAGCCGTGAAAAATTAAAATAACGAACTCATTGCTAAAGTTGGGTTTTATGAACGAATTCGGGACACGTGCCTTTATATATGGGTGTTTGGAAGCTGGATGCCTTAAGGGGTGATAGTTGACACCATTTTGAGAATACATGAAATACATAAATAAATACGTACAAGCCATACATGTCATAGACGAAGTATGTTTTTTTACTGCCCCGTTGGTCTCGTGGTTGCAAGCGCGACTGCTGAGCGTGGGGCCTGGGTTCCCGGGTCGGACAAAGTGTTATTGAGTTTTCTCATTAGGAATTTCTTAGTAACAGTCCGGAGTTTGGAAGTTGGCGGTTTAATACGCCCGTGCCTCGGAAAGCACGTTAAGCCGTTGGTCCTGCGCCTGATCTCTCTCCGGTCGTGTTGGATTGCCGTCCCATCGGACTATGAGAGTGAGGGAAGAGGGAGTGCACCTGTGTCTGCGCGCACACTTGTGCACTATAATATCTCCTGCGTACCTGGCTAATCTCCGTTGAGATTGACCACCGTGACCGAAATCGGTCGGGGAGGCTATTTTTTATGTTTTTTTTTATTTTTTTCCCAGTTATTATTTTTGACTAAAAATTTGCAGTCGAAAATAAAAAAAAAAACATACTTCGTCTAATACATGTAGGTATGGCTCAAAATGCTGTAAATGATGTCAACTATCACTTAAAGCTTTGCACTCAGCTTCCAAACAATCTGTAATGTATTTTTACTGCGAAGTTCATCGTCATCATCATCATCAGCCTACAGCAGTCCACTGCTGGACATATGCCTCTCCTATTGCACGCCATTCAGCTTGATTCTCGGCAACTCTCATCCAGCTGCTACCAGCCACTTTACGAGGATCGTCGCTCCACCTAGCTAGAGCGCGAAATTAACGATGAATTAACTTCGCTTATTAAGGAAGGATCCTTAATAAATGAAGTTCATCGTAATTTAAGGTTTTATCCTGAGTTTGGGTAGATGAAACTGGCTCTAATGAGCCAGTTTCATTTGAGCTGTTTGTCTGATCTAGAACCGAGTTTCGCCGTCATTGTTTTGTACAAATATTTCATTATAGCTATATTAATCTTGATGTGTGAAACAGGGAAGGTATAATCTACGATTCGAGACTGAAAGATGTTACCTTTTGGGTTTTTCGATCTTTCTTTTTTTTACAATACTCATTTTTTAAACTAGTAAAGCATTCATTTTAATTAGACCATAATTTCGTATTAATTTTTCATTGTGGATTCTCATAAAGAGGAACTATAATGTTTTAAAATCTCTAAACGCTAACGACGCAAGTTTATGTCTACATACTTTATGAAGTTTATGGGCTATAAAAAGCGGCTCCTCTATATCTGTCGTAAACATGACCTTAAAGGCGAAACTTTAAAAACTTTTATACCGTTTTTTGGAATTTTACAAATGACATAAGGGTATTCTGGAAGCCTATACAAACACTCAACACGTTTTCGTACCAAATCGAAAGAGGCCTCTAAACGCGGTTCACAAATCCGAAAATGTTGACAGTTTTTAAGCCAAATAGATGATCGTTATTCTTCCGACATCTGTTTGCTGTCGAGGACTAGGCAATCGAAAACCCTGTGTCATTTTCGACTCGGAAGCCTGTCGAAACCTATGCAGATATCTGTTTTTAGTCCTATAGAATATACATGTTATGCTGTCGGTTGAGTGACGATACATCGTTAATCATGGCAGGTCATAAATTAATATGTAAATGAGTTTAAATGTCAATTGCCACTCTTTTTTGATCAATGTATTTTGCACCAGATCGATCGAACGCACGACAACACAAAGTCAGTCTTTTCATTTTGATATTTTTGTGTTTTCATTCATTATAAGTCACACCAGCATATTCGTTTTTTAACCATCATTCGTTTTTTAACCAATCCAATGATTCTAGTCTAATAAAATAAATAAATAGAACAGTGAACTCATTACTATCATTTAAAAAATAAAACTGATTATGTATAATTAATATATATATTTTATAGAGGGGCCCGTGGCTAAATGATAACAGCCGCACAGGTCGTTCAATTAGGTTAAGCTATGCTTGTCGCGGTTGGTCTGTGGATGGGTGGCCATCTCTACATATCGAGACCCCTCCGTGCCTCGAAAAGCACGTTAAGCAGTTGATCCCAGATGTTATTCATGGATCTTTGATGGTCGTTACGGGTAGTCAGAAGCCTGACAACCAGTCTTACCGAGGGGTATCGTATTACCCAGTAACTGGGTTGTGGAGGTCAGATAGGCGAAATAAATGCTTTTAGTTTGAGAATACTTTCCACCAACTCTAAGACGAAATGTTTTAGCACATTCTTGATATGCGTGTTACGTACTTACATACCTACCTACATTTATTTAGAAGATCGTATTATGTCCGAAGGATGCGTTCGCTTTCACTGCCACGCGTCCAAACTACACGTAATTGGATTTTTATGGCCTAACAGGCTTTAACGCCTACTCGCCTACGGTCATATCTGTAATGGCGATACCATTTGAATGAAAGGGAAACTGCAATAAATGCCGTATTAGTTTCGATATTAATGGCTGAGTTACGAAACCGTAGTGCGGTGGATGTTGTTGTAAAAGCGAGTACTACCCACTAACATAGCAAGAGCATCAAGAACAGGTACTAAATAATAAGAAGTCAACTATGTATATATGCAAAATCAAAAAATCTAAATCAAAATATTTTATTTCACCCACGCCTACATTTTCATAATAACTACGGAGATACAAGCGTTTATATATATTATACCTAAAACCTCTGTGTGACCGCTTAGACCTTCTAAATTTGTATTGGACATTGGATTTTTATGTGATTTTCACTACTTTTAGCTTAACTTAGATCATTTATTTCGGAAGGTTTAAATGCGTGTATTTAATACATGATTACTTAACTTAGTTATAGCACTGAATGTCGATGATTTAATATGTTGCCAGGATTCAAAGAACTGGCCACGTCCTATTCATGAAATGTTGACTGAACTGAACACGTGCCTCCTAATGACTGCGATGTACAGTTAAATGGGGATTCACAGCGCTTGACATTCAGATTAGTGATTGCATTTGTTCATTTTAGCAGACAGGGGGACACAACTGCCCACAGCTACTGCCCATCCTTTAGACGTAATTCCTTAGTCACCTTTTATGTTACCCAAGTGAGAAAAGGGAAATTTTATTCTTTGCTGGGAACAACTTTTTAATTTTTATATACCAGAACGTATACCTAAACCTATACGTATTCTAACCACAAAGTTGTTTACGGACCGGTTTGTAAACTAGAAAACAATTGAAAAAAAGCAGCATTTATTTTCTAGCAATTTCGTGCACAAAATTGATGATTATAGACATGGCTATGTTGACCATGAGGCTCATGGGAATATGCGAAAAACACCTGAGACCGATTTTTGTAAAAAAATGTCTATTCGACTGTGGGAATTAAGGTGCCACTAGTCAATATTTTTTCCGTACAAATTTCAGGAGAGTATTACTCCACTGTTTGAAATTTTGCATCCAAAGTTAAAAATGATATCGTATTGTCTTTTTATTAATTTTGTCTGTACGTAAACAGAATAGTAAAATAAAAAAGCCATAAAAAAGTTATGGGCCAACGAAGATTCGTTGTTCTTGCTATTTTTAACGTAACTTTGGGTGTAAATAAGTAATAAAAGATCTGTAAAATCTTCAAAACAATATCGGTACCGATAAAGCTTAGTTATCGAAGAGTTTAATAAAATTTATTTGTAATTGATTTATGCAGTGGTTTTTTTCTTAAAACTCGATTTCCATTTTTTTTTTAACTCATCGAATTTTTTGATGCTCCTTTCAGTTCGAAACAGTGTTCCTGTACATGAGAACAAGACGTTGTGCGTGAAGACTAGCATCTAACTGCTCATCACTAATACTGTCTTTGTCTTTGTCGGTGAGACAGCGTGCTTTTTGGCCATGACCACCAGTGAGTTCGAGCTCGCGTCTAGTTCCACCTTAAGGAAAAGCCTCCAGGAAAGAAGACATGTATTGTGACTTCCACCAACCAGCACTAAGTCCGCGTGGTGGATTATAAATCATTATGTGAATTTATTACTTCAAAGTTTGCACATAGAAAGTTTTCTAGGTATCCGGTATAATAAAATTTGTAAACGAATCAGGAGTTATGTTAATTATTTACTTTATTTATTGCCTTTTTTCTATGACTCCATAAGAACATATCGGTACTTCCTGAAGTTGTCAGTTTGACATTAATTGTGGTCATTTTCTCTATTTTATGGAGGTATAGACGCCAGCACCTCAAGCTATCCGAAACTGTAAAATTTTCTCAACCAACTTTGAACCTTATGCTTTAGCGATAAAGTTGAAAATCTATTTAAAATAAAATTTGACAGATTGTAGTAGTTTGATATGCTGGCGTCTGTACCTACTAGCCGTGCGGATGATAGGATTTCCCAACGGCAAAATTACTATCTTCTATAAAAAGTTTCATCCATCAACCAGCATCGCAACCAGCGCTGGGCCTCTGTCTCGCATAGGGTCATAGCATTATGCTGAGCGGTGGCCGTTTTGCGTGGATGTGACGCATATTTTCCCGCAATTTGTTATTTTTGTGTTCTTCCTGTGCGTCATGTTTACCGCAAATAAACGTATTTTGTTTCTTTCTTTCTTTTCTTTCGTCCCTTATTTTTAAACTCTTTAGGCGTTGGATTTGTTAAGACTGTGCCGACCGCACAGTGGCGCCCTCATCGTTTGTTTGGTTATTTCATACAATTTAGAATAAATATGCAGAAAATAAGCAGGTTAAGTTGTGCTTCACAAAATTATACGTTAATATTGTTAGAAACGGTAGTTTTACATTGTTTAGTTTTATTATAATCCTTAACACATTGACTGCCAGACAACAAACACAATAGAAAATCTATTGTTCGCGGTCACCGGTGACCGCAGTGGCAGTCAAAGACTTAAAACGGAATATAGTGGCCACTGTTATGCGTTTTAAGAATTATAATAAAACAAAACAATATAAAACTACCGTTTCTAATAATATTGACGTATAATCTTGTGAAGCACAACTTAACGTGCTTATTGTTTGCATTTTCATTCTAAATTGTATGAAATAACCAAACAAACGACGAGGGCGCCACTGTGCGGTCGGCATAGTCTGAAGAAGCTTTCATTACTGACCTGGCTCACCTTCATAAGGTGAGCAGTTCTAGACTTAGCGCCGGGTTGCGTTATTTGGGCTGTTAGGCATTATGATATAGTATTAGTTTTAATCAGACTTTTTATGCCACAGTCACAGGTTTAAATTATAATATTAATGTTTTGATAATGTTCTGCACGTCAAATGTCTGACTATGTATTATGAAACTTAATTACTAACTTTTAAACCAACACTGTACCAATACCTATTGCAAAATAAATGATTAATTTATGATTATTATTAAATCAACAAAAACTTATTGAACTCATCTAGCAGTATTACGGCACCTGTCAAAGCCACAATCCATGTTAGTCTTATATTAGATAGATTGAAGATTTGTTGAATTAATTTCATTTGTTATTTTGTTGTTCATTATCAACTCAGTTGTTAGATAATTTAACTAAATTACTCAATCCTTAGGTCATGAACCTCACGAGCTCCAGTTGTGGTAAGCCATTGAAGCAGTACCTAAAACAAACAAACAAACTAATTAAACTAACTTTCAAGTTAAAATAACAATCATGCAAACCATTCTAATTTTATTTTAGAGGTTAGCTAGTATCGATCAATCATAAAACGATTAATATGCAAATCATTTTTAATAGTCTTCACTTTCTAAATTGCATTAAAGTGTTTGCGATCTTGGGTTTGTAATTACAGCGGTTCTCAAAATATTGCGAATTATTGGTTCCTTTTGGGAGTAATTCATTATAAAAAATTTATTCACCTGTAAAAAAATAGTAGATTGTTTACCAAGGGAGCAAACAACTATTTTAAAGGCGAGAGTGCTGCTTTGAATCCAGAGCGCAGCGAGGCATTCAAAGTACCTACGTCACTCGAGCTTAAAATACCTAGTGTTGTTCCCGAGGTAGACACTCTACTTTTTATCACCCTCTATGAAAAAATAAATAAATCAATTACGACAATTACGAAGTAGTAGTTAAGACAATTACGAACGAAAGCAGAATGCTTTTCGCGCGTTTTTTATTTTTTCACAAACTATTTTCTTTAATTTGGCTCGCGCGCGTTTTACTTTTTCATACAGCCTGTTATTTGTTCATACAATGTTCGTAAATGATCTCTTTGGTGATTGGAACTTTTACTAACAATATCCACATTACAAATTCAATTCACTTTTAGTCCCTAGAGATTAAAAAGCTATTTTAGTCCCTGTTTACGAAGAATGTACTAGCTCTTTTTGGATAGATGTGATAAAAAAAAAACGTTTAGTGTCTGAACTTTTATTTTGTTACATATTGAGCAAAAAAGAACAAGAAAGCATTATCTTAGAAACCTACATCCAATAAAAGAATCTATTAAATCAACATGCCGCAGAGCACAGTAAATCTTCTCCAGAATAAATAAATTAACGTAATCAGTTCATGATCAAACATTTCTACACAATCTGTGGTCGTTAGCGCGAGGTATTTTACCGCCCAGTCCACGCAGGCCGATCGTTGCGTCACCGCAGCGTAGTCTACATCAATCACTTTACGCAATAGTTCCTGAGATGCGCTAGACTAACGTGTGGATTGTGATGCAATTTTATACACATTGATCTTATAGGAAATTGTCGTGTGGTGTGACCACACGACAATTTCCTGCAAAATCAGTATCTTTGACGTCATCGGTTTTGTTTGTTGTTTGAGATTTTTGTGTCCGAACATGGATGTACCCATTTTTACTTCTACGCTCATTATAGAAGTGGGAATGTTAGTAACTCTTTTATAGTTGTTATTGTTAACATGGCCACCTACTGGGCACAACTAATTTATGAAAGAAAATACGTTCAATTGCGGCAAACATGACGCATAAAAAAATAAACACAAGCAAAAAACAAAATAACAATCAAAAAGTGTAGTAAGTATAGTATCATTATTTAAAAAGTTCCATTGACTTGAAAATAAGAGGATAAAGCTATATATAAGAACAAAATGTCAATGGAAATATTTTTTCATTCTGCTATAATAATACACAGTTATTTATAAACCACTGGAAAAGTTATTCCATTATAAATTCTAATTATTCATAAAATAATCCAAATAAACCAGTATATCAAACCGTTCAAAACTTAAAGTAGGTACTTAAGCTTAGTCAATAGCAATTAAAACCCATTGTGGCGTGAATAATTAATGATAGTCGAGCCCGCGATTGAGAACCATTAACATAAATAGCTCTGACATGACAGAAGTCAAATGCAGTGACCTTGTAATGGCGTACGACGGATTTAAATATATGTGCTTATGGTTCCGCTTGACGCTTTGATATGTTGAATAGATAAGTGGATGAGGATCTATAGCCTGATTGACAGTTTAAGGTGCATGGCATACGAATGCGTTGGTTTTGAAAGATGGAGTTCCTAGGTACTGGTACTAAATCCTTATAAACCTCAATATTTAGAGTAAAACCCATAATGGCTTTAATAATGAATTATAGTAAGTGCCCGCTATTGAGCACCACTGACATAAATAGCTCTGACATGTCACGAGTCAAATGCAGTGACCTTGTAATGGCGTAATAAGTGTTTATGGTTCCGCTTGACGCTTTATTATGTTAAATGGATAATAAATTAATCACGATATATTTCCTGATTCAGAGGTAAGGGTGCAGGGTATGTGGATGTGTTGGTTTTGAAAGATAGAGTACCTAGGCACTGCTAAATAAATAGTTAAATAATGATGAGATTAAAACATAACTGGCGATGGCCCTGATTCTGTTGTTCACAAACTAAACTAAATTTAATCTTTTTCATCTTTTTCTTTCTATTTCATTATGGAAAGGACAGAAGATAAATATTAGTTTAGTCCTGTCAAATTAGTCAGCGCCTGACGTAAATTGACGTATTTTTACTAGCCAATTTTTTAATCACGTCTAAACTTGTCTATGGATTATCTAATTTGACGGGACTAAACTGATATCTATCTTTTGTCCTTTTCATATTGAAATAGAAAGAAGAAGATGCACTGAATTTCAATTTAGTTTGTGAACAGCAGAATCGGGGCCGATTTGTGGGTATACTATGGTTGCACCTGCTAACTCTTATGGGAAATGTAGGCGTGATCTTGGGTTATGTAAATACATGATATGCCCCACAACAAGCTCAATCTTTTAAAAGTTCATAGTTGACCGTTCATAAACAAAATTTTTCGTAAATTATAATCACATCTTTGGAAAATATTTGACTGGCGTTTGAAGATCATTATTTTCTAATCACAAAGTCGGGTTAGTTACCTACACCATTTATAACTCAAGAACGGCTGTGCCGATTTTTATGATCTTTGATTTTGTTGCATTTGTCTCCGCCCCGAATAGCAGAATAAATATAAAAGCATGGGAAAAATTCAAGAAAAAAAAAAATGTAGAGAACATCATTTTCTCATACATGAAATGGCGTTTTTGGTGATATCTTGAGAACAGATTGATTATTTATTATTATTATTTTATTGATTCTGAGGCACGAAGTTCGCTGGGTCAGCTAGTAATAGCATAAAATCTAGAATCAAGACGCAACAAACCTCGAGCTATTCAGCATTCCTAGATGTTATATAAGAAAAGATTTTGAGAATACCTAAAAACCATAAATAATAATATGTAAATAAAAATCTTTATTACTAGAAAAATGGGTACAGTAAATTTCCTTAAAAGCAAACTTTGGCCTTAAGTAATGTGCACTTTGTTGTCAAAGGAGTGCTTTGGCACTCGTACTAGGATTACCCTGTATCAAGAATGCCATTGTTATTGCATTAACCATGGAACTAACGTTGCTGCATCGAATTAACACTTATAATGTCTTTTTGTATACATCATAAATATTTTCCCATACTACTAAAGCATGATTTATTTATTAAAGAGGATAAAAATAAAATACAATTAACTACCTAACCTAACTAAAACTAATAAGAAACTTATATATCATCATCATCATCTGCCTAGCCTTTTCCCAACTATGTTGGGGTCGGCTTCCAGTCTAACCGGATGCAGCTGAATACGAGAATTTTACATGGAGCGACTGCCTATCTGACCTCCACAACCCAGTTACTGGGTAATACGATACCCCTTGGTAAGACTGTTTGTCAGACTTTCGGGTTTCTGACTACCCGTAACGACCCGTAAACCAAAATATGGCGTCGAAAAATTCGCCCGCATCGCTGTCGACTGGTAATGTACCGAAGAGACTGGCTGCATTGGTACATTGTATAACCAATGTCGATCAAGTAAAAAAAGCTACCGGGAAAATATTTAATTTATTAATCCCAAACTGACAATTTCACATTTTTCACACTCACTTTACCTTACGAGTAATTTGTGGATCCTCCAAAATATTCGTTCAATTAAGGCCGCGATGCATAAAATTGTACAAAAAAAAAGTTGTCCAACACCCGTACCAACAGGTAATTTAAAACTCGTTTACCAAGCTAATACGTTTGTCGACAAACATTTTCATGAAAGAGGATGTTGTGAATTCGCAAAGTGCACGGAACGGTAGGTGGCATGGAGTGAGAACAAATGGAGCAATAAATTACAAGGCTAATTCATGTTTACCGTGGTTTCCGTAAAAGATATGTGGCCTCTTAACTTTAGTCTTTATACACGGTTAGTCTGCCAGCTCGCTTCGTGGATGTTTAAAGAACACCTGAGGCATTATTTCAAGTTAATGGAGGGTTTTTAAGTAATACTAGGTACTTATTTACAGAATAGTCTAGTGTCCAGTCTGACAATAAAAAAAAACATAATACAGTCGTTCATATGAATTATGTTTTCCAACAGAGTGATGACTGAATCAAAGGCTACCTCATCAATAATGTTAAAGAAATTAGCAGTCTTCGATCATTAAGGGGCGATTTCTGGCTGATATTGAATAATGTTGTTATAGCAACTAACTCGGTTCATTCGCCGTCCATACCCGCGTATGGACGGTGAATTAACTGTTAGTTGCTTTCGGCATTCGTGGCTGACATAGACACTAAAACCGCCATAATACTGATACGATATCAACGCAATTTGACCGTAAGTATGTGAATTGACTACCAGAAAAAAAAATGTATCAATACTCCATTTATTTTACATCTTGGTTGTGGCTTACAGCAATCTTATAATATGGAGTGATGTGGCGTGTGAAGATTTTTGGGATGCCATTAAGTAGCCTTTTATATGTCGCAAACGGCTGAATAATAAAACAGGAGCTAAAAAGCGACACTGATTATAAAATTCGGAGCAGCGCCAATGTATAACATTTCCTGAAGACAGGTTTTCATTTAGCTTAAGTGCCTTTTATAAGGTAAGGCCGTGCAGGGTAAGAAAAGACCCAATCTAGATAGGGCACGTTTTTTAAAAGTTGACATTCCATCTCTTCTCTCTTGTGCGGTTACCCGGCCAGAAATATGAAGTTCTTTTGCTTACATTGCTCTTCCGGGTTTTTATATAATTTCCAAATTGGTCTTAACAGGCAGATGTAAGGGGACGCCCTGGAAGGACATAATAGTGACCTTAGTGACCTTATTGGTGATGTTCCTCAGAAAGGTCAGTTGCGTAGTACTCGCAACGGGCGTGCGTGTATGACCAGCGGGGCAATTCTTGTAATTTTAAGAACGTTCACAGTCTGATCTCAGTCTCAATCTGTCTAAAATACCTCTATTCTATTCTATTTTTAATTATGGCAACTAAAGCCGATGCCGACTATTTTGCCAATGTCAAAGTGAACTGGAAAAGCAAGTGTGCATTATTTTAAATTAAAAGTTAAAAAGTAAAAAATCTACAATGCTACAGTTGAACTTAATGTAGATCTTGTGGGGTTAGTGCTGGACTGAAACAAACAAAAATATATAATTATATAATATTATTATAATTGTTAGAATCAAAAATACCTCTAATTTCCCTACATTTTGACATGTTTTTGACATTTGTTTGTCGCCGAGATGAGACTGCGACTAGATTTTGAAAGTTTTAAATTACGAGGATTGGCCTCGAAACAAAAGAGTATGTGAGGATCGATAGATGCGTCCTGTAGTTTCTACCTGTCCCCATGGGGAGGAGTAAATATGTTTGAAATGTGTCTTTGTTTTACATCAAAACGTGTCCACTAAATATTATTGTCTTCTCAAGGAGGACAAACTACGTCAGGAATCGAACGACATCGTGGTATATATTGATACCCACTTAAAGGTTAATTTGACACCCACTACATACCACAAACCAAATCTATAAAGCTATATTCGAGATGAAACTTCAACCGTCGCGGTCGTGGGCGAAGTAGCAAGGGACGCCTAGAAGATGTAGTATAATAGCCAGGGATGGGCAAATTTAGATTTTATACATAAATCAGATTTTAAAACATGGGTTTATTTATAAACGTTACTTAAAGTTAAGAGATGTTTAGACGTCAAAAATTGATGGTTAAACAGTAGCTAATACGTTTATGATTAAAGGGAATAGTGTTTCTTTTTGCTTTTTCTCCAAGTTTGTTAATAATTTTTTACCTAAGGCATAAGTAATTGAAGGGGTATACCTACTTTTTCGTCCATTAACTATATGTAATGTTTAAAGTATATCTTTTTTTGGAGATCATAAAATAAATAAGCAAGTATATGCAATGAAATTGTCAAATATTTGATCAACTGTATGGTCACAGTTGTGATTTAATTATAGGTACGAACAATTTCATTTGGAATTTGGACTAAACTATTAATTTCCCTGTCTTTACCTACAGCTGTGTAGATCATTAAACCTGTTCTAATTGAAAACACGTTTTATTTAATCCATATGATTATCTTGACTGAAATAATTGAACTAAAAAAAAACCATTTGATTTAAATGAACCAACCCTGATACCGCTTCAATCGGAGACGACTCATAACTTCGCTCCCAGTTATCCCAAGAGAGGTGACGGTTTCTATTTATAGTGAAAGGCTCATCTGCATGTATTTTTAGCTGCATATCAAGTACAAGGTTGTTTCCGCAATATTTTTGGACTGACAGGCTAATTTGAGGATATATGAGAATGATGGGAGTGGCTTGTTATCCCACGGAAGTCGTGAGTCCGCTTTGGGATGATGGATTACTAGTTGTTGGGATATGAAGTAAACTTCACAAGCGTGACTTGTTTATTAAGCCCTGTAGATGATGGGAAATAGTGAAGTGAATAGTGAGGTGAAGTAGTGAGGGAATCATCTAAACTATTGAAACTGCTATTAATATGTCGAAAAAAATGTAAATATTGCCATAGAAAGCGAGCTCAAGGGCATTGCCATAATTCTCTTGAAACTTTGTAATCAATAGTAATTCAGCCAGTCGAGGTTACTAACTGAACAAAAAACTTTTTTGAAGTGAAACTTCTTTACGCACGCTTGACTTGGGGAGTAAGCTGGCGAACGCGTGACGTAAGCGTTACGAAAAGTGTGATCGGGCAAGGCGAACGGAAGTTAAGTGGGGGATATAAGCAAGAGACAGCAGTGCGCGCGCACATTTTCTTTCTCTCTTCCTCTCATAGCCAAATACGTTCCGTATATCTAAGCAATAGAAGATCTATGCAAAAATATTAATTTACCAATGAAACCATGAAATAAATTTAAATATTTGTAGAAAATTAATATATGTATATGTGTATACATGTATATATTGTACACACATATATATATATATATACATACAGATGGAGCGAAAGAAGTTTCACTTCAGTCGTGTGGTCATAAGCACACTCGTTTTTTTTTGGTTTGTAATGGGCACGATATGCCAATAGAAGGGCACTATTTACACTATTAAAGTCAAAGTCAAATCATTTATTTCAAATAGGCACTTAAAAGGCACTTTTGAACGTCAAAATTTAAAATGAAAAAATATAATTGATTCTAGTCGCCCATTCCAAAATGTAGTTTTCGTGTGGAGAAGAATGGGCAAGAAACTCCACCGTTACTCTTTTAAAATGTTTTACAAGTTTTTGTATACATTGTTTATATAATTATATGTGAAGACGATGCACCTAAAATAAAATTTAGTCTACCAAAAATGGTAAAAGAATTAAAAATATAACAGACTGGTAAATCAATTATGTGATAGATACATGGTGTCCACATATTTACAAAGATTGAAAAATTTTACTAGTATTTTAAAAAGTGTGTGAGTTACATTTGTCAAAGAATGTAAAAAACTATGTAAAAAAAAAAAAAAATGTGTATGTATAAAAATTAGCAACCAGTTTGATTTTGTCTAGACTCTAGATTGTCCTATGGAGCAGGACCAGCATGTTTCCAAACATTGTTATCTTGGATATAATCCTCCAATTTGTAATATCCTTGTTTCTTTTTAATCCTTTTTATATGAGTTTTAAATTTTCTTTCATTTAATTGTAATATATCAAAAGGTATTTTGTTGTAGCATTTAACACAGTACCCCATAAAAGATGTTTGCACTTTAGATAATCTGAAAAAAGGTTGATCTAATTTATCTTTATTTCTAGTATTAAAATTATGTCTATCACTTATTTTATTAAAAAGATGTTGATTTTTTCTTACATACATAATATTTTCATAAATGTATTGGCAAGGTACCGTCATAATATTAACCTTTTTAAATAGTTCCCTAAGAGATTCACGACGACGTAGATTGTAAATGGCTCTGACAGCTCTCTTTTGCAAAATAAAAATGGATTCAATATCAGCAGCCCGACCCCACAGTAAAATGCCATATGACATAATACTGTGGAAGTAACTAAAATAGACCAAACGCGCGGTTTCTACATCTGTTAACTGTCTTATCTTTCTAACAGCATAAGCGGCCGAGCTTAGCCGCCCCGCAATAGATGTTATATGAGGCCCCCATTGTAATTTCTCGTCTAGCGTGATTCCTAGGAAAACTGTCTGATCAATAAACTCTAGTTTTTGGCCATTCAATATGATGTCACATTCGCTGCTTCTAACATTAGGCAATTTAAATTTAATGCATTTGGTTTTTTTTTCATTAAGTACTAAATTATTTACCGTAAACCAATCTTGGACCTGAAGAATAGAGTTATTCACGTCGTCAAGATTTTGTGACCGTCGGTCTATTTTAAAGATCAATGATGTATCATCTGCAAATAACACCATCTTTGGTTGATTTTGAAGTAATTGGGGTAAATCGTTAATATAAACTAAAAAGAGGAATGGACCCAATATCGAACCTTGAGGAACGCCCATTGTCATTTCAGACCCTAATGAGTTTATGCCGTTTACTTGAACTTTAACCTTTCTATCTTTCAGGTACGATCTTAGCAAATCAAGTGCTTTTTTTCTAATCCCATAGTGCTCCAGTTTCATCAGAAGTGTCTCATGGTTTACGCAATCGAACGCCTTAGAGAGGTCGCAAAAGATTCCAATGGCATCTTGTGCTTCTTCCCAGGCGTTAAAAATGTTCTTTATTAGGGTAACACCGGCGTCAGTAGTACAACGCCCTTTGGTGAAACCGTACTGGTGTTCATGAAAGATGGAATTTTTATTAAAGTGACGTAACATTTGATTGAGCATAAGCTTTTCAAACACCTTACTGAGAACTGGCAGAATCGACACAGGCCTATAATTGTTGGGTTCTTTACTGTCACCGGATTTGAATAATGGAACTACTTTACTATGTTTCATAAGATCCGGAAAAACTCCTTGATCAACACTGGTGTTAAATATGAAAGCTAAATAAGGCGCAATGGTTTCTATGAGAGATCTACATACTTTTACAGACATTCCCCAGAGATCTTCTGTTGATTTAATTTTAAGATCTTTAAAAGCTTTTATAACAGCCTGGGGATTTGTATGCTGAAACCTAAACTCCAAAGGGCATGGCTTTACATTCTTTTTAAGCAAGGCAGCAGAAAGTGTGGGGGATGAATTTAAAGCTTCAGTAGTTTTAAAGGGAATATTCGCAAAAAAATTTTCAAATTCCTGAGCTATTTCTACATCTGAGTTGATGGGGCCATGTGCAGTCTCTAAATTAAATTCAGTATTACGCTGTTTTTTCCTACCTGTTTCATTATTTATTATTTGCCAGGTAGTCTTTATTTTATCATCAGCTGATTTTATTTTATTGCTAATATAAAAAGCTTTAGCTATTTGGCACACACTTTTAAAAGTTTTTGAATATTTTGCAACATACCGATGAAAGTTTTCATTTTTCAAATGTTGCTTTAAGCCATAAAGTTCAAAAAGTTTTTCCCTGCTTTTACGAATACCTGGAGTCGCCCAGTCACTAAATAAAAACTTTGTGTAAATGCTTTTAGTTTTTAGTGGAAAAGTGTTATTAAACTGGTCGTTTAACAGTGAAAAGAACTCGGCATAGAACTCATTTGGGTGACCTATATTATTAAAATTCTGGTCACATAATTTACTGGCCAAAGAATTATTTAATTTTTCCAAATTTTTACATGTAATTGTCCTAAACCTTATTTGAATTTTTTGTAACGGCATGTAGGAGCTAAATGTAATTGTTTGTCCACTGTGATCAGACGGCAACTTATTTACAATTTGTTTGTGTAAGTAATCACAATTACAAAAAATATTATCTATACAAGTGGCAGAGGAAGCTGTCACTCGGGTTGGTTCAATAAAAACATTTGACAAATCAAATGACCTAAAAAGGCTTAACAATCTGACAGTATTCAAGTTATTTTCCAATAAATTAATATTAAAATCTCCACATACGATTATTGATTTACTACTAGTACTAAGTTTCTTTAACACATCTTCCATTACAGAATCAAATACAGATAGATTCTGGTAACTGGGAGGTCTGTATACGCATACTATAACATGCTTATCAAGCATGTTATAGTATGCGTAAATTATTGGGTAAACAGTAAGAGTACTTACACAAAACTATCAGATCGGTTAAATGTTGTGATCGCGTGCTGTATAATCCTCCGGTATAAAACTGCCTCGCCCTCTATACAGTGTGTTAGCTTAAACTAGGGACATAGTTTATAGGAGTGTAGTACTCATAAAAATGAACAACTTTTAATAGGGGGCGGACATCAAAATCTGAAAAAAAAAAACAGCTGTTACCTACATTTTGTCCAGTTATGCGAACATAAATGTATAGTGCTGCTGGTTTTATTTTCTTGATTTCAGTGTTGGTCTCTCAGTAAAAGTTGTTCTGTTTCATAGGTACTACACTCCTATAAAGTATGTTTCTCGTTTAACCTAACACATTGTATTGTCTTTAACCTCGACATTTCTTAGAATGTTTATTTTTGCTTTGAGTAGTTGTAACAGCCTTAAATAACAGCTAATTTGTACTTTCAAGGCTTTTTTTTATACCTACATAATTATCAAGCTACAAGTTTTTTCTTCAGTGGGTTTGACACGATATCGTGACCTGTACAGAGCACGTATGTACGTCTGTATGGCTTTGATATTTTGGCTTCGTGGTAGATCGATTAGGTTAAGCTACGCTTGCCGCGGTTGGTCTGTGGATGGCCATCTTTACATAGCGAGTCGAGTTAAGCCGTTGGTCCCGGCTGTCATTCGTGGATCTTTGACAGTCGTTACGGGTAGTCAGGAGCCCGAAAGTCTGACAACCAGTCTTACTAAGGGGTATCGTATTACCCAGTAACTGGGTTATGGAGGTCAGAGAGGCAGTCGCTCCATGTAAAATACTGGTTAAACTGGAAGCCGACCCCAACATAGTTGGGAAAAGGCTAGATGATTGAAGGCAATTTGAGTTCAATCACAAATTTTAACATACCGCGCCAATAGTCCACAAAGGGTTGGACAGAAGTGTATAGTACACTCATATTACACCAGTTATGTTTAGATTCCATGTAAGAGAAGGCGAGCTTGTTGACATCACCTGGGCACAAATACAAGTTTCAGGACTGCTCTTGAGAAATTTCTAATGGAAAAACCTAATGAAAGTTTGCCCTATCAGGGAATCACCCAACGACGACGCAGAAAAAAATTTAAAAAAAAAACTATTGAGAAAATTATGTAGGTACTAGCTTCTGCCAGCGACTTCGTCCGCGTGAAATTTTCTGCTCCCCCGACCCACCGCGTCGCATAGCATCGCCTGCCTGCGCTATTACTTCGTTTTCTGACTTTTTTCTTTTTGCTCAACTCCTAAGGGTTCTAGCGTGATGTTTAAAGCCTTGGCTTAAAGCCTCGAGAATTGGGCTATCAAATGCAAAAAGATTTTTATAAATCTGATCGATACTTCCAGAGATTAGAGCTTTCAAACAAACAAACTCGGCAGCTTTATTATTAGTAAAGGTTTTTCCCATTTTTGCAACATTGTTCATTGATGCTCCGCTACTATTGGTCGTAGCGTGATATTATATAGCCTATAGCATTCCTCGATAAATGAACTATCTAACGCAAAAAGATTTTTTCAATTCGAAGCAGTAGTTCCAGAGATGACCCCCTACATACAAACTTCACTTCCCTTCACTGCTCTGCTCCTATTGATTGTAGCGTGATGAAAAGTATACTATAACCTGCCCAGGAGTATGAAGAACAATTGTACCAAGTTTCGTTGAAATCCGTCGAGTGGTTTTTGTTTCTATAACGAACATACAGACAGACAGACAGACAGACAGACAGACAAAAATTTTACTGATTGCATTTTTGGCGTCAGTATCGATCACTAATCACCCGCTGATAGTTATTTTGGAAATATATTTCATGTACAGAATTGACCTCTCTACAGATTTATTATAAGTATAGAAGATTATACGAAAAGCGAGTTTTAGATTGCCCAGGCAAGGTGTTGGGCTTAGAGATTTATGTGTACAGAAAACGGATCGGATTCGTTCACACTTGCAAATTCAAAGCAACGAAAAGGGAGGGGAAGGTCTTTGCTCTCGTATCGACCTGCACGTTCTGAAAACAGGTCTTTAAATTATTGCAACGCAGGTAAAAGGGGAATTGCCACACTTGGCAGGTCAATATTGATCATAGCGGTTTGTTGTAATTAGCAAACAGAAGGACACTGTTGCCTACTCGTATTCTCTAGTCGCCTTTTCCAATGAGGGGAAATACATTCAGTACCTATTTATTTCCTCATGTGGTTGTCGGTAAATATTCGACGGGATCTGTCTGCCAAATCCAGTCATTTATTACGTAAACGTGGACCATAATATCCAGGCGAAGAGTCATGTGGATAAAATTAAAAAATAACAATATTTCGGCATAAGACTCGTTTCCACAACTCGTAGCAATTTTTTTTTTTCATGAATTTTCAATGTACAGTTTTGACTTCGCTACTATTTTATTACATGTATAAATCGATTAATAGCAGACAGGAAAATGGTGCAGCCTACAGCTGCTTAAATTTTTAAGCCTTTTGTTGCCTTAGATGCAGTAAGAGCTACTTCTGAATTGCTGTGAATAACACGAAACTTTTGCCCTGCTTTTTCCCATGATCCTGAAATACTAACTGAATTTAAGTTATTAAAACTAGTTTCAAATTAATATTATTTCAGGTTAAACAAATGTCAAATTTATTTTAATGGTAATTTAATAGATTTTAGAGTGACTAGGATTATTGAAAAATTATAAAAATGTTTGAAGTTTTAACGTAAACTAAACTTTTGCGTAGGATTTAGTTATTTTTCCATAAACTCATATTTGTTTACATTTATGGCAAATAAATCCCGAATGCAGATTAAGTAGGTATGATGATGATGGTCATTTGATGATTTCCCATCCACAAAAAAAAAGTAGGTACATTATACCAACTGTTCGTTATTTTTACTTTTAACTTGGTTGACGTCAAAGTAAGGGTCTTTTACGTTGTATAATTAAGTCAGAGCGCTTTTTGAGGCCCTGACCTGCCTCAAGAACTGTGACGTCATTGAGCCAAACTATGTTGGTATTTAATTAGGGTTTTAGAAATGTTATTTATTAGAAAAGATTATTTATAGAAACTAGGTTAGGTTGTCGGAATGTCATTATTAATGTTAAATGTATAAGCGTGTGTTGTGTGTATGTTATGTTGTTGTTTGTGTGTTGCTGTTGTAGTTAATTTTAAAGTGTGTTTTATGAAGTATCCTTAGTTATTAGAGACATAGGTAGACGCGTAAATTTGCTGTTTTTTGTTTTAAGTGTTTATCAGTGGAAACTTGTAAATGGCCTTCAAATACATATTGTTTATAACTTTTCCGAATAGAATAAAATAAAATGAACTGTTATCATGAAACTAGCACAAGATAATGGATCGCCGAAATATTTCAAAATTGGTACGCCTCGATCAATAATAGTAGAAGTGCTATTATTGATCGATTTTGGTACGTCTAGAATTGCATGAGGTGCATGCTATTCTGTAAAAATCGTGAAAACTAAGCTGAAGTGAGCTGTCATTCCACCTGATAAAAGAGATTGCCTCCATTGATAGCTCACTTCAGGCTCACTTCACCTATGTTATCACGGTGAGATTTTTACAGAATCGATAGGCTGAATTTATAGTAACAGTTTGTGCGTCCATTACATGTCTTTCATTACACCTTGTGTATATTTTTGTCGTCGGTCTCGTGGTCGTAAGTGTGACATGCTGAGCGTGTGGTTCTTGGGTTCGATTTCCAGGTCGATCAAAGTGTTATTGGATTTTTCCGTTAAAATTTTCTTATTAAAGAAGAAATTATTTATTAACAGCCCGTAGTTTGGAAGTTGGCGGTGTGATTGGCTATTTCAAGGCCATGTATCTATTGTTCATTCCCGGAAGCGTCGTCAAAACTGAAAAGCAAAGACTATCTTTTGTTGGAGTATCGACAGGGTGTAGTTATAATAGTTGAGTATATCCAGGCGATTGTAACTTTAAAACTTTTTACATATTAATTGCATTTAAATTTATATTGATACAATACCCAATGTGTAAAATTAAAATGTGAAACATTCTTATGCTATACATTTAGTATAAAATACGCAAAAAAGCTTTAGATTTACTAGGTATGTACTTTTAAAGTATTTGCCTTACTAAAGTAACAAAGCTAAGTACATAATATTTTAAAAGTGTGTTTATTATATAAGGAAATACTATCATCATATTTTCTTTATTAACTCTTAGACTAGACGTGAGATGACGGGGTGTGGACGACTGGGAATAATGCGTTCTTTTCGTCCACAGTGTAGAACTGTAGATGAACAGAATGCAACATTCCCAGTCGTCCACACCCCGTCATTCCCAGTCGTCCGCAGTGTGGACGACGGGGTGTGGACGAGCGGGAATGACTCCGTAAAAGTAACCTCGGGATTTGAAAACTTCCAGTTTAAATATAAAAAGACTCCGGCAAGGAGTTTTTACTCCTTATCAGCACGAAATAGTATTTTTAAGCATTTTGGTGGTACATAAGGTCCACTTTATGCCAGTATATACATGTCCTTGTTATATACTTCCCGTAAGGGTCTTAGAGGACAGCTAATGGATTGTGGCAAAGTGGTTTGGGTAGTCGCTTCCACCTGGCAAGCAATATCATTATATTTCTCCTAAAGTGGTAGCATTTCAAAGCTATTTTGACATTTTATTTTACGCCGATGTCGAAAATAGGTTATTTCCTATAGTTATTCTATTTTTTTAGGTATGTTTTAGGCTTGATTATCTGTGCTTGCAATATAATGTTACATATTTAAAATGTGATTTGGCAACTAAAAATATTTCGACATTATACTTACGCAGATGTCAAGAATAGCTTGTTAACTATGGTTATAATTTTTTTTAGGTACTATTTAGGCTTGAAACCATTCATTATCTGTCCAACACATGATTTAAAGTGTAATTTGGCAACAAAAGTATTTTGCGAACGGTTTTGTATAAATTACATTTTTATGATCCACCGCGAATCAATCTGAAAATTTTGCTAATTTAAAATTACTATTTAGGTTGTACTATGGCTGATTTCTTACTTTCTATTAAAGTTTTCGTTTTATCACAAAACAACTGTTACTGTGTACTTCGTTTCGTTTCGTTCGTGTGTGTGTGTACTTCGTTACAGCGGGTTTTTTTTTGCAAATCTATAATTTAAATAATAAAGTAGTATGGATGAAAAAGACACGTTGTGTCGTCCCCAAATAAATTGAGATAAGGGCAATGATGATTGTAATTTAAACAAGACCATCTTTGTAAAAACATAGTACCTACTCCATTTTTAGTTAGTCGTTTAAAAGGCGTAATACCATGACTTAAAAGTATATAACTACACATGGCATCAAGCTATTCATAACCAGTATAAGCTGACTTCTGATTGTACGGAAAGAAAATGCGAGGTCAGTAAAAACCAGGGACTTGAAAACGAAATGAATTTCGTTCCGTTACCACTAATGTTATCGTGTAACGTTCCAAAATTTGTAACGATACTAAAACCTAAAATATCAATAACGTTATAAAACAAAACGTTATAGAATATAATTTTCTTAGAACGATATTATTTAACATTAAGCTTATCCGCTTGTAATAAAGTTACAGGTGAAACGTTACAGATTATTTGTAACGTTTTTCTTCATACTTTTCGTCTTTTTCGTCATCTTTTATTTGTCATGAGTATCGAAATGAATAACGTTATTATATCGTTATACTAATAACGATATATTGATAATATTGTTACTGAACAGTTTAGAATTTCGTTTCGTTTGTCAGTATCGTTATAGTCAAGGAATTAATTTTGGTTCTGGTGGAACGGTAGGTACAAATTATCGATATCGGAACTACGCGTAGCGTTATTTTGAATAACGGTTCAAGTCCCTAGCTAAAACTGATATATAAAGCATTAAGCTTTATATATCAGTTTTTGCTGTTGCCGTGTGTACCAAAGCAATAACACATTTGTATGTGTTTTTATTACTGTGCTTGTCACTCGTTAAACTGGAAACCAATTTCAACATTCCTGAGAAAATGTATGGCGAAGAACGACTAGTCTGCTATTCACAAGACCACATATGGCAGGGTTCCTATCTCCTACCGATAGTAAGGCCTGTCGAGTGTCGATGGACATGTCATCTACATAGAAGTCTTGGTTTTGCGGAAGCGTGATTTTAATTAAGACGACACCGACCGCGCAATGGCGTCCTCATCGTTTGTTTGGTTATATTCTTTTATTTTAGAATGAAAATGCAGAATATAAGCATGTTACGTTGTGCTCCACAAGATTATACGTTATTATAATAACAAACTATTTGTAGCATGTAACTGTTTTTTGTCTTTTGTCCCTAATAAAGAAATAAATAAATGCATAAATAAATAAATAAATGGTAGTTTCGTTTGGTTTTAATATAATCCTTAATAATATAAAACTACCGTTTGTAATAATAATAACTATAATCTTGTGGAGCACACCGTAACATACTTATTTTCTGCATTTTCATTCTAAAATAAAAGAAATAACCAAACAAGGACGCCAAATAAGGGCGCCACTGCACGGTCGGTGTCGTCTTAACTTTAGTGCGATGGCTGGTTAGAGATTTGAGCTTCATTTGTTTGTCGCACTGAAAATAATATATAGGTACCTACCTAAATCACGAAGGTATACCTTAGGTAGATGTTATATACAAACATATGTATAAATGCAACTGCGGTGGGTACCTATAGCAATATCATTATAAGGGGCAACATGCGAAACAGTTTTTTTTTCAAAACGCCATCTCTGTGTATTTATTTGTCTTTTTAAATAAGAAAAACTTGACCTTCGCCCAGAATGGGGTGCTGAAGAGTCTGTTTAGTACGGTTTTTATCATATACAGCAATCTTTAACTTAGTATTCGGCAAAACTCTTCATCATAAGCTCGCGAAGCTCACAACATTGTCATTCAAGTCCACACCAGCGCATATTATAGGATATTTTCACGTCGATATCTATTTCCTTGTAAGCTGCCGGTTTCTCTAGAAATGGTTCGGATTTACTAAACGTGTTTGGAAAGTGACTTGTTCAACCGTGCTAGTCACGATCCAGCTTAGGCGAGCTGGGATAGGGGTGGCAAGTTCCATACAAAATAAGGTTTCAGTTAATTATGTGAGATTTCGGTGACATTCGGTGAGGAAACCAGGACTTTATAAATAAATGCTCTGAAATCGCCCATGGCTAAATAATAACAGCCGCACAGGTCGATCGGTCAGGTTAAGCTACGCTTGCCGCGGTTGGTCTGTGGATGGGTGACCATCTTTACATACCGAGACCCCTCCGTGCCTCGGAAAGCACGTTAAGCCGTGGGTCCCGGCCGTCATTCGTGGATCTTTGACAGTCGTTACGGGTAGTCATGAGCATTCATGGCTTCCCTATATGTAAAGAGGCATTACAGGTAAGATTAAAGTATAGTGAGAAGTTTGTCTCTCACTGTTCTAGGGGTCGCTAGAATGACTGCTACGCGTAGCTTCTCGAATTCGGTCGCTAAATTGAAAAAAATGTTAATGGGCTTTTTCATCACAAATAACTTAGTATTAGTTCGGCTAATGGCAACAGATTAGGCTCATAATTTGTAATGGATACTTTTCATCATGATTTAGCATGAAAAAAAAAATCGTAGAAGAGATTGTTTTAAAACCAGGAAGCCGGATTTATGATCAAAGATAGTTTATTGCTCTGCTATAATTTTTCAATATAAATGAAAACATAAAAGCTTTTAATAAAAATGTATACGACAACCCTACACTGCAAGCAATTTAGTGCAACACAAATTAAACTTTATTGCTCAATCAATTAAGATCACAATGGCACAGCTATCAACAATGATTTATTACTATAGATTTGTCTGGTGCATTGTCCTTATATGCAAATGGGTACGTATTTGATTGGGCTTTTATACTTCGTGGGCGGTTGACAAACGAGAATTTGATGTATTAAAGTGTTATACAATAAATCTTTCTCTATTTAATTGATCGTAAACTATCACTTTTGATAATCGTAAATATTTTTTTTTGATACATCCGTTTTTTAGCACCTCCTGCGTAGCTGATTGATTAATCTTTTTCCCATGGTGTAAATGGCGGGTTTCCGCGTTGCTACGAGCTATTACTTAATGAATAAGAAGAACTCGAAACTATAAAGCTGCAGGTTGCCAGACCATGACTAAAATTATCTGAGAAAAAAATAAGACAAAAGAAAATTTACCCACATAGTCTTCACATTCACAGTCATTAAAAATAATATAATACTTTACAAAGTATTCATGTCACTGTATATTGTAAAACATATTGTCCTTTTTTATAAAACAAATATTATCTGAATATCGGCCCCACATCAGAATACCGTACTATAATATCACATTAAGAAATTACTTTCTTAATGTGATGTCGTACGGTATTCTGTGATTTAGGCTGAGGCTACATACAGTAGACAGCGATTTGCGATGTGACTGGAAGAGCGAAACGAGAAAAACATGGTATGGCTACATTATAAGCGAAATTCCGGCGTATATTCGCTTCAATTTCGCTGATATGTTGATGTAGCCGATGCCGTGATTACAGTAATGTTGTTCCTTTCGCTTAAAGAAATCAAAGATCGCTAGTAATATTTGATGTACGGTGTAGCCATATACGTGAGCATTCATTTCCTTGTTTTAATCGCTCATGTGTCGCAGGTCGCGTCGCGGCCTAATGTAGCCTCAGCCTTAGAGATAGCCCGTTTAGTATACTTTAAATAACTAAAGTATACTAAATACTTTAGTTATCTAAAGTATACTAAACGGGCTGTCTCTAAATCAGTTAATTCACGACTACTGCACACCCTTATTTATGTCCCTCGTTTAACCTAACACACTGTATAAGTCATCCACAAGAGAAAATTCCACAGAGTGCCGGAGCTCTATCCTTGAGTTTTATTCTGGTGATTTAAACAACGAATACCAAATGATAAGCTCCGACTCTCTAACGTAATCTGAAAGTTGGATACCATGCATTTAATTACTTTTTTTTTTTTTTTGCAAACACATTTAAGCATAATATTGTAAAATTAAAACACTTGTCTATCTAAAGAGACGTGTAATGTAAAAAAAACTTACATCTCACTTAGACATAGAAAAAAAAACCGTAATTGCGCTAACTCTTTCTAACTTTTTTATGCAAACTATACGTTAATTGGCTTTAATTTCGCGCATTTTAATAGTATAAACGAAATTATCGTGCGTCAAAAGTATCCTATCCTACTATAATCACACTAAGATTATAAAGGCGAAAGTTTGTGAGTGTGTTTGTATGTTTGTTACTTTTTCAAAAACTACTGAACAGATTTAAATGAAATTTAGCACACAAATAGTTTATAATCAGGATTAACACATGGGATACTTTTTATCCCGATTATTCCCACGGGATCGACACTTATGCGGGTGAAACTGCGGGGCAATGCTAGTAGTCCTACTAATACATCCTACTAATATTATAAATGCGAAAGTTTGTGAGGATAGATGGATGTATGTTTGTTACTCTTTCACGCAAAAACTACTGAACGGATTTTGATGAAACTTTACAGTAATATAGTTTATACATCAGAATAACACATAGGATACTTTTTATCCGGATATTCCCACGGGATCAAAACTTACGCGGGTGAAACCGCGGGGCGCAGTTAGTACCTATAATATAAAGTAGAAGTAACACGTAATGTGTTTAATTGTGTTTACGTAACAAGTACTAGTTTAGAGCACAACACGTAATATAACGAGCGCCCGCGACGGTAAGATAAGGCGCACGATAATTATAGTGCGGCGACGTTTTGACCAATTATTTTTCTTAAACACAAACAAAAAAGTTGTTTTGTAATTTAAGTGATTAGGGTTCCTGAACGTAGTAGGTTATTAGGTTAGTTTGCTGAAAAATCATTATTTTATCGAAGTTGATTAATTAGGTTTTTGTTTCGCTTTATTCTGGCTCAGCTCATTTCTATCAAAATGTGAATTGGTGGCTTGTTAGTCGACTCGTATGAATTTACTCGCCCGATAAGTGAGAATCGTCACTTTTAAATACCTAATATTTTTTCTATAGGCGAAGTCGCACGAATTGGCACATTTTGATGTTTACCTATGCAAAAAAGTATTTAGAATTATTTCGCACTTTTCGGGCGAGTAAATTCGTGAGAATCGACTAATAAGCAGGATTGGTTTCTGTAAAACATTTAGGTATTATTTTCTATTATTGGACGTAAGTCCCATGATTTCTATTTTGTTGCACATTCCAAGTTTTAATAGTCGTTTTCAGTAGGACTAGTTTTCGGTCGTGACATTCATGATTATTTTTCTTTTTAGCACGAGTCTCGAGCAAAATTCTAACCCATATTGTTGAGTTTATTTATTTTTGTTAGGTTGTGCACGTTAAGAGAAATATTCAGTTTTCAGGCAAAACTTTGCATATAGTAACAACTCTCGCGCGTCGTATCTTATAAGTCGATAAAATAATCGCAAAATCTCAAGCGTGTGCAGTATCTAAGTACAAAAAGTAAAAGCTCAGTGGACTGGTATCTATAGGCAGTGGGACGGGTAATGATCGCTATCCAGTTTGCTACGGATACCGACTAGAGATCATCTCTTGCGCACGCAGATTTTACTGAGGCTGATTTTCGAATAGATTTGTAAGCTGCATCGCTGGCTGGTTTGACTGGATACTTATGAGCTTGTAGATGTTGAAATTTATTGATAGATTTTTCAAAACCTCATTGATTCGCCATGGTTAACGTGTCCTTGGTTTAGGTACCTATCTTTTTACCTACACCACACGTTGAGGATCATCATCAGAAAATTCTCAACAGTAGCCTGGAGTGTGTATGTGTACCTGGTTGATGGGACATAACTGGTGGAATGTAGGTGCACGTGATAGGTACAGACGCCAGCACATCAAGCTATTAGAATCAGTAAATTTTCCTTAATAGATTTTCAACCTTATCGCTACAGAATAAAGTTCAAAGTTGATTGGGAAAATTTTACAGTTTCGGGTTGCTTGATGTGCTGGCGTCTACCTCTCTGCCTAAACTTTAGGGGAAAATGGGCGTGTTGTCTGTCATTGAGGGTTAGTGATTGAACTAAAGTATTTGGTACTAGCTGCGTCTCACGGTTTCACCCGCATAAGTTTCGATCTCGTGGGAATATTGGGATAAAAATTATCCAGTGTCCTTTCCCGGGACTCAAACTATCTCTATACCAAATTTCATCTAAGCGTGAAGAGGTAACAGAGAGACACTTCCGCATTTATAATATTAGCTTAGATAGGGGCTGGGATAGTCTCGATGTCATTTGGAGAGACTTAGATATTTCTGCAGGGGCGAAGATTGGAAACGGTTTTGCCTTGCCGAAAATCTTGATACGCCATGTTAATTGATCGGAGATAATCGAAAATTATCGAACATATTTCTGCCCTGCCTTAAGAGGGATGAAGCCAGAGTTCACACTCCCAACCCAACTTTTAATTTTTTTTTGTGTTTGTGTTCTTTCTCTATGTCATGTTTGCCGCTAATAAGCGTATTTTCTTTAAAAAAGCCAGAGAGAGGCAGAGATATTTAAAGAGTCAGTCTGAATTTAAAAAAAAAATCCCGTTAATTGCAGCCTCAGAATGATAAATAGATCTCTTTTACGAACCTCGTTTCAACATTCAAGACAGACAAAATCGTAATTAGGTTTTTCTATCGGAAAAAAAACTTGGCTTTATCCCAAAATTCGAATTAGGAATTGTGTCCGATAAAAGGCTCGGCCTCTAATACATTTGAAGGCCGTGAACCAGTCAGTAGAAATCCAATAAAGTTCTGATTAAATAAGTGTAAATTGAGTCGTAGGATTAAGTAGACCGTACTAGATTGTGAATCGGGTATTTTTCTATTTTATTTTTCAGTTGGCTGGGGTTGAATAAAGTTGTCGCGTTTTAACATGGCAATAGCGGTCATTGCCCTTTCCCTAATATCTCTCCGTAGGGACCTAAACGAATAAATTATGTATGGTTTTTTGTTATTGGAACGTTTTGAAGATCACGATAGATATTGGTTCGGGACGTTAATGGACTTTATTTTAGTTTTTGGAATGGAAAAGTCTAGAAAAATTATATTATTACAAAATACCTGGTAGACAAAATGTAACGTAACAGATGATATAAAAGACGGCAGTAGTGGCGAAGGGTGAATTTATGACAGAGGAAAGCCGGAGTAAAAAAAAATTAAATACACCGTTTCATTATATTTCAATGATGATAGAATGGTTGTGTTCTGAATTTTCGAAGGGAAGCCGGCGGGAATCGAGTTGTATGGTACCGTCGCCACTAGACGGCAGCAGTTCTTAAAATAAATGTTATACAGTCTGTTATTAACTACGATTTTCGGAAGGATCTGTATTAAACAATGTTAGGTCCTGTACCTAAACGCAAAAAAACGCAAGATTTATAATGCCTAAAAGTATATGATCGTTTTAGGTCATGTAGCAAGAAGGACGTACCTAGACAGGTAAAACGAAGCTAAGTACCTATAAACAATTACTTATTTTCACGAAATTGTGAAATATCAACAAGACAAAACAGGGTTTCGCCGCACGCTCGAATCGAACCTAGGTACAATTAGGTACTGATTAAAATCTTCCAGCTCCTGGTAAATGCCGAGGACCTAGGATTAATATATATTTAGTAGACGTAAGTCTGAGTTCGTGATAGAATACCAATTCTGAAGATATAATCTAGAATGCATTACGTAATGCAGTTATTCACTACCTTGTGTTATGTAATTTTGTGAACGGTTTAAATCTAGTTAGTGGATACAATTGAATTATCTGTCTCAACTAAAAATTGCGATTTATTGCAAAATGTTTAGCTCATGAAAGGGTGGACTATCTACAAGCTTTGTAATAAATCGATAAGTTTAATAGAATTACAGATGTCCAAGTTAGATATAAAGGCTCCCACAGACAGTCGTGACGCGACTCCGGTGGAACAATTTCTGTGAAAACTTCCATCGCGTCGCGCCTATCTGTTCCGGGCGAAGTTGGTGGTGTTTATAAAATATTTTGATGAAGCAGTGATTAAAAAAATAGGTATGCCACTTTCATATTATGGTTTTAGCTATGTAGATGATTAATAATAATAATAATAATAAAAACTTTATTGCATAAAAGGTGTTGCAGTAAATACAATAAAAACAGTTGCACTTTACAATGAACACTGGTATACAACATAAATGGTTGGGGTACTGTTCTCTTAGATAGGCTACATAATAGCCTGTAGTAAAGAGAAACAGTGCCGTATCCCTCAAGAATGGTGAAATCAATTGCTTAGTGTTTAAAATTAAAAAAAATAAATGATATTGGTTTTTATAAAATAAACAAATAAATATGGAATATGCTTGAAAGAATTAGTCTATAAAAGATATGAGTAAGTGTGCTGTGTGTGTGAGGCTCGGAGGGTGTGTTTGGGTGTTTATGTTTTGAGAGTATGAGTGAAGCGTGTAGTATACTTATGATAGTGTAGTTAGATTCAGTGTGGAAGAAAAGATTCAGTTTCGTCATACGTTTTGTCTAGTAGGAAGGAGCAGACTGCTGATTTACATTCTTGAACGGATAAACAGTATACTGAAATATTTGCATTAATTTTGTTGTACAAGAAAGGGCCAAGATAATAGAAAAATTTTTTTGTAAAGAAGTAGCGGGGCTGTGGGAGGGAACAAATTAAATCTTTACGTCGTTTTTTAAGTGTAACGAAGGGGGTAAGTTGATGTTGAAATAAAATTGCATGAAGAATAAACAACTGTCGTACATTAAGAACATTACATTCTTTATATAACAGGGTGGTGGAGAATAAAATTGGACGAAAGGTTGCAATTTTTAATATCGCTCTGTGCGCAATTTCTAAAGGAAGTAATGTGGTTTTAGAAGCCCCACCCCAGCAAGAAATGCAGTAAGATAATATTGACTGACAGAGCGCATAGTAGACATTGCGGATAATAAATTGGTTAGCTACAGTTCTAAGTGTTTTGAAAATAAACATCAACTTACGCACTCTGCCCGTCAATACATCCACATGGGCCTTAAAGTTTAAGGTATTATCTAAAATTACGCCTAGGTATCTAATACTATTTACAGACTCTATTTGAGCGCAATTACAATTTAGTGTAGCTTGTGTGGGACATGTGTGGGCTGTGAGTGTTAGATTATTTTTTGGCTGGGATTTTGAACTAATAGAAAAAGTGGTATATTTAGTTTTGCTTGTGTTGAGTGTTAGGGTGTGAGCCAGAAGCCAGTCAAGGGTGGAGTCGAGACCCCTTTGAGCTTTAATTTGAAGTTCTGACCAGGAGTCTGCGGAGAAAGTTATTGCGGTATCATCTGCATAAGTTACAATACTAGAATTTGGAATATTTAGATTGCAGAGGTCATTAATAAAAACCAGAAACAGTGTAGGACCAAGAATACTCCCCTGTGGCACCCCATACTCAATAGGAAGCTCGTTACTAACGGTGCTTCCTATTTTAACCACTTGCGTTCGATCTGTGAGGTAACTTTGGAAGAACTGGAGTTGTGCACCTCTGACACCTATGTTTTCGAGTTTTTGCAGAAGGGTTTTAATGGGAACGGTATCAAACGCTTTCGCGAGGTCTAAAAATACTGTGAGTACTTTTTTATTATTATTAAGGTTTGAAACAATAAAAGTAGTCAATTCGTGTACAGCGTCAGAGGTGGACTTTTTTACGCGAAAACCGAATTGCTGTGGAGAAATAAGATTAAAGTGCTCTAAATAACCTCTCAACCTCTTATTAATGATGCGTTCCATTACTTTGGACAAAGCACTTAGCACTGCAATTGGTCGATAGTTGTTAACTAGGTTCCCATCGCCACCCTTGAGGATCGGGTGAATAACTGCCCTTTTTAATGAAGTGGGAAAGACGGAGGTCTGAAAAGAGAGATTAAAAATATGGCATATAATGGGTGCCAGAGTACCAGAGTACCTTTTCAAAATGGTAGGTGAGATCCCGTCCCAGCCAGTTGCTGCACTAGATCTTAAAGAATTTATAGTTTTCAGGATCTCTTCAATGTCGGTTTCTTCTAGGACAAAGGAAGACAAGCTGGTACGAGTCTGTGACGAGGTCGTTTGTGATGGTTGCACAGTATTTCCGGTGACTTTATCGGCGAGCTCCTTTCCGATGCTGACGAAAAATTCATTAACTTTGTTACATGAATCAATTGGGGAATGTGAATTAAGTAATAGTTGAGTAGATGAGTGCTTTGATTTGGTAGAGTAGGTTATGTTTTTTATTACAGTCCAGAGCGCCTTAGAATTTTTTCCTGCATTTTTTAGTTGTTCGCTGTCGTATTGCCTTTTGGCTTTTTTTAGGAGTTTAGTACAGAAATTTCTGTAACGTTTATAGGTCATATGGAGGATTTCGTTGTTTGGTGATACTTTAAGCCTTTTATGAAGTGTGTCTCTGTTGCGAATACATCTTAACAAACCGGGAGTTATCCAAGGTTTGAGTACCCTTTTCCTCGCTGGCTGTATTGAGGTGGATGAGTTCTCCAGTATAGCATTTGACACTAAGTTTACTAATTTATCAGTAGCAGCATTTGCGTTCTTTATTGATAGAATAGGGGTAAAATCCATCTGTTGGAAAGATTTGTCTAGGCTTTCAAAATTGATTTTAGTAACAGTGTAGCTGTCTGTTGTGCGCACTTTTTTAGTTTTGATGCATGCTAGAGAGGAGTAGTGGTCAGTTATAGTGGACTCAAAAATTAGTGTTGTTGCAGGACAATTTGTTCGCATAAAAGTGTGGTCAAGGCAGTTGTTTCCTCTTGTCGGAAGAGCATGAGCAGGTAGAAAGCCATGAAATGCGAGACAGTTTAAGTAGTTTTGGGAACGAGTATCCAAAGGTGATCCAATGTCAATGTTAATGTCCCCAGTGAAAACAACAGATTTAAATTCGCGTAGTGTGGGAAGTATGTCATTTAGTGCACTTAAAAATCTGTCTATATTATCAGTAGACGGTGAGCGATAAACGCATAGGATTGCTGTATCGATGTTAGTCTTGATTATTAACCCAGAAGCTGAGTTATTAAAGTCAGGTTCTTCTACCGTGGGGTTAAGACATTTTTTTATGTAGACTACCACCCCGTCACTCTGGTTAATGTGTTTCGTAGTTTTGTGACTGGTGTAGCTAACTATTTTAGGGATTTCATGATTTCTCAGGCAAGGTAACCAGCATTCTGTTAAAGCTAATACTTCGCAGTCGAAAGAAAGGCGATTTAAAAATGCTTGCAAGCTTAAAAAGTTACAATTAACAGACCTAATATTTTGACTAAACGTTTTTAGGTAGTGGTTTGAGTTAACTAAAAGTTGGTTTACTTGTTCTGGTGTGCAGGTATGTGCATCAGATACTGAGGTATCATCAACATTATTTAACAGTGTTAAAACGCTGTCGGACATGGATTAATTTTTGGATAAGGGTTAAATGGTTGTCTAAGATAATGACCGAGTACACCATGTCAGGCCTGGATAATAAGTTGTATGAAAGCACATATGAGATATGTTGAATGGAAAGTGAGCGTGTTATGTGTGATCTGGAGTGACATGAGTAGTAGGTATAGTGTGTAAATGTTTGAGTAAGATAGTGTGAGTGTAAGTTGAAATTATTTAACATTAAAAACGTAAACAAGCAAACGTTACTAATAGTACAATATTCTAAGATAATTATATAAAATGAGAAAAGTAAGTTAAGTTTAAAACATGCTAGCGTGATTAAGAGTCATGCATCATTAGGGTGATACATTTGCAGCAGTTGTTGGTCATTCTTTACCAGAATGTATTGACTATCAGCATTTTTCTTTAACATTACACGTCCATTCGACGTCCAGCAGTAAGCGTACCCATTCTGCTTGGCGAAGTTTCTTGCTGTATAGAAAAGCTTTTTGGATAGAGCGGTAAGCTGTTCAGCAATATAGATAGGGCCACGAGGTCCATCAAGGCCTAAGTGAGTTGAATTTATTTTATTATTGGAGTTTTCCCTGTTAAACTGCTTAGCGGCCATTAAAAAATTACTTCTATGTAGGGTGTTAGAAAATTCGATGCTTATGTTGGAGGTTTTATTTTCCTTTTTAGAAGACAATCTTGAAACGTCACGTATGTCCGAGAGTTGAATGTTAGTATCCAGTGCTTTGGACAGATGTTGAACCAAAGTGTACAAGTCCTTTTTCGTTTCTTTTGGACGCTTAGGTATGTTACGTATCTCGATGCAAGTTTTTATACAGCTGCGTTCAATATTATCCAGTTTTTCTTCAATGGAAACCAGCCCCTTTGCCATCTCATTACGGTCCAATTCAAGCTTAGTGATTTTCTTCTCCAAAAAAGTTATTTCAGACGATATTGCTGTCATAGATTTTTCGATTTCCTTGGTTGTATCTTCTATTTTTGTATATTGAGATTTAATTTCTAAGATATACTTTTCGAATGTGTCCATGCGAGAGTTTTGTGAACGCATTAAATCGTTTATCAATTCCTTGAGGTCGGATTTAAGTTCGTTCCTTAGATCCAAAAATTTGTCGGCAAAGTTGCCCAAGTGGCTACCATCATTAGACGGTCGACGACGCTTAGCTCTCTGTGTAATATTAATAGGGCTGACGTCTAGCAATAAGGCTTCTTCCACGCATAGTTTTGGTAAATCAGACTCAGAGCGTGACGGAGTAGCAAGTTCCATATGAGATTTGGGCGGCGTCTTAGACATATTTGACGCCTTCTTTGCTGTCGTAAAAATTTTAAACAGTGTCAAAAAGTGTTGTAGACACTACTGTATCACAATACTGTAAAAAATAAAAATAAAAACAAAAAGTTGACTGCACGCTGGGTTCGAAGTCAAGACTTTTCGATTCCGTAGTTTAAGTCAAATGCGCACGACTCGGCGCCAACTGAACTCGACGTATGTAAGTTCAAATTGGAGATCTTAAGTTACAAGTAACAGAATTGAATGTGCGTAATGACCGTGTCCTTTGTTTGTAGAGGTCATTCACTTTGCACGACACTGTCACTTTTAAAATGTTTTTAACAATAATTTGAGTAATTGTTTAAGCACAGGTATGGATTATGCACTGTTTTATAGGTATTGTTATTGGTCGCAAGTATAAACTACTTTTATAATTGACATTGCACTATTTACTATTATTTTAGATTAAAAATACCGGAGTACACAAAAACACGTCCGCTCGCTACCACGTACCGGGAGGGGGGATTGCACATTAATATCATTCTATAGTTGCTTAGTGATTTAATTTCTCCCTATAATACATAATTTTCTCGGGCCCGTGGCTAAATAACACCAGCTATACAGGTCGCTGGCCGCAGTTGGTCCGTGGATAGGTGACCATCTTTACATACCGAGACCCCTCCGTGCCTCGGAAAGCACGTTAAGCCATTGGTTCCGACTGCCATTCGCGGATCTTTGATAGTCGTTACGGGTAGTCAGAAGCCCGAAAGTCTGACAACCAGTCTTACCAAGGGGTATCGTATTGCCCAGTTACATACTGGGTTGTGAAGGTCAGATAGGCAGCCGTTCCTTGTAAAATACTGGTATTCAGCTGCATTCGGTTAGACTGGAAGCCGACCCCAACATATTTGGGAAAAGGATAGGCAGATGATAAATACATAGTTTTCTCAGAAAACCATAAGAAACAATACTCAATCCATATTACAACATCAGTAAACATTCCAAGCGCAGTATTTAAGGGTCCCTATCAATTTCGCGGTCTAAAAACAGAAAATTCAAGTTTTTTCAGCGCAAATTTCTCAATAACCTTAAGTTAACTAGTTTTTTTTAAATACACAGTTATTTATCAACTATTTATCTAGTAATTGTACAATTTTAAATTTTGATAACTACTTAATATAAATTAAAAAAAATAAAAATCTAACACACGTTTTTACGTATGCACGAAACACCATGTTTTTCAATTGCTTTCATGACTTACTGGCAGCAAATAACAATCTGAAAAAAATATACAAATAAAATACTGGGCATATATTATATTAGTAAGTGTACAATTTTGTTTTTTAAAGTTTAATGATTTAGTACTTGTAAAAAAATGTTGATCATGCTGAAAAAACCTAATAAACTTATTGAATATAATTTAAATATTTTTAAATTTAAGGTATTTATCTACCAAAATCAATGTTTATATTTTTATTTTGATTACTTATTTAATTGTAGTAAAATATCTAAATAATGCCTTAAAAACTTAAATTCGATCGTTCGTGTACTAAAATTTAAATTCTTAGACTTACTAGATAAATAGGTGATAAATAACTGTGTATTTAAAAAACAATGTAGATAACTTAAGGTTGTTGAGAAAATTGCGCTAAAAAAAACTGATTTTCTGTTTTCACCCAGCGAAATTGATAGGGACTCTTAAGATAAAAATGTTACATATTTATTCATGACTTAAGCATATTATTTGCGTTCCTACACTAATAGTCTGGGACGGACTTCGCATAGAATGGCTGACTCATTGATTGTGAACAGCTAAACAATACAAATATTGTTTTAGATTCCCATTGTATTCCTACGGTAATAATGCATTTTTTATCCGTTACCGCGGCAGAATGGTTTATAAACAGCGAAATAGAACAAAAAGGTATGAGGAAATTTTTTATCAAATGTACTAAAGGAAAATTAAATAACATATCGTAATTGGATTGGATTATTTTTCCTTTTATGTAAACACAAGCAAATTATATTTTATGTTGTAATTTTAAATGGTTTTAGGCACCTACCTAACTACTGAGTTTAAAATATAATCGAGTTAGTTAGTATTACGTTATTATTTCGTACAAAGTCATATTTATTTAGTCGTTTTTCAATACAATTTATTCTAGTTCCAGCAATCTAAATTGTCTCGTATTACATCATTAAAACTCAAAATTGTTCACCATAAACCTATTTATATCAACTTTACTCTGGAATTCGTACCCCGAGTTCCAAGACGCAGACTAATTATTACTGTCTAGTTTGGGGATCACTGATAACCTAGCTGTAAGTAATATTTTAAGCTTCTCATGTCGCCTCAATTTGGTATTAACCTGTAAACCTACTTACTGTATCACCTCGACAAAAATCGATTCTCAATGTCTGTTCTATTTCTATCTTCTATGTACATACAACGTATATTCCTAGCGAATAAATACATGTTCCGCTTGTGTCGCAATCTTGTATTTCATGCTCCCATTTTCTCGATATTAAAATACCTTCATAACCAAAACCACAAGTCACATCACAGATCAGGCAGACAGGCATCGAATCTAGATCGAATGGGGTCAGTCGTTCAGCATTGTCATAGAATAAGTATTATTGGTACAGAAGTTCGGGTCAATACGACAAGCGAAAACGTTTTTGCTCGCCGTATGTTATGTACAGACGCCAGCACATCAAGATACCCGAAACTGTCAAATTTTCCCAATCAACATTGAACCTTATATTTTAGCGATAGAGATGAAAATCTATTAAAGAAATTTGACAGATTGTAGTAGCTTGTTCGTGCTGGCGTCTGTACATACGCGTCTATACGCGAGCGTACATATCGTACGGTGACCTCAAACAAATGTCAGTGCGGTTGTATTCGCTGTAAGTGAAGCGTGTCTAATGTGTCTATCTCCTATGGAGTTTTGTACCTTCTGTACCTATCCATTCTGTGGTATTACCGCAACGTTTGTCAAACTCGCGTGTGGCTGCACCAGTCAAACGCAGTCAGATGGTATTCACCGCAGATATAGCGTCGAAACTGACTGTATCGATTAGTGGCATTGTGCTATTTGTGGTTCTGTTTTAAAAGGAGACTGTAGGACTATTTGCATATTGAAATGTTTTTGTTGGTATATTGGCGTATGCTAGCTGATATAGGCAAATAAATCAATTTAATGTTTTGTGTTTCGTAATATTATGTTAAAGGGGTATCGTATTACCCAATAACTAGGTTGTGGAGGTCAGATAGGCAGTCGCTCCATGTAAAATACTGGTATTCAGCTGCATCCGGTTAGACTGGAAGCCGACTTCAAAATAGTTGGGAAAAGGCTAGGCAGATGATGATAAATTATGTTAATTACCTATTATTGTATAGAATGAAGTTCTTCTAACTGAAAAGACAGCTGGTGCTGCTGGAGAGTTTGTTTTCGTCCCAACTAAATCATTAGGATGTGGTGAAAGGCGGGCGTTTTGGGGAATTGTCTCATATAATTTTGACATTCATAAAGTGCCGATTCTCAGCCTACGTAATTTGAATAAATCTCTTTAAATTTTGTTTATGAATGTTTAGTTTTGTGGCATTTGCTGTATGAGTATGAAGTTTGCGCATATTTACGAGTTAGCTTTATAATATGTATCAATCTGTAATGACTGATATTATGAACTTAGATAGTACGTCGATGAGGTGGGCGAACATTGCCAACAACAAGTTGCCAAGCCTGGATATGACTGGGACATGAGCTTTTAGATTGGCATAAGCAAAGAGATGGCTATGGGTTATAATGGTCAGACGAAGTCAGGCTATAGATGATAAGTTAATGGTGACTACATTAATAACTATGTTAATTTGCACAAATTAGCAGTTTCTGTTACAATAACTGTTGATAAAATTCAAATCGTCGGATTCCGTTGCATTGCAGAGAACGTATTTCGGCAGTTGGTAAGAAGTATCATAATAGGTATCTGTTTCGTAATAGATACTCCAAACTTGCTAGTTGGGCATGATACATGCTTATTCAACTACGAACCACATTCCTACAATTAGAGAGCAAATCCAAATAACAGGTGCCAGTGAAAGTGATTGACGACAGAAAGCCAATTACATCAAGCCCGAACCATTTAATGACAGCTGCTATTTAAATGTACGCTCGAATTTATTCAATCTCCGTAAATCTTGAATGTCTCCAATGATTGGTACACAATGGAGTCGTCGGATTTATGTTATAGTCTTTGTCGTTATAGATTCTAAAGAATAATGTGCACTTGGGAGAACTTTTACTCGTTTGTTATTGCTCTTAACTTTATTATATGGCTGTAATCTATCGTAGTCTGCACTGTATTAAATTCATTCAACGTTTTCAGTATGCATCGCAACATTATCGTAAGCGGTAACAGTTCGTTCAGAAGCATTGACGAAATCAAACTGATCGAAGGCTTTACTTTCTTTATTACAATTTATATTTCTATTCTCATAATAGATATATATATATTATTATATTTATTGTTCTATTTATATTACAAACTTGAATAATTTAAAATATCGTAAAAGATGATGATAACGCATCATCATCTTTTACGATATTTTAAATTACATAAAGGTATGCATCATCTTCGTGTATAATTTTTTTGAAATCGTCTTTCAGTTTTTCTCTGTAACTATCCAGTGAACATTCTACATGGTTATGACAGTCAAACGGTTCATTATTCCACTGATCCAATGACGCAGATTGGAGCTGTGCAATTACAAACAGTAGGCAATTACAGTTAATTTACCTGTATCTCAATTACTCGATGTTGTAAGACGAATTAGTGTGGAAGAGCTACCGTTGCGTCAATGCAGATGTAGTCTAATGGCTAACAGAGGTTTTAGTATTTGTAAAGGTTGGAAGGAACGTTGTGTTGCATCTTTCAAAACGAAGATAATAGAGGTAAAAGTTCAAATATCTCTGAAGGGTCACTATAACGACCGCTTATTTAGAATCTCCATATAATGGATACCTGGAGATGGATACACCTCCGAAGACGACCCAAAAAGAGCAGGCGAGGGAAGCCGCACGTATAATAAGAAGTCAGTTTGAGGTGGCATTGAGCAGGACAAGAGAGGTACTTGGAAGAACTTAGTAGAGGAACTTAGCCTAGTAGTGGTAGAGTAGGTATAAGCTATTTTAAGATCTTTGCATTCTCCGACAATGATGTTGGAGCTAGAGGAACGAAAGAAAGAATAAGTACGTATGGAAACATTGATATATAATATATCAATGTATGGAAAGCTTAATTGAAGTCAAAAATCACCCAGTATGAATCTATTAGTCCAAAAATACCAACCATCTGAAAAGCACATCAAAATTGGTTAACGTACAATCAATTTGAAAGCGCTTTTCGGGAACACATTCGGTGAGAATCGAATGAGCCACATTTTGGCGAGAATCGAATTTGCCATAACGTTTACCTCGGCGTATTTACGCCGAATCCGACGTCTAGACGGCTTACCTTTGTAGCCGGCAATATCCGAGTTATCGGATCGCCGTCGGAATCGAATCGAAAGCTGGTGCTTGTGAATTTAATATCGCTCCCGCATTTTGGATCAAATTCGTTGCTTAAAGTGATATGGAACGATGTTTGAGTAATGGTTTGTGCATTTCCTTGTGACGTGTTCTGTTGCGAAATTGGATTTACTTATAGATGCTTCTCAGCTTAATTTCATTTTATTTGATTATGTTTTACCATTTATGTACACACAGAATTATATAAACAGACAAGAAAAAAACAGAACAGAAAAATAGGTACAAAGGTGATGATTATTTCATAAGAAATCTCTTCCAGCATACCTGCCATTCATGTCAATTTGGTGTGTTTCATAGCGATGCAATCCAAAGAGTATACTATCATATTGAACATAACTGACATCACAACTTGCCGTGCGTCATCAGACTCATCAGCCTTAAAACCAAAAGAGAGATTCGCAATATTGCAAGTAAACAGTATCTAATCGCAAATTCAGTTCCTGCATTTAGAAATGACGTCCACAATACGCTCACAAATTAATTATACATTCCACATTTAATCCTCTCACTTTACACCTATATATTTTTCAAGTCCGACATCAGGCTGGCAGCAACAGATAAGCCTTGCGGACTGGTGATGTGAATCACGATACACTTGAGATAGTGATGTGACGAAATGTTGCATTGTCTGCACAACAATGAGATTGCGACACACGGTGCCGCTCCAAAATGAACTTAATACCGTATCTTAGCCTTATAGTTTCGATATTGCAATTCTTAATTAGAGGCGTGATGTAGATATCTTGAGAGAATTGAGACTGTGTAGTGTATATTCAGCCATATGGAGCCGTTTAGACCATTGTGCTGTCTGGGATATGACGTATGGCTGGATTATGTTCGTCTATTGTTTTGGTAAGTTGCAGCTCGCTAGACCTTGCTTTTCCAAAACGGGGACATGAATTTCGCCAAAGTTGGCAAAACTATTCGCTGGCGCCTGCTCTGTTTCGTAAATGTTTACTGTTTGTTGTTATATACTATCATAGAAAGATGTTTAATAATTCTTGCATTCAATTAACTGACCGTTTTATAACTGCATTTTTTTCTGAGACATAATCCTTTTTCTTTCACTATGCTTTTCAGATCGATTGCTACTATTCGGTTACAGTTATTTTACATCTGCTTTTGTATCCTAATGACCTTTATTCTCTTCGACATAAGGTTTATGTCAGAGGTAAAATAACTGTGAATGGGCTATACACTAATTTTGTTTAGTGCTGATAAAACACAAAGTATCATTCTTAGTTCAAATATTCCTATTTTCTTTTGTTTTTGCCCCAATAAAATCTCCTCAACCAAAGCCTAATTTATCTACTTACCAGTAATCATCTTATGCATAAGCATTTACTGATAAGTAGAGCATCTAAGATTGTATTCATCGAGGTTCACTGGTGTAGCCTTGATCCGATCAGACTTCGCATACGTAGTGTGCTAGAGATTGTGGAGATGCACATTATGTAAGTGAAAATGTAATTATTCGACCGTGTCAGAGCCTATTTGAATAATTCATGGTAGCATGTTTCATTATTTTTCGTTTTGTTTTTATAAAATCAAAATGGCGGATTAAAGACGTCATCAGGTAATGTCTTGAACATATTTTTTTTGTATGTGGGTTGCCAAAATAAGCAAACAAATATAGGTCTTGAAGAAAACAATTTCAAAAATATAATACACTAAAAGTCTGATGCAGACCGGTGGCATCAAATATGAGATTGAACTTTTAGTTGTAACCAACTGCATCAGACTGCTGCTGGCTTGAGAAGTAATTTTGTTTTGGACCTTTTAATTGCAGTTGGGTTTTTGTTTTTTTTTTAATAATTAAATAAAGGCTAGCATATAACGTAAGTGATTTAATGTCAACATAAAATTACCATATTCAACATCCTTTGAATTTTATTAAGAGTCATGTAATCTAGAAATAGATAACCCATGTTGGTATTAGCCGCAATTTTCATGCGTAAGTTGTAACTTTATGTAACAGTAAAGTAACTTTACGAGACAATCTATAATCTGTATGCAGTAGACTAACGCATAGATCGCGAATCGTTGTTACATTATTGCTATACCTACTTATGCACCGCTGGTATTCAAAAACACGAAATCTTTTATGTAATGCAGAAATTCCCTGTTATATAAACTTTAGTTTATAGTGTGGTATGCTAAAATAAAGCCTAAGCTATTTTATTTTAATACTAGTTTGGTTAAACTGTCTCGTAGAAGAGGATCGGTAGGATAAAAATGTAGAAAATAATATTTATAATACATATTATTTGTCTCGTAAAAGCAAATCGTTACGAAAACTGATGAAAAGAAAAACATTTTTTTTTTGTATTGTAGGCAGAACGGCTGGTGTTTACCTAGATATTATTTTCAAGAATTAAGTCTAGAAAACTGTTCAATAACATGACATTTTAGTAGAATGCTTCTTAAAGTGCCTACTGTTGGGACCTTATGAGCATCGTGGATGAAGAAGGAGTGTAAATAATGTCAGATGACCAGAGGGGCAATTCTCGTAATTTTTAAGAACGTTCACAGTCTGATCTCAGTCTCAATCTGTCAAAAATACGTCAAATTTCCCTATCTTTTTAAAAGTTTTTGACGTTTTGTTTGTCGCCGAGATGAGATTGCGACTAGATTTTGAACCAACAGGAATATGAAGCACAGTGACACTTCTGACATAAGTTATACAGAACATTATTGCCATGACGCGGGGATGACGGCTGGCCGATAAACTCTATGCGCGGGGAACATTGCATTGTTGACCTGGAACATTGTATTCTGATCCTACAGTCCTACACCTACACTGAAGAGGCAGATCCTGTTCCGATTATAACTCACAAAAAAAGTATTCGAAGAAAAAAATAGTTATCTTCAAAGAGAACTCAGATGTAACAGATATTTTTTATCAAACTAGATTATATCATAAATGTAAGCGCTATAACACATTACGTATGCCTAACCATTACAATCTGTTTCATCTAACGATCTCATCTCGTTTTTAATATTATTACGTCTGGTTTTTCTATCAAACCGGCAAAAGCTATCTTGAATACAGAAGTTCAAACTTTGTTACTAGGTCACTAAAGTTCAATATTGCATGATAAAAACTTGATTGACGTTTAAGAACAGCACTTCACTTAGAGTAATTACACCAAAGTTATGTAATGGCCTTTTTATATCGAACAGCTAAATTATTAATTTTTGTGTGTATCTTGAAATTGTATTTACAATATTTAGACTTAGAAAAACACATTCCTGTAATGAGAGAAAGGTTTGCTTTCTGTTTTAATGAATTAGGTAAGCAGTGATTCCATTATGAGCTCACCCAAAGTTAATCTTCGCCCCTGTATATAACTACTGCAATTTTTTGTCAGTCACGTCCGCATTTATTATTCCGCAATTATTTTTCAGTTCCTATTACTTTTTAACTGACTTCTAAGAACAAGGAGGTTCGCAATTCGGATGTTTATATAATATTATATGTATATTTAGATTATTAGTTTTAGTTCTTTATATTATACTAGTTGACCCCGCAAACGTCGTTTTGCAAAACAAAAAAAAAAATAGATAGTAGCCGATTCTCAGACCTACCCGATATGCACACAAAATTTCATAAAAATCGTTCAAGCAGTTTCGGAGGAGTATGGTAACTAACATTGTGACACGAGAATTTTATAAATTAGAAGATATATAAATTTAGATTATTAGTCTTAGTTCTTTATATTATATTTTAATTGTAAGTAATAAGTTAGTATAGATTTGTAATGACCGCACTGTCGCATTGGGTACATACACCTGCAATGGTAGTTGTAAGGGGGGAGACAATTTTAAATAAATAAATACATAAAATAAAATAAGCACTTGCACCTGCCATGTTTTGTGTCGGTATCACTCTGTAGGTGTATACTGCTAGAAAATGTCTAAGGCAGAAGTCCGACTTTGTACAGTTATTTGAATACATGAGCATAAATAAAAATTTAAAAAAATCCTACGTGTCTACAGACATACACATCGTCAATAAACAAACTGGAGAAGTCTTCTATTTAACCCACAAGGCTAAAAGCTAAAAGGCGAGGCCAAAAGGCGTTGCTCGGAGGCAGTAGAACGCATGGTGGCAGCACCGGACGATTTTTTTCTAAGTAGCTCTACCTACTATTAAACTCCATTTAGTTATAAGCAAAAAGAAAACCAGTCTTTCAGGAATTTCTCGCAACAAACCGCTCTTTTGTATACAAATTATTTTAGACTAAGGACTTGCATCATATCACTTCTCTTAGGCAGTTCTTTAATCTTACATGTAGCTTGTTAGTGATGTTACTACATACGAGCTTCTACGTTATCTTATATTTGTCTTAATCTTTTTGCGTCACCTAAAAACTTAATGGATCTTGTAGGATTTTGCGATGAAAAGGTTGTTTAAGAACGTTCAGATGAACTTAACATAAAAAAACCAGCGGGGTACCTAATTGCGTGACACGCTATCAGTAGCAATGGATTTCATTTTGCCGGTTCAACAACATTCATTGTGTTATTTACATTGTTGAGCAGAACAATTTAATAATAATAATAATAATAAAAAAAGCCGAGAAAGATAAACAAATCAAGTATCTTGACTAGGCTCACGAGGTTGTCGACATGTGGGATGTGGATTCAGCGATCAATGTGCCGATAGTCGTGACAGCCAATGGGCTAATAGCCAAGAGCCTCGACCAACACCTAAGGAGGCTCTCGTTGGGCAGTTGTATCAAGGGCTTGATTCAGAGAGCGGTACTTCTGGACATGGCCCGCATTGTTAGGAGGTTTCTCTCTCTGGAGCCCAACCGCCGGTAGCTTGGACCCTGTTCTCGATACCGATGGGCTACTATTTTTTATATTTTTACGTTTTTTTATATCTTAATATTTAAAAATATAATTTATATGTAATATAGTGAAATAAAGGAAATAATAATAAAACATTTATTTTCAGGTAACAAAGACCCAGAAATATATACCTTAAACTAAGTATACATAATAATAATAGTAACAACTTTGTTAAAAAATAAAACTTATTATCTATGTTATTATCACTTATTTTATGAACCTAATTATGAAGCAACGGATAAGCAATATCATTCAAAATGATACAGATTGTGATTGAAAGTGTGTTTTTTTCATTCTTGCATGGGGTTGGGCCATGTTTAAGCTTTGTTTTAAGTACACCACAGACTTACCCTTTTAAATCCATTCAAAGGTTTTCTATGTAAAATTTTTACATTTTAATATCCGTAAATCGCATGGAGTACATAACAAAGAGTATTCTATTGAGTTTTTTAAATCTAGGTCCCAAAAACTTAGTGTGTTGTTCAGGAAGGTAAACAAAAAAAAAAAGGGAATGGCGAAATTAAATTCCTTTCGCAACTATGTGGTGTGATGAAAGGTGCAAGGCTGTCAAGTTTTGGTCTACTAAAGATAAAGTTAATGCTGATCTAAAAGTGATTAGCTACACTTAAGTACCAGAGGTAGGTACAATTAAGGTAGTGACCTTCAAACAACTGAGAAAAACAAGGGGAATCCCATTCATTAACAGTTATCCGTGACGCGTTGTTTGTCCTTGACAAAGGGATCTATTGTCTGGTGCATGCGCCGACATGCTCTTACGTCGATCTTGACATGCCTCCGTAAGAATGACGTAATCATTATGTATGTTATTCTTTATTGATATAACAACAGCAAATCTGACTGTGATTATATCTGTTAATGAATGGGCTTCCCCTTGTTTTTCACAGTTGTTTGAAGGTAGTGATTAATTGTACCTACCTCTGGTACTTAAGTGTAACTAATCACTTTTAGATCATCATTAACTTTATCTTTAGTATACCAAAACTTTATTTTATTGTTGTATTATGTTGTAGTATGCAGCAGGGCAGGAGCTTCCCTTTGTCCAGTGAAAAGGGGTTAGCATTGATCATCATCATCCTTGCTTATTGTGTTTTCAGGACATTGTTTTTTTTAAGTTTCACATCCACGTCATTTTTAAGTCGTTGCCTTCTTTATACAGGATCATTTTTTTATCGGTTTCAAATTTTTACAAAAGCAAAATATTTTATTTAACGTAAGCCTACAAGGGCACTTATGAAACGTCAGAAGCTAGGTGCACGATTGCAATAAAATATAAAGTAATCTCATTAATACAATACAGGTTGTTCTACCTATGAATATGAACAACTTTCACTATGAGACTAACTCTGAAATCACGAAAAAAAAAAAAAAACAACTGTGTCATACATTTTCATCAAGTAGTTAACTTTTGTTGAACTTTTGCATGAAACAGCAGATTTTTTTTTCGTGAAGCTGAAGAGTTTGTATGTTTAAACGCGCTAAATCTCTAGAACTATCAGTCCGTTTTGAAATTCTTTGCATATGATAGCCCTATTCTTGAGGAAGGCTAGGATAGGCTATTTAACATCACGCTAGGACACTTAGGAGCCGAACAAAAAAAAAGGAAGAAATAACACTAAGCGAAAATTAAGAAATAACGCGGGCAGACGATGCGATGCGACGGGGTGGGTCGGGGGAATTATAAATTTCACGCAAACAAAGTCGCGGGCAGAAGCTAGTATAAGTTTAAATGCCCATCATCATGATGTGACTAATATTTTGTAACAATAAAACTTGAAACAGTGTCCATGGAGTTTCTTGCCCATTCTTCTTCATAGAAACGAGCTCCATATTTCTGATTGGCAATTCAAAAGTGCCTGTAAATGGGATTACTGAGATCATTAAACAAACGATGACATTCGCGATTTTCTTCGAGATTTTTTCACCTCAATAAAATTCAGTGAATTCACCTTTAAGATAAAAACGACATGACATTGTAGAATCCATATTTGGAGTTCCTAACGGTCTTTTAACTAAAAAAATATCCTGGATCTTTTGCTGAATTATCGGGTCTTCACAGACAACAATACTTCTACTACTAACACTTATTTTTTGTGTGCCAAATAAAACATTTATCTTTCTTTCTTTTCTTTCTGTGACTTTTAACATAATTCGGAGGAACCCTTAATCACACTCAAGCGCCTAATACTCGTTGTTGTATACAAAAAGGAAAGCCCCTAATGCAACACAAATGAGACCTTTGAACTATTTGGGGAGCACTCCTAATGAATGAAGTTGCTACGCGACCTAGTTGTGCTGCTCTTAATTAAGTCTGTTGATCTCTGAAGCCGAATAGCAGAACCCATTTTGCAAATTTGTTTTTTCAAAGAACAAAAAAGGTACTTATAGTGGTGGATAAAGGCTCACTGGCGAGACGAGACCTGTGTCCCAGCACTAGGGAACATTATAGACTGATTATCTGCTGATATTGCATAGAATGTCAATGTCTACGGTTTTTTTTCTCTCGTATATGTTCGAGAAATGTTTTGTTTATCTTTTTAACCTAATTCAAAAAGGAGGTTCTCCATTCGATATATTTGTTACGCGATGTCTCCAGCAATTATAAACCAATTTCAAAAATTCTTTAATTGATGGATAGGGTATGTTTCAAGTGTGGTCCCATATAAATTTTATTATCTTTGCTTGGGTAGTTTTTGAGTTACCTTCAATAATACGTATTTTTGCCACTCAGTTCATATTGATGATGTTATAATGACTTTCTGTCACCGATATTTACATAGCAAGTAGTGTTGTGTGTGTGTGGGGTAAGTACAACTTACAAGTGAAAAATAAAAACTTTTTACTTACCAAAAAAAAAACAACCGACTTCCAAAGAAGACACTACAAAGTGAGAAATAACTTTAATTTCGGAAGTCGGTGGCAAATAACGAAAATGCGAACGCAACGACACCGACTTCCGAAATTAAAGTTATTTCTCAATTTGTAGTGTCTTTTTTGGAAGTCAGTTGTTTTTATCTTTTGTAATATCAGCCCATTAACGTTTGTTGTGCTGATTGAATTTCTTAAGCAACACCAAAAGTAGGAAGTATTTGTATGTAATCATCAACAGCCTACAGCAGTCCACTGCTGGTCATAGGCGTCTCCAATCTCAGGCATCATCATCGCCTTCTGCTTCCAGCCTAACCGAGCGCAGCTGAATATGAACCAGTATTTTAGATGGAGCGACGGCTTAAATGACCTTCACAGTCCAGTTGCTGGTTTTAATACGATACCCTTGGTAAGACAGGTTAGACTTTCGGATTTCTGACGACCCGTAACAACTGCCAAAGATCCACGTAATGTATTTAATAAAAAATAAAAATGTAGACTACTTACTTCAATAAAAATGAAGGCGACAGAAACATCACAAGATACCGACATCCGCTGTCTCAATTTTGTTTCAGTCTAATTTATTATTCGCGGTCCAAATTATCTCATAGCGGTTACACAACGCTAAACGCCAGCCATTTTAACGCATCAACTTAATGTTCCGATTAAAGTTAACTGCTATAGAAATTTATGTAAGAGTTAATCACGAGGCTCATTGGTTTAGTGGTCGCAAGCGCTGTTGCTTAGCATAAGGTTGCGTTTGCTTCCCGGGTATTGTATTATTGGGTTTTTCCATCTGGACTTTATCAGTAGCAGCCTTTTTTTTTTGTGGATGGGAAATCATCAAATGACCCCTCTCGCTCAGGGTGGAGCAGGAGGGAGTGTCAAACTCTTACTGACTAAAACCCACCCGTGTTCCTTCCTTAGCCCTTTATGTTCCGGGGCAGCAGTAACCCTTTCGGACAATCCCGCTGCCCCGGCAGGCTTCAGCCCTTACGGGTCCCTTCCTTGATGCTGAAATCTCTTTGAGGCGCGCGTGGAACACGTACGCGCCGTCCAGCACGGGCCTGGTCTTGATCGGACGGAGAGTTACCCATTACTTTCCGTCCGCAGGTCCGCGCCTACGGTGGCCGGGAGTCGTCACGCGGCTCCCGACGCCCGGAGCGTCTCCCGCGGCGGCTGGGACGTGAGGCTCTCTCCCTCAGCCGTCCAACCACCTCCTTCGCTAGCATGACTGCTTCATCAGTAGCAGCCTGGAGTCTGAATTTATGCCCGGATGACGGAAATAGGCTTGCTATATTGTCATCATCTGCCTAGCCTCTTCCAACTATGTTGGGGTCGGCTTCCAGTCTAACCGGATGCAGCTGAGTACCAGTATTTTACATAGAGCGACTGCCTATCTAACCTCCACAACCCTATTAATAGGTAATAAGATACCCCTTGGTAAGACTGGTTGTTAGAATTACGGGATTCCGACGACCCGTAAAGACTCTCAAAGATCCACGAATGACAGCCGGGACCAACGGCTTAACGTACTTTCCGAGACACGGAGGGGTCTTGGCATGTAAAGATGGTCACCCATCCACGGACGAACCGTGGCAAGCGTAGCTTAACCTGATCGATCGAACCGTGCGGCTGTTATTACTTAGCCACAAGCCTCTATTACATGGGACTTAAAACTGGCTAAATGTCGATGTACTCTAACCTACACGTCTGCCCATCCCGTCGATCAGTACAGGCGTGATGTTATATATGTTATGGTAAATGACAATGGGCAGTGTCCATATTTTTTCATATGTTGTAATTGAAAAACCATTTCGAGGAATAGCGTTACTGATCATTACGGACTAATTAATTATGAAAAATATTCATATTTTATTGTTAATTATGATAAAATACGATTGACCTTTTTTGCCCTTCAAATCACATCAGCTTAGCCGTACAGTTTTGTATCGTTACCTCAGAAATTAAAAAATAAGTAGCAAGTATTGTCTAATCTGTCAAGTGTCAACCTAGAATGTCAAACATGTAAACATAATTACAGTTTAAAGTTTTTACAATATATTATTCCTGCGACTTGCCTCATAATCTCGTAAAATCTCACTACACTATGATGACTGCTAGTAGAAATATACTCTATTATCATAACGGTCTCAACTTTAGGCAGGTTTCAGGAGTCAGCTTTAACAAAAGTATCGCTCATTGTGGTCATTTGTAGTCGTGGTTGTAGTTCAGAAAAACGAACAATAAATAATGTCACTGTGTAATGTCGGTTATTAGTGACGTACTTACTTACACCTTCAAAAACCACTTTCCGTTTATAAGGAGGATCGGTACATACGGTTTGTACACACATCAAAAGTGTCTAGGGATCAAGCATTTTTATGCGGATTTCTTGAGATTGAGATGTGGCTTTGTAATAAATTTATGATTTTATAAATTTATATGAATCCTTTTTGGTGCATTTCATAATTTGAATCAGGAACTGTGAATCAAATTCGAGTAAAAGATGAAAATCAGCTGTCAATATTTTCCCTATAAAAACATACAACGCATTGAAGACATTATTAGTGCTACTGTTTCCCTACTACTGATTAAAACCAACGTTATTATGGAGCGGCGACGTCATTTAAGCAGGGAAGAAATGCTCAGAGCCGTGGGAATGATAGAAGCTGGTTCCCGGCAACGTACTGTGGCTTTAGCTCTGAATACAAGTCAGAGTGTTATCAGTCGACTTTGGACACGTTACCGAAGCACTGGTACCGTGGCTGAGCGCCATGGAGGACGGTATCGCTGCACCACACGGAGACAAGACCGATACATTCAAATCTTAACTCGAAGAGCTCCAACAATAACCGCCATGATGTTAGCCGTGAGGCTTCATCACTCTTCAGGGAACTTAATTAGCGACCAAACAGTCAGAAACCGCTTGCATGAAGTGAACCTTCATTCCCGAAGACCGCTACTGGTACCACCTATAGCAATGCACAATCGTAGGATTCGATATCAATGGGCTCTTGAACACAGAAATTGGGCAGAAGAACAATGGCGTTTCGTGTGCTTTTCTGATGAGTCTCGTTTTGGTATGAGACCGGATACAAGACGTATACGACACTGGAGAACCCCTGGACGCCAACAGCGATTAAAATCCTGCCAGGAAGTCCATCCTTATAGTGGTGGAACCATCATGGTATGGGCGGGTATTTGGATCGGCGGAAGAACTGAGTTGATTTGGATCAGAGGCAACCTCAACGCTCAAATTTATGCTGAGACGATTGTATCAGACGTCATCGTTCCTCTACAAGTGCAAATCGGTCCCTTATTTCAGTTAATGCATGATAATGCACGACCGCACACCGCAAGAGTTGTAAGACAGACTCTCGCCGCAGCTAACATCAATGTCCTGCCCTGGCCTGCTCAGTCGCCAGACTTGAACCCGATTGAGCATGCATGGGATATGCTACAGAGAAGAGCTCTGCCGAATATGGAGGGTATCCAGTCGCAAGAAGACCTTTTTTTGTTGTTGCAACGAACATGGGCGGCCATTCCACAGCGTGATTTGGATGAACTCATTTTGAGTATGCCAAACCGATGTTCTTGTGTTGTTAGTGTTCGCGGTAGAAACACGGATTATTAATTGTTTAAGTTACCCAATAAAATTTTAGAGAAAACTGTTATTTCAGTCTTTTTTTCGAACTTTTGTGTTAGTGGTTCAAATGTCAAAAATCCCTTTATTAGGAAAATGGCAAATTTCTTTATTAATGCAAAGGTGACTTGGTTTATCGTTACTGTGACAAACGAAAACACTTTATTTGATGAATCCTTAAAGAAAATTTTAATTAATATCAATCAGGAGAAAAGTTATTGCAAAAATATATGTTGATCCCTAGACACTTTTGATGTGTGTATATTAAAAACGCTACCTGGATAGGATTCGATTTTAGATGACGTCTATTGATACTGACAGATGTGACGTGTTGACAGATTGTATTTTTTTTATTTATGTACTAGTGAGGCAACGGCACTTATTTGTGCCACTGATGACGTCAACTGCCTTAAAAATTTTAAATTTTTTTTTTTTTTTTTTTAAATAACTATTGAGCCAATCCTCAAAATATTCAAATTAGTTTCTCAAAATGCTCTAAATTTTCAAAAAATAAAATAAAATCGAATGGTTAGAAATTTTAGACAATCCCCATTGCCAATAATTGCTATTGTAATGTAAAAAAAAGCAACCGACTTCCAAAAACACACTACAAAGTGAAAAATAACTTTAATTTCGGAAGTCGGTGTTGTTTGGTTCATTTTCGTTGTTTTCTACCGACTTCCGAAATTAAAGTTATTTTTCACTTTGTAGTGACTTTTTGGAAGTCGGTTGTTTTTTTTTTTACTTTACACTAGCAATTATTGACAAGTCATTTATCATAACATGTTTCGCATTATAGTTGTTTGCCACCGACTTCCGAGACTAAAGTTATTTTTATCGATTTGTAGTGATTTTTTTTTTATGTTACTTATTTTTTTTTGTTAAAATGTTTTCTTTTTCACTTTTAAGTTGTACTTACCCCACATAAATTCGTATTACACTACTCGTCATGTAATAATATCAGTGACAGGAAGTCAGTATAACATCATCAATATAAACTAAATGGCAAAAATACGTATTATTGAAGCTAACTCAAAAACTACCCAAGCAAAGTTTTTAATGGATAGGGTATGTACAGTCAACAGCAAAAGTAGATGATGAAAATCAGAAATTCAATACCAATGAACGGAGTTCGCGTCAGAACTGTGTCGCGTCAAAGTGTCGTTATGTGATTGTAAATTATACCAAACATTTACTACTTCGACGCCACACAGTACTGATGCAAACTCCGTTCATTAATTAGTATTGAATTTCTGATTTTCATCATCTACTTTTGCTGTTGACTGTACCCTATCCATTAAAAAAATATTTTTTGAAATCGATTTACAATTGCCGGAGACATCGCGTAAGAAACATACAAAAAAAAAAAAAAACAACATAGAGTTGAATTGAGATCCTCCTCCTTTTTGAAGTCGGTTTAAAAGTACCTACAGCTGTAGATGTAAATCAATTAATAGTAATTCTGATAATGATGTATTTATGCGCCGGAAATTTATAATAGGGCTATAATTTCCAAATTATTTATTATTTATTGCAGTTGCGTTCAGTTTTTATATACCTACATGTAAAAATTAGTTATTACTGGGACTCGTAATAAAAGAAAATTAATGCCTATTTTTAAATTTGCGACATGATGTTGACTACCGAAATAACGACTCATAGTGAATTATGGAAGAAAAATACATGATTCGCCGACCCCAAACAAATTGGGATAAGGGTAGGAGAATGATGACGAGGATTTAAAGCAACATACCATTTTAATTTTAATACCGTCTCATTTGTAAATATTCTACAAATTAAGAACAATGGCTTACCACTACAAATGCCAAAAAATTTAACTCATTTTTGATTCCGTTTAAAATTAGGGCACACTTGCACTGCAAAGGGTAAACGCCCGCATATTTTTACCGCAGTGCGCATAGGCAGGTATACCTCTTACTTCATAGTAGGCATAATTTACACGTTGGCAAAAGAATTCCCTTTGAATCGTGTCACTGGGGAGAGTGGGAAGGGGGAAGGCGCGATTGTAGATTACATCCAACATGACAAGTGGCGCGTTCCGTTCCAAAAAGGTTTTCCATTATTCTCTTGATTCATACCTGTAACAAAAGAAGGTTTGGTCAATAAAATGTTCGAGTGAAGTGAAGACTTGTGAAATGTATTGTTTGTTATTGGTTGACAGACATATTGAGAATGTTATTTCGAGAATGAATCAAACCGATTTTTTGGGAAGAGCATAGGCTGTCGTTCCATGTAAAATACTGGTATTCAGTTGAATCCGGTTTGACTGGAAGCTGACCCCAAAATAGTTTGGAAAACGCTACGAAGATGATGATAAAAATTTGGAAAGAGTATAGAAGATGAGCATCATAGAAGTCCAGTTTTAATATAAAATTATAATATACCATAATAGTAACACAATATTAGGTACCTAATGAAACAGCAATGAAGGCCATTAAATTTCAGAGTTTAGAGAATGTTAATGGAATTCTGGGAAATTTTCAAAAATACACAAAAATTTGAATTTCCCGAATCCCCTGAATTTTCGCCTAGGCTTTATGATTTATTTAATTGCTGCAAATTTTAAGTGACGCAGCACAAAACCCATCGGAAAACCGATCTCGGCAAATGTTACTTAACCTTAAATATTGACCCGTGCGGTTATTACTTATCCACAAGCCCACTTGTATGTTACTCACATGGTTAGTTAGAAAATTGATTCTAGTGATTCTAGTGGAGGTACCTAAACATCGTTTTATTCGTTAAGATTCGTAACCAATCAAAAACACTCTTACTATTCTATTCTCTAGTCTTAAAAAAAATTATTTCTGAAATCGATTTACAATTGCCGGAGACAAACCGGTACCAAACATACAAAAAAAAAAAAAAACAACATACAGTCGAATTGAGATCCTCCTCTTTTTTGAAGTCTAAGATCTACTTAAAAAAAAACTAGTTATGGGTACTTACAGTCATTAAAAAGTAGGTACCTACTTACAGCCAGTTTCTAATGGCTCATGAAACTAATTAAATTATAATTACCGCGAGTTATGCTAATCTTGTTATATAATTTTATATGCATTAACCACTCCTCTCTAAGCCTGTGATGATAGTTCTACGAGAATAAAGGCTCCGTCGCACAGGCGCGAGGTGAATTTGCGATATTTATCCCTAAGTAGCACATTTGACTACTAAGACAGGTATGACTTATGGCGTTGTAACTCACAAAGGGGGATGCCCAAAAAAACCTAGAGTCGATTAAAATAATTTATGAACACCAAAGTAGACCCTAAATAAGTGATCGCAAGTACGCAACTTGTTTCGCATAAAACTATAACTTAACAGGCCCGCAGTATACAACAATTCTGTAGGTATAGCAAAGCGCGTAGTATAACTGGTTCATTGTTTTGTTATTGTGTTTGTTGGTCTCGTAGTTGCAAGCATGACTGCTGAGCATGGGGTCTTGGGTTCGATTCCCGGGTCGGACAAAGTGTTATTGAGCTTTTCTTTTTCATATATTAAAAAAAAAAATAATTAAAATATTAAAAAATAAATATTAAATATTTTCCATTAGGAATTTCTTAGTAACAGTCCAAAGTTTGAAAGTTGGCGGTTTAATACCCCCGTGCCTCGGAAAGCACGTAAAGCCGTTGGTCCTGCGCCTGATCTTTCTTCGGTCGTGTCGGATTGCTGTTCCATCGGACTATGAGAGTAAAGGAACAGAGAGTGCACCTGTGTCTGCGCACCCACTTGTGCGCTATAATATCTCCTGCGTACCCGGCTAATCTCCGTTGAGATTAGCCACCGTGACCGAAATCGGTCGGGGAGGCTATTATTTATGTTAAAGTTATCAGTTATGATATGACGCTACTACATTAGAGTAGTTTAACAAAATTCAGTACGTAGGTGAAACGCGGCACAGCTAGGTTTTTTTTTTGTATGTTATTTAATAGTGTCTTGGAACATAATATACATAGTCATTTTTTGACCCCAAACTGAGATTCCATGCTTTCACATATCGACACCTACGTGCAATAACATCGTAACTCACTTTTTGTGATTTTACAGGAGAGCGATTTTAAAGTTTGAAAAATTATAGCAAACTCAAAACACCCTGTACAATTTTTGAAGCTGGCTCTATTTAATATAGTTTCGGCGGACTATAAATAGGTATGGTTAAGTTGTAAAAGAAAAATTGTTTTCATGGGTTTTCATGACTTACGTGAAAAACAAAACAGTGAAATGACATATAAGTTACGAGGACAAACATTGTATGTCTGAGTTACAATTTAGTTTTTTTGTAGTTTAATTTATTTTTGTGGTCAGATAATTGTAACTCCAAGGTGTTAAGTTACATAAAATGTTTTTATATTTTAGAAACGAAAAGGAATAGAATTACAATGATAGTACAGAAAAAATGCATTTTTTTTTTACATAATAATGCCGTTGTAACTCAATTTTTTGGAAAAAAGTGAGTTACGATGTTATTGCATGGAGGTGTCGATATAACACTGATATATATTTAAATATATAAATAATATTATATAATATATATATATATAATCAGTAGACATGTATAATGTACTTTATTCTCAAATCTCTCTCAATATTACACACAATTCGTCACAATATCGTTTGTAAAACCGCTCTAAATATCATGGATTTATAAAACTATAGTCAATTATTTACGATTTTTTTAGTACTTGCCGATTGTTTAATCGAAAACAATTATTGGATTTGGGATATAGTATGTTTACTCTACCTTGCCAAACATAAATCATTTTAATCGATTCTTGCTTTTTGATCGATACCTACAGTTTTGGGCACTATCCTTAATGGGAATCATGATTTCTCAAACTGGACTCATACTAAGTTGAATCAAACGTCTGTGAACAATAATGCAATCTCTTTCCATAAAAGGTGATCTCTTTTCAACTTTGTCATAGAAAAATCAGCCTATAATGTTCCCGCCACCAGAGTCACTGACATAGCTCTTAAAATTTGCAAGTTGAAGTGGCAATGGGAAGGCTACATCGCTCGTAGAACTGATACCCGATGGGGAAGAAAAGTTCTTGAGTGGCGACCACGAACCGGAAGACGCAGCGTAGGCAGGCCTCCCGCTAGGTGGACCGACGACATCGTGAGAGTCGCGGGCAACCGATGGATGCAAATGGATGGATCCAAATTATTTATTATTTATTGCAGTTGCGTTCAGTTTTTATATACCTACATGTAAAAATTAGTTATTACTGGGACTCGTAATAAAAGAAAATTAATGCCTATTTTTAAATTTGCGACATGATGTTGACTACCGAAATAACGACTCATAGTGAATTATGGAAGAAAAATACATGATTCGCCGACCCCAAACAAATTGGGATAAGGGTAGGAGAATGATGACGAGGATTTAAAGCAACATACCATTTTAATTTTAATACCGTCTCATTTGTAAATATTCTACAAATTAAGAACAATGGCTTACCACTACAAATGCCAAAAAATTTAACTCATTTTTGATTCCGTTTAAAATTAGGGCACACTTGCACTGCAAAGGGTAAACGCCCGCATATTTTTACCGCAGTGCGCATAGGCAGGTATACCTCTTACTTCATAGTAGGCATAATTTACACGTTGGCAAAAGAATTCCCTTTGAATCGTGTCACTGGGGAGAGTGGGAAGGGGGAAGGCGCGATTGTAGATTACATCCAACATGACAAGTGGCGCGTTCCGTTCCAAAAAGGTTTTCCATTATTCTCTTGATTCATACCTGTAACAAAAGAAGGTTTGGTCAATAAAATGTTCGAGTGAAGTGAAGACTTGTGAAATGTATTGTTTGTTATTGGTTGACAGACATATTGAGAATGTTATTTCGAGAATGAATCAAACCGATTTTTTGGGAAGAGCATAGGCTGTCGTTCCATGTAAAATACTGGTATTCAGTTGAATCCGGTTTGACTGGAAGCTGACCCCAAAATAGTTTGGAAAACGCTACGAAGATGATGATAAAAATTTGGAAAGAGTATAGAAGATGAGCATCATAGAAGTCCAGTTTTAATATAAAATTATAATATACCATAATAGTAACACAATATTAGGTACCTAATGAAACAGCAATGAAGGCCATTAAATTTCAGAGTTTAGAGAATGTTAATGGAATTCTGGGAAATTTTCAAAAATACACAAAAATTTGAATTTCCCGAATCCCCTGAATTTTCGCCTAGGCTTTATGATTTATTTAATTGCTGCAAATTTTAAGTGACGCAGCACAAAACCCATCGGAAAACCGATCTCGGCAAATGTTACTTAACCTTAAATATTGACCCGTGCGGTTATTACTTATCCACAAGCCCACTTGTATGTTACTCACATGGTTAGTTAGAAAATTGATTCTAGTGATTCTAGTGGAGGTACCTAAACATCGTTTTATTCGTTAAGATTCGTAACCAATCAAAAACACTCTTACTATTCTATTCTCTAGTCTTAAAAAAAATTATTTCTGAAATCGATTTACAATTGCCGGAGACAAACCGGTACCAAACATACAAAAAAAAAAAAAAACAACATACAGTCGAATTGAGATCCTCCTCTTTTTTGAAGTCTAAGATCTACTTAAAAAAAAACTAGTTATGGGTACTTACAGTCATTAAAAAGTAGGTACCTACTTACAGCCAGTTTCTAATGGCTCATGAAACTAATTAAATTATAATTACCGCGAGTTATGCTAATCTTGTTATATAATTTTATATGCATTAACCACTCCTCTCTAAGCCTGTGATGATAGTTCTACGAGAATAAAGGCTCCGTCGCACAGGCGCGAGGTGAATTTGCGATATTTATCCCTAAGTAGCACATTTGACTACTAAGACAGGTATGACTTATGGCGTTGTAACTCACAAAGGGGGATGCCCAAAAAAACCTAGAGTCGATTAAAATAATTTATGAACACCAAAGTAGACCCTAAATAAGTGATCGCAAGTACGCAACTTGTTTCGCATAAAACTATAACTTAACAGGCCCGCAGTATACAACAATTCTGTAGGTATAGCAAAGCGCGTAGTATAACTGGTTCATTGTTTTGTTATTGTGTTTGTTGGTCTCGTAGTTGCAAGCATGACTGCTGAGCATGGGGTCTTGGGTTCGATTCCCGGGTCGGACAAAGTGTTATTGAGCTTTTCTTTTTCATATATTAAAAAAAAAAATAATTAAAATATTAAAAAATAAATATTAAATATTTTCCATTAGGAATTTCTTAGTAACAGTCCAAAGTTTGAAAGTTGGCGGTTTAATACCCCCGTGCCTCGGAAAGCACGTAAAGCCGTTGGTCCTGCGCCTGATCTTTCTTCGGTCGTGTCGGATTGCTGTTCCATCGGACTATGAGAGTAAAGGAACAGAGAGTGCACCTGTGTCTGCGCACCCACTTGTGCGCTATAATATCTCCTGCGTACCCGGCTAATCTCCGTTGAGATTAGCCACCGTGACCGAAATCGGTCGGGGAGGCTATTATTTATGTTAAAGTTATCAGTTATGATATGACGCTACTACATTAGAGTAGTTTAACAAAATTCAGTACGTAGGTGAAACGCGGCACAGCTAGGTTTTTTTTTTGTATGTTATTTAATAGTGTCTTGGAACATAATATACATAGTCATTTTTTGACCCCAAACTGAGATTCCATGCTTTCACATATCGACACCTACGTGCAATAACATCGTAACTCACTTTTTGTGATTTTACAGGAGAGCGATTTTAAAGTTTGAAAAATTATAGCAAACTCAAAACACCCTGTACAATTTTTGAAGCTGGCTCTATTTAATATAGTTTCGGCGGACTATAAATAGGTATGGTTAAGTTGTAAAAGAAAAATTGTTTTCATGGGTTTTCATGACTTACGTGAAAAACAAAACAGTGAAATGACATATAAGTTACGAGGACAAACATTGTATGTCTGAGTTACAATTTAGTTTTTTTGTAGTTTAATTTATTTTTGTGGTCAGATAATTGTAACTCCAAGGTGTTAAGTTACATAAAATGTTTTTATATTTTAGAAACGAAAAGGAATAGAATTACAATGATAGTACAGAAAAAATGCATTTTTTTTTTACATAATAATGCCGTTGTAACTCAATTTTTTGGAAAAAAGTGAGTTACGATGTTATTGCATGGAGGTGTCGATATAACACTGATATATATTTAAATATATAAATAATATTATATAATATATATATATATAATCAGTAGACATGTATAATGTACTTTATTCTCAAATCTCTCTCAATATTACACACAATTCGTCACAATATCGTTTGTAAAACCGCTCTAAATATCATGGATTTATAAAACTATAGTCAATTATTTACGATTTTTTTAGTACTTGCCGATTGTTTAATCGAAAACAATTATTGGATTTGGGATATAGTATGTTTACTCTACCTTGCCAAACATAAATCATTTTAATCGATTCTTGCTTTTTGATCGATACCTACAGTTTTGGGCACTATCCTTAATGGGAATCATGATTTCTCAAACTGGACTCATACTAAGTTGAATCAAACGTCTGTGAACAATAATGCAATCTCTTTCCATAAAAGGTGATCTCTTTTCAACTTTGTCATAGAAAAATCAGCCTATAATGTTCCCGCCACCAGAGTCACTGACATAGCTCTTAAAATTTGCAAGTTGAAGTGGCAATGGGAAGGCTACATCGCTCGTAGAACTGATACCCGATGGGGAAGAAAAGTTCTTGAGTGGCGACCACGAACCGGAAGACGCAGCGTAGGCAGGCCTCCCGCTAGGTGGACCGACGACATCGTGAGAGTCGCGGGCAACCGATGGATGCAAGTGGCGGATTGTCGTTCGGCTTGGTGGTCTAAGGGGGAGGCCTTTGTTCAGCAGTGGACGTCTTCCGGCTGATGATGATGATGATGAATGTTCCCGCTGCTGGGACATAGGCGCCTCGCTTCAAGTGGGAGTGGGCTGCAATCTACTACGCGGGTCCAATGCGAGTTGATGCACTTGTCACTTGTCAACTGTCAACTGTCATTTTCACTGGATTTGATGCTTGATTTTTAAAGAAGAGAATTTTCAAGTATGGTTAAGATTTTCATTGACTTTCCCGCGTCCCTAGAGGGATTCTGCTAAGTCTGTTTGAAAGCTTCAGGATCACAACACGCAGGTTCAGTAGGGGGTGATAGATGTCACATGACTTTGATTTTTTTTGTTCTAGAACGTGCTACCAGCACCTCACCATGTTTTTCTCCACCTTTTTGAGAGCATTGTTGATGAAATAAATTACACAAAGTAAAGCGCCTTCCTGCGTTCGAACTCACGACGTACAACTTGTAACGCGACAAGACGATTACGAAATCATTAGGCCAAATCAGATTTTTTCGCTTCTCACTTGTTCTGGCTTATGTAAATGTTGAATTACGCAGTTTTCTCGAGCAATTGAGTTACTTAAGCCTAAATTAATTCGTTATCGACGATACTTACATTTTTTAATGTTCTTTTTAAATCGATTGGATTGGATGAATTAATTAGTTTTGCCGAAAGCGGTGATAATGGTCTGGTTTTTCTTTCTGATTTCTTTCGCTTTTGATTGCGTAATTTCAATCTTCTGCTTGATCTTTATTAACGAAGTGCAACTAGATATTATAAATTATTTAGTTTCCAGAAGTTCATTTTTAAATACATTTTGAAAGACAAGATAGACCGTACATCATTGACCTCATCTTCTAGCCTAGCCTTTTCCCAATTATGTTGGGGTCGGCTTCCAGTCTAACCGAATGCAGCTGAATTACATGACAATTATTATTATTTATTTTACATGACACACCGTTACCGTACACCATTGACCTATTAAAAAAAAATACACTACAAAACAAAATTTAATTTTTAAACATTCTATTTGTAAAGGTTCCATTCAATATAATCTAAAAATATATAGAAAACTTTTACACACATATCAATCAAAACAAGCAAATCTAAACCGACCATACGGAATCCCAACTCATGCGCATCCAATTACTGCCGCGATGCGTAAGTGCGTAGGCAAGGGATAATTATAGCGTGGTGTAGGTCAGTACCTGATTTCGAACGTAGGTACAGTCAACCACTCTTCCATGTAACAATTTGACTTAGTCAGCACTTTCATTTCTTAGGGATAAGGGCAACTTCAGTTGTCGTAGTGTTACTTTTGAGTGTGGTGCAGCGTACTTCAGTAACAGGCTACTTTTACTTGTTACGTCATCAACAGCTTCATTAAACACTCTCATTGTCTTTGGTTAGTTTTATTGTTCTTTGTTTTATTCATCCATTCATGTTTGACATAGATTTTATATCAATTTGTGAGTGGGTTATGTACAATTAGGTGTGTGATAAAAATAGAGTGAAAGGTTTTGGTTATGCGGTAACCATGTTTGTTAGCTAAGTATTACTTTGTATAGAGCTTTTTCTATAATGTAGTATTACGACCTCGATTGTGGACTGTCTCGCTGGTCTACTGCTCGCAAGCGCTACTGCTGTACATGAGGTCTTGGGTTCGATTCCCGTGTCGCGAAAAGTTTTCCCGCCAGGAATTTTTTAGTAGCAGCCCAGAGTCTGAATTCGGGTCTGGTGGATGGCCATAAGGTCGATACCTATCACATAAGTGGCGAAATTTGGGTATATTATATAGTATAAACTTACTTATACACTTTATACACTTACTATATACTATACGCGCATTGACGTGGAGTTGTGGACACCAGCCTGTATTACGTATTACCTATTATATCTTGTATTCATCGTTATCTCTTTTTATACAATGTGACTTGTTCTCATTTTTATTATTGACACCGCTCCCGTATGTACCTTATAAAATAGAATAGAAAACTTTTTATTGTGTACACCATATAAATTACAGACTTATGTCTGTAATTTATATGGTGTACACAATAAAAAGTTTTAAAGTAAAAGAAAAAAAAAAAGCAACAATCATATCCATCATCATTTATTATTAATAAAACATCATCAAAATAATTTTTTTCATTTTTATTTTTAATATGATATCTAGGTAGTAAATACTTAATGAAATCTTTCTATTTTTTTTTGTTCTTTTCTACGGTAGGTATGCTATGCGTGCTAATATTGCCCTGACATGCCCTTATTAGCAAATATACGCTAAAATAAATAAAATTCCTTATTTGTTCACAGACAGTTCAGTGAAACTAAGTTTCAGTTAGATGTTATCAGTATTCAAGAAGATGATCTATCAATCCTGGTGATTAGTTATTCTAATTCTGTCAGACTGCAGATTAATTGAGCCGGATAGCGATGGAATGTGAAAGAAATCTTGAGAAAAAGTAGAGAGCAATTATTATGAAAGTTCGATATCACGTGCGATCTTTTTAGTTCATCGAAAATAAAATTGTTTTGCTTGCGTAATTGATCGACGTGTCCAAAAAACATCAATGAACAATTATAATAACATTCATTTATGTATGTGTAAATCAATTTGTTCACATTTTTTAATTGAAATGTTTCTCTTAATGAAATCAAGAAAACCGCTGCAATTTCGGCACAGGGAACACGAGGCGGATAAAATTTTTAATTTAGGCTTATTAATCGATTTGCAGAAATTTACTCGCCCGAAAAAGTGCAAATCGTCACTTTCAAATAATATTTTTAAATTTTATGCAATGTCGTTAGGAATAAAGTACACGTTTTATAATATTTAATTCATATAACTTCTGCGCGCTAGAGTACTATTAGTTATTCTGTGGCTAGGACCCTTTTTACAGTTTATTCCATAAAATTCAAAATATGCCAATTCGTGCTAGTCGCCTATAGAAAAAATAATATTATTTAAAAGTAAAAGGCGAGTAAATTCGTGCGATACGACTAATAAGCCTTAATTTGAAGATCACTGACATTCTTGCATTCAGATTCCCGCCTAAAAACAAACCCCTCGGTAGTTATAACCGTCCACCATAATTACCTATATCAGCAAAATCTCCGATTCGTTTGCTAAATGTGGTATTTTCTTTCTAACGGCTCTCTGTAATAGTTCTTCTAATTACTAGTCCCAGTGGCTCAAATTACAGTAGATATTGTGCGCTGAGAAAGGCTTCTGAAGGATTAAGCAAGGGACTTCTTAGTTACATTTTATGTCTTCAAGTGTGAGGCTTCTGACTATACAAAGTGGAGATGACAATACAACAATAAATTAAACTTCGTATACCTAATGATATTCCCAGTTTGCATACAAAAATTCAATCAAATATATCCAATAGTTTAGTCACTGGACATTATTTTTCATTTTTAACATTTTCTGCATGATGTACCTATCTGTTAACAGGCCAGCACCGACAGGTTAAAGAAATCTGCAGTTAAACGTCATGTTGCCAGCTTGCTACTTTGATAACCTTCGCCAAATTTGTTTTAAAATATTTCCCGATGCGAACTAATGCATATCATAACGTAGGCTTGCGACATAAGAGTCATCAGAATTAGATAAGAAAATAATGTATACGGAAGTTATTACTACAAATGTTACATTTTTTACAAACGTGAAAAAATGGTGTGCCCGGCACACTGGCCTATATCTTTTTTTGTAGGTTTCGGCCAAATGTTCGTTGTCGGCCAAATGTTCGTTGGGTCAATGACACCGCGCTGTTGCCGTAATATTTAAATAGTGTTCTTTACACTTTTATGCTATTTAATACGAGTATATCAGAAAAATCTCTTTTTTAATTTCAACGTTAGGACTTATTTGATAGTTCTTAAATAGCATTAGTATTGTTGGTGTTTTCATTTATTGTTGTATTGTCATCTCCACATTGTACATAATTATATAGCTCCTGATAAATACCGTTCAATTCAATTCAATTAAAAAATTTCCTTATTCGGGAAAAGCCAGTGGCAAAATACTTAGTTTTAACTGTTATTTTCAGAAATACAACACACATTTTCCTACTAACATTATAATAATAAGATGCCATTAATAATAACCTCATTTCCTATGTAGACTACACGTCTCTTTCAACTGCTTTCTGTAGCATTACATACAATGATTGATTACAAGCGCAGTGTGTGAGCAAGAACGATGTATCTCATCTCGACAGCGGATAGACACGATTACTGCCCGATGTGGCCCATCCTTGGCTTGAATGGAGCAGTTATTTAGCTCACACAAAGCTGCAGCGGTTCAATTGTTAATCTTGATGTTAATAGATAATTATTTTCATTTCCTCGTTTCCTGTTATATCAGGGATTATGATCGGATGGTCATTTATTTGTTGTAGACTTGTAGGTATTGTACCAACCTTTTACATGTTTATGATAAATATTTTATTTCTTGTAGGTTTGTACAAACACTTTTACACGTCAATCATATTTTTAAAAATTAGATAAGTTCGGCGTTTCTTATTTATCTTTTCTATAAAGAAAGGCCGAAATAAACTCAGCCAGTATGAATATTTATAGTACCCGAATTTAACCGTATCTACGTATATTGTTAACATATTAATCATTTTCATTATTTTTTGTGTCTTTTTGTCTGTGATACGAATTTGGGTGCGAATGTTTAAAATTACAATAACATTTATTATTGTAATTTTAAACATTATCATCTGATGACGTGATTTAAGTTTCTTTTAAAGATTAAATGAAGAAGATTCTGCAATGTTATAATATCCGACTGTGACGCATGCTACCTAAAGGAAAATATTTTGATTTCATCACTGACAAAGTAATAAGACAGTAACAATGACTTACTCAACATAAACAATAACGGAAATTATATCATTTAATTTTAAACTTCCCACGGCAGCCACTTTCGTGAGCGCAATAAAAAAAGAAAACAACATTACATCCGCTTTAATTCCCTTATTAAAAATATTAGTTGTCTGCCAAATGTCAAACAGACAAGACGTATCATGATCACGCTCCGTCTAATCACTTAATAGTAACAGAAGGTCAGCTCCATACATCGAGCGTAAACGCATGCACAGTCGGAGAAGGAAAAATACCTAATTTAATATGTCAATACGAACGCACCCACAGTGTTAAAAGACCCATCACATGGCCAATATCATGGCCCTATCAGAATAGAATACCAGCGGTCGACATTTATTCGACATTTATTTATTATTTTTGACCTCATATAGGACTTTCTGTTTCATTTTTCTTTTACTTACCTTTTTTTATTGAAGTTGTTTTTTTTTGACTGTGTTTAATTATTTTGTTATCTTCCTGTATGAGTCCCAATAAATACTTTTTCTTTATTTCTTTCTTTCTTTATCTACACATTCTATACATACATCAAACTAAATAATCGCTGTTTGCACCAGCGCGCAGTATAACGTAAGCAAAACATTATCCTTATGGGTGCATGCAACAGTATAGAAGTTGTGGGGGTATTTATGTAAAGCAAATTTATAACATTTAAAAATATAGGCCGACCGCTTAACTGAGACGTTGCCTGAAGTAGTTGCGCGGTACGGGAGGGGTGATAGTTGTCACAAGTTGACAAATCACTGAGCTCTCGCATCACGTCACCACACCCTTCCCGCACCGCACTGCTACCTCAGGCAACGTCTCAATTAAGCGGCCGGCATATACTTTTTGTGAAAAAGGTTAAAATAAAGTTGGAACTTTGACCTTTAATATCCCCGTAACCAAAAAGTTCCCAGGTATGGTCCAGTACAAAAAAATATCACAATGACAGGGAGTACAAGTGTCTCCCGGCTTCGTAAAGCGTCTTTTTACAGCAGTTATGTGTGCGTGCGCCTGTGCTGCATAACGCTGACCTTCTGAAGGTACTATTCTGTGGTCTAATGTCGCTTTGTATCACGGAACGCACGCATTTAGCGTAAATGTTGTAATACATCTTTGTCGTCAGAAAGTGGTCTTAATGTCCTTGCTTTCTCCGTTTAGAGCCCGCTGGAGTGTGCTTTCTATGGTGTGCTGAAAAGTGACAGTTTATTTTTAGGCAAACCGAGTTTGTTTAGGTCATTATCATTATTAACTGAAATCTTAGAATGGTGTCAATGTTTTAATATACGAACTAGACACTATGTCATTACACTTTTTCTGATTATACTTTCAAGTAACCGGCTGTTGTGTATTATCAGTATCTTAGCCCTTAACCATGATATTTACTTTGTCGATCAATGCTAACTTGATTACGAAACTTGTTTCACTGATTCAAGTATGAAATTATATTCGAAGTGGTACTGGTTCAACTTTACAGCGATTAAGGTTCTTCTACAACTTATTATTTAAAAGTCCTCCAAAAATTAAAAGCAACATTTTAAAGCCTTTTTTATTATGTAGTTTGTGTCCTTTCAAAACTCGCTGGGTCCCAGGCTTTGCTCACGTAACGTTCTTATTTTAAAATACGGACAGATTTAATAAAAAACGAATATTTTTTCCTCTTTGAATTGATTGACGTATTTATTTTAAAAAATCATGTACAGAAGGTACATCCAAATTTCGCCACCTATGCTTTTTATATGGATTTGTGCTCGGCTGATGGCAACAGGCTCGCCCAATGTTACATGGGACTATAAAATTATAAATAAAAAAACAAAATGCAAATAAAGCTCTAAGTAACCCTAAATAAGGTTTATAATAACATATCCGAGTAGCACCCCCACTGACCTACTGACGTGTGGCGCGGCTTAGCAACACCAAATTACATGAATATTTTACAGAGTACGCTCTGCCCTCACACGTCCCTGAGTATGGATTTACTTATTTATGTAAGTATGCATAAGTAGGATTATACAAAAGTCCGTACTCGGGGTCTGTCAGCGAGTAATGGAACGAAATATAAAAAGGAATTGGACTTAGGACTTAAACTCACTGATCGCAGGAACTTGATAATGCGTTCCATAATTGGCAATATTGCATTCCAAAAACGGCCAAATTTACGACCCAATAGGGTCCTTCTTAATGGCAAGCGACATCGTGGCATGCCCAGACGGAGATGGCGGGATGAGCTGGACTCCTTCAACAAGAACTGGTCCTTAGCAGCTAAGTAAGTAAATAGAGAGAACTGGAAAGAGAGTAGGGAGGCCTTTGCCCTGCAGTGGGACATCACAGGCTAATAATAAAATAATAATTCAAATTGCAGGTCATATGGCTGTCAAGCTTAAATGGAAATGGTTATACACACGAGCGACACGTGGTAACGGCAGTAGTAACTGCTTCCGTCAACACGTCGACGGCAGACGTCGGTGAGTGTCGACGGCTTAAATGGAAGTGCTTATACGCACGAGCGTCACGCGTCAACGGCAGAGGCACCTGCAGCCGGCGACGCGTCCACGGTAGACTTCAGTGAGTGTCGACGGCTTTAATGGATCCGGATTAAGTGATCATACACACGAACTAGACTGACATCTGTCGCATGCCGGAGGAGCTATGGGCTTCAATAACTACAAAGACAAATATCAGCAAACGGCAACACTGCCGGCACAGTAGATGGCGGGACGAATTCAACTCTTTTCTTAAAGTTTGGCCATATATGTATGTAGATAGGGATACATGGAAGGAGGGATGGGAGACATTTGTCCGACAGTGGGACACAAATGGCTGATAATAATGTTAATGTAAGTACATTCGAGAAAAGAGATTAGAGTAACCGGGCAACTAAGTACAAATCTTTTCCAGTATGGCTTAAATAATAAAAGGGACTGGGTATGAGAAGTGGTATATGAACCAATAGCGATAATTTCGATAATTGTGTAGAAATACCTCATCTATAGTCTTGTGCATATCAGCATAAAAATCTGACCGCAATTTTGAGAAAAATACCTAAGTATACCTTTTGTTTCATAGATCACTTTTGGCTAGTCTTCTTTTTTCGACATAACGAGATGCTATTTACTTAATTTAATTGGACATTGATTAATTGTTTACTTGCCAAAGTACCTATGTATTTACAATTTGCGGACGAGCTTATTGAAAACAAATAATTTAAAGCAAGCTTATTTTCTATTGGATATTGTTGAACTGTCAAATTGGAATGGATTGCCATGATTTTAATGTCTTAGTTGGATACTTAACTCTTTCGTTGGATGTACTTTATATACTTTTTAGTTGTAAAAGGACATGACAAAATAATAAAAATACTTCTTATTTTCGATTCAAAAACCATCACTCATAAACCATATTATTATGCTCATTACAAAATTGACTGTAATATTTCTTGGTAACCACTATATGAAAGTCTTATCAGTGTTTTAGTTGTAAATCTCACATTTCATGTTAACTGTTGTGATTTGTTTTCTAAACAAGCATTCTTACAGGTTGACACGTGATTTGACTATAAATCAGAATCGCTTCGTCATTTTTTTGAACCCTCATAACTTGGGTTTGGATTATAACAGATAAACAAAACTGGAGATATGATCTCAATAGTAGACTTATTAAATATATAAAGTTTCAATTGCATAGTGCTTATACTTTAGAGTTTATTGATATCTAAAAAAACCCGATTTCGTCGCTGACTCACCGATGATCATCGATTCTTAGAGTACTTCCTGAAGTCCTAGAAAGCTGAAATTTGGTTTGTAAGCTAGTATTAGTACATAAACAATAAAAAAATTATAAAACTTGGAAAAAAATTGTCGTAAGCGGCTTACAAAAAGAAGTGAAATCCCAGCAAAAACATTATCATCTAAAATGTCGCCAAGATGAGATCATATGGATCGCACTGTCAAAAAGTTATCAGATCTCATGTAGAGCCCAGCTTCTAACTCTATACGCCCTAACTCTGCAAGCCCTAACTTCACAAACTCTACACCTTAGTCAAAATATGTGCCTTGGCCGTTCCGCTACCGTCACATGGGCGTAAGGTGAAATATGTATTCACTATTCATTACTTTTCTGTTATACAATAGTTCTTGTAGTAACGAAACTGCCAAGCCTTATATTTTGACGAAGGTGTATAGTTTGGGAATTTAGGACTTGTAGAGTTAGGGCGTGTAGAGTTAGAAGCTTGGCTCTACATGAGATTCGAGGGGCAATTCTCGTAATTTTAAGAACGTTCACAGTCTGATCTCAGTCTTAATCTGTCAAAAAATACGTTTGATTTCCCTTCATTTTGACAAGTTTTTGACATTTATTTGTCGTTGAGATGAGACTGCGACTAGATTTTGAACCTTTTAAATTACGAGAATTGGCCTGGTAACTTTTTGACAGTGCGAGTCATAATGGTCTCGTCTTTTACTTGATTTTTTTTTAACATTTTACGTGGAAATTTTTTGGTGGGATGCTATTATTAAGCTACATATATTATATTATCTCTGTATAAGTTGTTTAGTACCTAGCCCCTTAAACTGCATGGAATTACCCACATTTTTTTATACAAAACGATTCAGCATTTCAAACAACTAAACACGAAAGTTACTACTCACCTACTGACAGTTTCCTATATTTTTATCGACACTACACCAACTCGATTCACTTCACTAGTTTAAACCTTAGCTAGTTTTGTAAATTAGTAACTGATACACGCACGTTACCGTTACAACATTAACGTATCAATGATTCAACAAAAATAAAACTCATTCATTTTCATTCAAGTTTCATACTGGCCAGTTTCAGCGTTTATCGTTCTTTTAATAATTAAGCAGTTTTAAATGAAGAGCACTGGTGTAGGTACTTCAGTGAATGGGTACGTCAATGTTTCGGAATTATTCGGATTCCCGACGTCCAGAAACTCTTGTCCTGCGCCACGTTGAATCAACTTTCGTATTACTCGTCAATTTTTCATAAGCAGTAGGTATTTATAGTGTTACTAGCTGCGCCCCGCGGTTTCACCCGCGTAAGTTTTGATCCCGTGAGAATATCCGGATAAAAAGTATACTATGTGTTATTCTGATATATAAGCTATATTACTGTACAGTTTCATCAAAATCCGTTCAGTAGTTTTTGTGTGAAAGAGTAACAAACAGCCATCCATCCATCCTCACAAACTTTTGCATTTATAATATTAGTAGGAAGTAGGATATTATATTATATTATATTATTATATTATATTATATTAAGTAGGATTTGTTTCATAAGTCATTACATTATTGTTTTTAGGAATAATAATAGTAAAATAAGTGGAGAAGTAAGTTGAGTATTCATAGTTCTCTAGGCCGTATTTCGGCTATGGCGGCCAATCTCAACAGAGAGATATTATAGTGCGCAGACATAGGTGTACTCTCTCTCCCTTCACTCTCATAGTCCAATGGGGCGGCACGCAATCCGGCAACTAGGAGAGAGATCAGGCGCAGGACCAAGGGCTTAAGGTGCTTTCCGAGGCATGGGGGTAACACACCGCCAACCTTCAAACTCCAGGCTGTTGCTAAAAAATTCCTAATGGAAAAAGCTTTTCTAGCCCCTGCAGTTCCTTTTAGGAATATAAGTCCCATCAAAAGTGATTTCGTTTATTTAGGTCATTAACTTCACCTCTTGTCGCGCGTTTCCGTCGAATAATAATTCCCCACGAATTTGGGTCAACAATTTTCGGGAAACGGAATAATTTATTATGCAAATAGCGTTTTCTTTTTTGTTTTCAGAAAGTAAATATTATTCTTAATTCATTGTTGTTGGACTAAAATACGTTCTACTTCGTTGTTTTCGTAGAACCCTGCAGTTATAAACTTTCTAAGGAACTTAATAATTGTTGAGCAAATTGGCACACTGCGTTAATTTGTCCATTGTATACGATATGTAATCCATTGTATACGAGTGACGAAGAATGAGGATTAGTAGGTAGAATAGCCAATTTTCTTCCTTAATCAAATTCCCTGACAGTTTCTTAATAGCATGCCTATTAAGAAACATTTCAATAAACACACTAGCGTAGCACATTTAATATTATAATATTTAAATGATTAATTGTTTATAAATTAAAATGTAAATCGTAAGGTCTTCTAAAGAGCTGACAGTGAAAAATGTATGAGTTAAACTCAGCTTAGGCTTCACGAAGGTTACATTATGGGTATTAATTCGTTTCGTCGTATTACCTTTGTTCTAAAAATAGCTAAAATAATAAAATGTTGTTAACTACCTGCCATGACATGGCAAAACAATAAATTACATTTCTAAGAGAAATCTGTTTATAACAAACCGCAGATGCACTATAAAAAAAAACTATGTCCCACGATTTTTTCACGACACATTAGACCCAATTTATAGCATAAACAAGGACGAGATTCGTATGTCTTCAATTTAGTGGAAGTGTGTATGTGGAATACTTGGCATTACTAAATGGTACTAATAAGAAAGTGATACTTGTAAGCTCTGCTCTTGTCAGATCTATTCAGATATACATTAAATAGTTTTTGTCGTAGAAATTCATGTCACTTTTACAGTAACATGAATTTCTAGGACAAAAGCAACTGAACCTCTCTTGAGTCAATAATTTTTAGCCTATGTGTTCCACTGTAGGGCAAACAGAGAGGAGTGGAAAGGTGAAAAGGGGTCTCTCTTTCTCTTTCTCACTAGTCTCTGTCTAACTAATGTGGACCAATCCTGTGTCAAATTCAGACACATTCGTGTTAGTTTTCAAAGCTTTCACCCACTCATACAGAAATAGAAACCCGTCTTCATAAAACTTTTCACGGCTTGAAAACCTATCTCCGAACCAATGTTCATTAGCGGATCTACAGTTTTTAACCTCAGACGAAAACGGAGGGGTTATTTATAAGTTTAACGTGTGTCTGTGGGCAGCGGGATTGTCCGAAAGGGTTACCGCTGCCACGGAACATAAAGGGCTAAGGAAGGAACACGGGTGGGTTTTAGTCAGTAAGAGTCTGACACTCCCTCCTGCTCCACCCTGAGTGGGAGGGGTCATTTGATGATATCACATCCACAAAAAAAAAAAAACGTGTGTCTGTGGCATCGTAGCTCCCAGACGGCAAAATCGATTTTGATAATTAATGTATGCTATATTGTAGAAAGAATAGCTGATGTTAACGTTCCATTTTCACTAACCTTCCCCCGACGCGACGACGCTTCGCGGATCCAAAATTAAACTTACAGAAACAGAACTTAAAGAGTCATATATTTTGTTTGCTTTTTAGAGTTTTTTTTTCGGCGATTTTTGTGAATGGAGTACAAGGCGCTAGCACAGATGCCCCGATAAGTTTTATCGAAGATTCCGGAGCCTTGTTTCTGTATCCAAGAAAAACATCCATTTTACTCGAGAAAAGGGAGAGTCCCTTCGCTTTTCCCAGACTGTATGTATAATATTAGCATAGTATAGTAAACAAATGCAAGCACATCTTTTAAACTGCAGAATAATACACCCATTGCCAAGGATCGCTTAGCATATAAAACTGATCAACAAGTCGTTCGGAAACTTGATCAGTTAGTTAAAAACCAGTTCTTCTAGATACTAGCTAGTTTCATATGGCTATGAGAGTTTCTAGTTTTACTGGCAGTCACGAGGAACCTAGTAATGATTTCAAATTAAGTGTTTGTCCTAACTTAACTAAAATAATACATAAACTAAAATATAGCGTCGAAAAATTCATCCGCATCGCTGTCGACTGGTAATGTACCCAAGAGACTGGCGGCATTCCACGTTGTATGGCAATGCTTAGCCTCTGGCCAAGGTAAAAGCCAGCCCTTGGGTCACGGGAAGTGTCAGCCAGCCGTTTCGAAATTTCTTTAAAAAGACCATGAGCGCTTGGGTCGGCCCGAGGGTTTTAACGCCAAACAGCTCGAAAATATAATTTCCGATAATGTTATTATATTTTCGCCGCTTGAGGTTTTCCGTAGCCACAGTAGCAGCGCCAACACAGCATGCCGAGCCAGGAAGATGGGAATTCAAAATCATTTATTTGCCAGAATGTAGGTTTGCAACGTATGATCTTAAAACTATAAGGCCCCTTTACATTCTATATACCATTACATATATGCAATCTTTATTAATTTTATCTTGCACAATGCTATTAGACCTATATATTTTTTTTAAATACAACATCAACGAATAAGAACTCATGCATTAGGATTATTAGTACAATTAGTTAATTTAATTTAATTAGTTAGTTTTTTAGTACAATTATAAAGGTGTAATATGTATTTATAGTATTTTTAAGTTATATTATTATTGTATTGTATGTGTTTATATGGGCCCTGATGCCTGAAATAAATAGATAAAAATTATTAAAGATTTTTCTTTACCTATTGTTTATGTGTGCTTAATAATATTGTTCGTAAACGCCTCCTTATGACTGTTACAATATCAGTGTCATTATATTTTATTTTATTAAGATACAAGAATGTAGAAGATGGCGAAACGAGCTAAAGAAAAAAACAACCAGTGGTCCACTCTAGCCCTGGATCTAAGGAGCTGGAAGACATGGGGAGAGGTCTGTGCCCAGCAGTTGGATGATTGACGCTAAAAGTAACCGTAACCAGAACGTTAAACTATTAATAATAAAGAATACTAGAATAGTACTTATAGGTCCGATCCAGTAGAAACCACAGGACACCACAACAAGGCCTTTGAGCTGATTTCAAGTTTGGAACTGATATTAGGTCAAAAGCAGCGGGATTGCCCGAAAGGGTTACCGCTACCCCGGAACATAAAGAGCTAAGGAAGGAACACAGGTGGGTTTTACTCAGTAAGAGTCTGACACTCCCTTCTGCTCCATCCAGAGCGGGAGGGTCATTTGATGATTTAACATCCTCAAAAAAAAAAATTGTAGGTCAAAATAATCGCATCACAGACGAATTAACGGGTACTTTAAAGAATAACATTGAGAACATTTCACCGAAAACTCTATTTCTTCACCTCTCAACCGCAATAAATAATCGCATGCTTACGCTTGGCCCTCAAAAAAAACCTTAAAAACAACAAAAATGTAACCATTAAAGTGAACAAAAAGCGTCCTACATAGAATTACGTAACGCTTTTATATAAATAATTCGGAGAAACGGACCTTTTTTGTTTGAACTCAATATTTCGAGAGGGCTTAGTAGGTACCTACCTACGTTTGAACGGAGATTTGGAGGCTTGGAGTGTCGAGACTTGTCTGTAACTGGGTTAACAATTGTGAGCGACCAGCTTTCAGAAAGTGGAGACCGACAATAATCCCAAGGGAACGTACCTACTACCGTGATAAAAACTCCTAACTTCTAATCTAGGCCATTGTTCACCTGTGTGCCCATCGAAATCCGGCGTGAAAAGGTAACAGACAGACAAATAGACAGAGTTACAATTCGCAATTATTAGGTATATTAGTAGGGATTCGGAGGGGCCCGTGGCTAAATAATAACAGCCGCACAGATCGATGCCGCGGTTGGTCTTTGGATGGGTGACCATCTTTACATTCCGTGACCCCTCCGTGTCTCGGAAAGCACGTTAAGCCGTTGGTCTCGGCTGTCATTTGTGGATCTTTGACAGTCGTTACGGGTAGTCAGAAGCCCGAAAGTCTGATAACCAGTCTTACGAAGGAGTATCGTATTACCCAGTAACTGGGTTGTGGAAGTCAGATAGGAAGTCGCTCCATGTACTGGTATTCAGCTGCATCCGGTGAGACTGGAAGCTGACCCCAACATAATTGGGAAAAGGCTAGGTAGATGATGATTAGTAGGGATTCGTTTGATGTACTTATGAATGTGGATTGAACAATTATTATAACTTGAACAATCCGTGTGCCCGATGAAATTTCCCATCTACAGAAATTACAAACTTGAGTACGAACGTAATTACCCCTTTTGGGAAATAATTTTTAACAATTCATCCATTACTTAAACAGGAGATTCATTACAACTTAACAAGAAGATGATGTGTTGTTTTAATAATCAATTTGCGTGTTATGTGTTATTTTTATCGGTTACAAAACCGTGTAATTTCAACATGGTTACGTTGAGATATATAATCTACACACGTGAAATTAAAATTTATAGCTTTTTAACAATAGCTTCAATAAGGTTATATCAATGAATTGATATCTCATATAATTTTAGTGTTCTTCATACAACAACATGATGGAGAAAGGAAACCAAAAACAAATGTTTCTTCAAATAATATTAAAACATAACCAACTTATTACCTCGGTACATTATAAGTACCGAGGTAATAAGTTGTAAGGTAATGATTAAGAAAAAAACATTTTTTATAACTTACTGAATATTATTACTACTATAAAAAGGGTACTAAAAGTGTCTTTGCACTTACATAAATAAACATTTCATTTAATTAAATTTAATTACTGTAATAAACCATCAATAAATTTGCTTAAGCCTTTTCACAACATGCTGGGGACGCCTTCGCTATAACAAACATATTAAATTAATTAATATCTGTTATTAATTTGACATTTTGGAAAATCGAGTAAAATTATTGTAATAACAAAAATAAACGATATTTATGTTCACAATAATCGATCAAAATGTTACAACATGCTACATTTTGTTTATTGTATTACTACTAAAATACGAATTTTTACGAGGAAACTTGTAAAAATAACAGCATTATGCAGGAAGAGAAATTTAATAATTGTTATTGATTGTTATTTACTCGGAACAATTATTATTTTATTTCACGATTAATCGATGCTGGGCAGTATTATTATGAATTGTTTTAATAGTTCGAAAGGCGTTCGTTGTAAGAACGAAATTTGGTTAGATCACCTAAATTGAAAACCATTCTAGTTATGTTCAAAATGGTGTCATTATTTTTAAATACAAAACTTTTCTAAACTAATATTATAAAGAGAAAATATTTCATCTTTATTTGTTCCGCTAAGCTTTCATCGTTATAACGGCTGAACGGATTTGGATGAAATTTGGCACATGGGTAGAACATAACCTGGATAAGGCCATAGGATACTTATAACCCGATATTTCCACGGGAACGAGACCTATGCGGGTGAAACCGCAGAGTGCATGTAGTAATAAATCAAAACAATCAAGATTACTATTACTTTGTCTTGATGTTATGCATTTACTTATTTTATTAATAGCAGTTATTTCAAACGGTTTCAAATAGACTGTTAATTTTAAAATGTTAACCTGTAATCAACTTTTGCCTAATTATAATTAAGTGTGTATTTTTTACATAAGAAAAAAATAACAAAAGAATTACTCACCTACTTATTTGTTATAACTAGCTTATTTAAGCTGGAAGTAGAAACTTATTTCTTAACCTTACGTAGTGGTAATGGTTGTGAATGTCGGTGGTAGTGGTTGGTGGTTTGTGTGTGTGTGTGTGTGTGTGTGTGTAAACGAATTGTGCTCTACTGATGAGACCACGTCTTCAAAGGGGTAAATCGACTGAAAATATCTATTAGGAACGAAAGCATTTCCATGAGATATAAAACGCAGACTTCATCTAGTTTTTAAAAACATGATTCACATGTAAAATTAGTTTAATTTATCACTTTATTGCATTAAAACATGTTTTTTTTAATATTAGCACTTTGTATTTTCGTTACACTCATGATAGGTAGACTTAATCATCATTATCAGCCTAAAGCAGTCCACTGCTGGACATAGGCCTCTCCTATCGCACGCCATTCAACTCGATTTTCGGCAACTCTCATCCAGCTGCTACCAGCCATCCTGCGAAGGTCCCACCTTACGTTTACCGATTCACGGTCTCCACTCAAGAACACGTCCACCCCAACGGTCATCGGTTCTACGGCTAATATGGCCGGCCCATTGCCACTTCAGATTGCTTATTCTGTGAGGTGTGTGGTAGACTTAATTCAAAATAAAAATTAAAAGTAGGTACGTAAATAACGAATTATACCTAATTAAATATACTCAAATAATTTGCTAGGATTTAATTGTGTTTGTGTGTGCTGAGGTATTAGTTTTATGTGCACTGATTTTAAGTTGTGGTAAGGTTAACTTGGTAAGACTTGCTGTCAGACTTTCGGGCTTCTGACGACCCGTAACGACTGTATGGTCACCCATCCACAGACCAACCGCGGCAAGCGTTGCTTAACCTGATCGATCGACTTATGCGGCTGTCAACAATAAACAAAATATATCCAAAACACTTGTTTTTCCTATTTCTAAATAATACCCCTGAAGTTTACCCTAAACTAGTTACAGAACCGTTTCACAATATTTTCTGTTATCCCGAGTTCTCGGTTAACGCTGTTATTTGGCTATCTCTGATTATGTAAATAAGAGTTGGCTGAATATCAATTTAACTTGAAACATTCAGGGTGAATTTTAGTGGAAAATATTTGATTCCCGAAACTGTTGAACGTAACTTTCTGTGAGTTTTGTAAGAATTTGAGTTTATATAAGTGTTTAGGTACCCTCTTGGTTGGTTTTATTGTGCATTTAAACCTGCCAAATTCACATTTTCATAAAGGGACTAGGAGACCCGGCCACGCGTTGCTGTGGCTAACGTTTACGTTTTTATAAATAAATAAATTATTGGTTATAAATTGAGATATAAACTATCCTATCTTTCAAGTTGGTTGAAACTGCACACAGTGTGCAAAATTTTATTAAAATCGGTTCAGTTGTTTAGGAGTCCATTGCTGAGAAACAACGTGATACGTCATTTATATACAGGGTTATTTGTAAAACATCAGCAACCTCTGTACTCATTATTATGAACAACTTTTACTATGGGACCAAACCTGAAATCGCGAAAAAAAATCAGCTGTTCAAACATAAATGTAAGGAACAGCTGATTTTTTTTTTCGCTATTTCAGGTTTGGTCCCATAGTGAAAGTTGTTCATAATTATGAGTACAATGACCTCTTAAGAGGTTGCTGGTGTTTTACAAATAACCCTGTATATTAAGAAGATAACGCCTGAATCTATACAAAATATGCTTAAACTATGAAGCAGCTGCTATGGTCATGCAAAACATCCTGGTTAACTTTTCATAAAATCTCGCTTGTATTTTCCGACGAGTTAGGCCGAGGTGCACCTACCTATAACACACATTTTGCCAGATATGCTTAAGTCTCACATAATAGGGGTTGAGTCTATTGCCATCAATCGGGCACAGATACAGACTACAAACTGCTTCTGAGAAATTCCAGATGGAAAAACCCAATAACACTTTGCCCGACCCGGGATTCAAACCCAGGAACTCATAGTGAGCAGCAGCGCTTGCAATAGACCAATTAGCAGTCACGGTTAATGACATGCAAAATGGCTGGACGGGACCACTGCCTTCAAAGGAGTTTTGCCGGTTTCATCACAGTTATGCAAATGGTTACAATTTAACAAAAATCTACAAAATTATTAGTTACTATGCGGAGTCTCAACGTAGATATAACCTATTCAAAATATTATACGTTTTCATCATCGCTTATTACAAATGTAGCTGCGCCCGCGACTTTGTACGAGTATTAACGCGTGGATGTCGGAAGACAAAAATGTGTCTTTTTACTCTTTTTCTAAAATAAAAGTAGCCTAACTTAATCTTTATAACATTAGCTATCTGCCAGTGAAAGTCCCGTCAAATTCCGTCAATCGGTCTAGTGGTTTTGGAGATTACTCGGAACACACAGACAGAAAGATAGGCAACAATTTAATGGAAACAAAAAATGTTTTATTGTTACAATAAGTACCATCTATATACTTTCATATGAATTAAATAAAAAGCTGTTATTTTGACATTACAAACAGACACTTCCATTTTATAAGATTACACATTATCACATTTTCATGAAAGATATTTTACGCAGCGTTACGTCACAAATGAAATCAATTTTACAGTTACCTAGGGAAGAGTAACTTGTTGGCAAAGAGATATTAACTAGACACAATGATTTAACTGACATAATATTGTCTTCAGTTTCAAAAAGAAAATTTATAGAAATTAGACTTAATTATGTGTGGGAATATAACACCTGATACAAATCCACATTAATCTTTCAACACCATTCTATTGAGAAACAGAAAACTTGGTAAAAGTGTACAATCAAGAAAATGTATCAAGATCAGTCTACGGTCTCTCCAACCCAATGTCACAGACAAAAAAGCGGCCAAGTGCGAGGAGAACTCGCACTCAAAGGGTTCCGTACCACCGTACAATATTTAACACTACATATAGGGTGGCGATTTAGTCACCTGGTTCCGTCAAGGGGGTGATTCTACCCGAAATTCTAAAGAACTTTCGCTACGAAACTCCTATCTGATTCGTAAAAAAATATATAAAATTCCTATACTATTGTATAGGAATTTTATAGACACACTATTTCGATGCATCTATGAAAGTTTATTTTAATTTATTATTTCCCTTTAATTTTAAACTTTATTTTATTTCTACTAACTGATGTTTTAGGGGCCATAGTTAGTTATTATTATTATTTACTAGCTGCACCCCGCGAATTCACCCGCACAAGTTTCGATCCCGTAGGAATATCGGGATAAAAAGTAGCCTTTGTGTTAATCCAGGGTGTCAGCTAGCTGGTACAAAATTTATAGAAATTAGTCCAGCCGTTTGTGTGTGAAGAAGTAACAAACATACAAACACACTCACAAACTTTCGCTTTTATAATATTAGCGTGATTTATTTTTACAAGCTTATAAAATTATCTTGACTTAAGAACTATGCACCGCAAAACGTTTACACGGTTTGTCTGTTGTACCTACACACCAGTGGCGTGCACTCCATACATGCAAATAAGCTCTGCATACCCTGTAGTCCCATACATACATGTCCCTCTAAATGTTAGTTAACTAATTTTTAAAAAATCATGGTAATTTAGCTAACGCGCCATCTATTACATTTTTTGGAACTAACTGGGCGAACACCCGCTGCCGTGCAACGCGGAGGCAGCGCTCGCGTGAGCAGAAGCAATACTACGCCTTGCTTATTCTTCATTCAACGCATCTCGTGTAGTACACAGTAAAAGTGTGAGTGTGTGCGTGAAAATGTGCGCGCGTGTTGGAGTTTTAGAAGCATAGCTTACATTGCAAGCCGGCCAAATTGAGAACCCGTATAAGCACCGCTTAATTGTTGTTTGCAGAGGGTCGACTTTTTTTAGTCGTATTGACCAAATGACCCGAGTAATTTATTAGTTTGTATTTTGTATTAATTCGTAAGCTTTTCGTAAGTACCTAAAATTGCAAAGTTTTTTCGCCATTTATTGTTTTTCTTGGGGCAAGTGATTGCCTGTCAAGTAATTATTTAGTAAGTTTATTGTAAAAAATGGATAATTATACATAATTCGATCTCATTCAAAGTATTCAAACAATTTGACTTCCATATTTTCTGAAGTTTACAAATTAGGAAAATTAAGAGTTACGATTTCAGTCAGCGCATCTACCGAACGATCATTTTCTAGTCTAAAAAGAATTCATCAAAGAGTAGGTACCTACCTACTTGAATTCATACATATTTACGAAACACACGGGGCCAAAACAGACTCACAGGTTTATCTGTTTACAATCGAAAAATAACTTTATGGGACTAATCACACTTATTCAGCTCTGTTCAGCGTTTGTCCATAGAAAACAACGATTTTGTATGAGATGCATACGCGTCCGTTCAGCCGCGGAAAGCTGAACGGACTTCATACAAAATCTTTGTTTTCTATGGACAAACACTGAACAAAGCTGAATAAGTGTGATTAGTTCTTTAGTCAGATAGGCGCGTCGATTTGATTCAAACATTAACTTGTAAAAAGTAATCAGTTCAAATTTAAGTAGTAATTTATATAAAATTTTAATTAATTTGCACAAAGAAAACAAAATTAACATCTCCAGACCTTTTTAAAGGCTACTTTTGATATAATTTATGTGACCTGTTATGTTAGGTATGATCAATCACTTATTTAGATATTCATGGTGGTCTCAAACAAACATCATGCAAAGCCAATAATGGCGCCTGCGGTATAGTGGGTATATGTAGGGTAAAAAAACTTACCAGTTTCAGCTTGTTGACTTGTACAACAAGCTGTAACTGGTAAGTTTTTTTTGTGCATACCCTGTTTGAAATCTCTGTGCACGCCACTGCTACACACCCTGTGAAAATTTTAAGTGTCTATTTATTACGTTCCGGACATACGGACATCAGAGTCTCAGTAACAGGATCGGGACCCTGTTACCAAGACTTGGTACCCTCTGGGTACGGAACCCTAAAACATGAGTACACCAAGTTGTCTATATCGCAACGGAACAATAGAATTATTTAATGTTTTTCTTGACGTTGCATTGGCCCGTTTCCCACGACTTTGCGACATTTTCACCAATTAGCCGGTAACACGCGTTTAGTACTGCATTGCGTTTTAATTGAATGCGTCAAAAAACTTTGATGGAGACAATGTCGCCATAATGTATTGCTACAGTGCAGCAGTGAGATTACTAGCTGATCCAGCTATACAGACTAAGTATAGGTAAGTGACGTCATCCGCAAATATATTCGGGTGCAGAAATGGTACGTATTGTAGAGATTATGTTTACCTTTGTAGACGTTATGGTGGTATATTGGTCTCAGTCTTGTAAGAATTGGTTTATTTCAACAGCATGTTTATGTCGTGAGGGCCCAGTGGTCAAGACCCCTAATGTACGAGGTTGTGGGTTCAAATCTGGGCAAGTACAAATGTGACTTTTTCAATTCATATGTACTTTCCGAGTTCATCTTGGATATTATTGACATCGGTGAAGGAAAACGTCGTGAGGAAACCTGGACTTATCTATACTAATCTATACTAATATTATAAAGAGGAAAGATTTGTATGTATGTTTGTAACGAATTGGCTCAAAAAGTACTGGACCGATTTTAAAAATTCTTTCACCATTTGAATGCTACATTATCACTGATTAATATAGGCTTTTTAATTACAAGAAAAAAAATACAATATTTTAAAAATAAATGTCCACCCGTGCGAAGCCGGGACGGGCCGCTAGCAGTTAATATAAGTCTTTTTTTTGAGGATGGGAAATCATCAAATAACCCCTCCCGCTCTGGTTGGAGCAGAAGGGAGTGTCAGACTCTTACTGACTAAAACCCATCCGTGTTCCTTCCTTAGCCCTTTATTTTCCGGGGTAGCGGTAACCCTTTCGGACAATCCCACTGCCAGTTAATTGAAGTCTGACATCGCCAACCCGTCTTGAGCAAGCGTGGTGATCAATGCTAATGCCTTCTATATATAAGGGCTTTTGCACAATAATCGGCTGGTATTATTATGCTATTGCTTTAATAAATAATAGACAATTATATTTTTGTCGTAAATATTAAAACTTGGGCATTTTTTTTTTATAATTTTATACCATACGTGAACCTTTTTATGTTTTAATAATAACTAGGCAATTGCTATTTATCTACTGATAAATTCATTTTATGGTGCGGTGATTATTTAGCTTAGTAAATAAAATCATGCTTTAGCAAACCCAAACTGTCATAATCTTCATTGGAATTACATTCATGGCTTATTTGTTTTTGCACGGTATAATGTTATTTAATGCTATAGACTTAGAGGGCACTGAGTTTTCTATAAAATTTAAAGTTTTGTGTTAGAATATATACAGTACTAGCTGCGCCCCGCGGTTTCACCTGCGTAAGTTTCGATCCCGCGGGAATATCGGGATAAAAAGTATCCTATGTGTTATTCTGTTGTATAAGCTTTATTGCTGTAAAGTTTCATCAAAATCCGTTCAGTAGTTTTTGCGTGAAAGAGTAACAAACATCCATCCATCCTCACAAACTTTCGCGTTTATAATATTAAGTAGGATTTACCTCAACCATAATATTGAGGAAAAATGTTGTCAGTTTCGGTCCAAAAAGTCAGTTTTAGCGTAACGGGTTTTGACCGACGTTTTGTTTACATCGAAGAATATTCACGTAGGTATCAGCCCAAAGTAAAACCTTTTTGTGATAATGTTCTTGTGTTTTTCGGTAAGCGTCTAATTTTCTTTTGTGTTATTTTAGGGTATTGTACCTTTGTCCATCTGTCTATCCATTAGTCTGTTTGTCAACGTCAATCATCTCGTTTTTTTAAAGCTACAAACAAAGATAAAAGAAGTCTTAATAGCTGAATGTAATCAAATGTTTGTGTTGATAAAATCTAAAACCTTTGACTATTTAATTCACTGGCAAATAATACATATTGTAACCTAGCTTTTTTTTTTTGAGGATGGGAAATCATCAAATGACCCCTCTCGCTCTGGGTGGAGCAGAAGGGAGTGTCAGACTCTTACTGACTAAAACCCACCCGTGTGTGTGCGTGTGTCCTTCCTTAGCCCTTTATGTTCCGGGGCAGCGGTAACCCTTTCGGACAATCCCGCTGCCCATTGTAACCTAACTGTAGGGAATATTTTAAGTTGCATATGTTGTCTCAACTTATGTTAAACTGTGAACCTATTTACTGTATTAGGCACCTGGGCAATAAATATTTTCTAATTATTATATTCTAACTAACTTAACTGTCCAGATATTCACCAGTTTCTCTACTTACACGAATAATCTTCATGTTTTTTTCAGTACACTTTCATCACCAGTAGCAGAAATGTTACCATACCTGTAACAAACAATATAAGGATAAATAAAATACATCAGCATTACTAAAACAATTGCAAAACATAGGTATTTCTGAAGACAATCTTATTTAACATGAAAGACATACAATTTCAAAATGCAACAAGTTGCAACATTGCTTTAACAAAAACAGTTGGTATTACCTGAATTAAATAAGCGTGAAAGCATAAATATTATTCGTATGGTAATGTTAACAAGAAAAGTGGTTGGCATAACATTGGCAAATACAAAATGGACACTATTAAGTATGCAGCTCCTACAGTTGCATTTGTTCATGCTATTTTATTGTGACTATTTCTAAAAGTTTTTCTTTCTTAAGGACACTTTGGTTTAAAGAGTATTTTTAGCCTCGTGGTAGCGGCCCGACTTACGAGGTGTAGGGGTTCGGATCCAGGCAGGCGCTTTCCATTGTGTAGATCAAACTCACCTCAAAGCATTTATTTCAAACTAGCTGCGCCCCACGGTTTCACCCGCGTAAGTTTCGATCCCGTGAGAATATCGTGATAAAAAGTATCCTATATGTTAATCTTGGTTATAAAGTATCTGTGTGCCAAATTTCATCCAAATCCGTTAAGTAGTTTTTGCGTGAAAGAGTAACAAACAACCATCCATCCATCCTCACAAACTTTCGCATTTATAATATTACTAGCTGCGCCCCGCGGTTTTACCCGCGTAAGTTTCGATCCCGTGGGAATATCGGGATAAAAAGTATCCTATGTGTTATTCTGATGTATAAGCTATATTACTGTACAGTTTCATCAAAATCCGTTCATTAGTTTTTGCGTGAAAGAGTAACAAACATCCATCCATCCATCCTCACAAACTTTCGCATTTATAATATTAGTTTCAAATAAACCAATTACAAGCACGTTTGAATTGTCAAGGGGTCGGTCAGTCAGAAAGATGAAGCAGAACCTTTGGAGAAGAACGGGCAAGAAACTCCATGAACACTCTTTTTAAATAATTTCTTCGCCACTGAAAGAAAGAAAGAAAAAGTATACTGCAGCTGCGGCTGCTGTAGTAGTATTGCTCTTAATACGGTCAAGGAAGTCATCGTGAGGAAACCGGCATGTCCTAGAACCAAATATTAGAAAACATGTGACATCTACCAACCCGCCCTGGTGGACGTGGTAGATTACAGCCCACTTCTTCTCGAAGAGAGGAAGCCTGTCTTCCAGCAGTGCGAACATAATGTTCGCACTGCTGGAACACTAAAACTTTAGCTCATAATCAGCATATACAGGATGTCCCTGGAAGCATATATGGATCAAATCGATTAGGGGCGTGGGCAAGCCTAGGTCATTTCCAAACTTTTTAATTTTGACCAATTTATGTTTTTGTTTTAATCACTTCGCTTAGTGCTCAAAGAAAAAAATTATAAAAAAAATATCAGGGCTATCTAAAAAAAAAAAAATTGACAGCCCTGTAGATTTTTTAATGATTTTTTTCTTTGAGCATTTAATTTAATTGAGCAATAAAAAAAAAAAACTAAAATTGGTGATAACTTTTGAACTATAAAAAAATCAGCGACATTCTCAGGGTTAAAAAGTTTGGAAATGACCTTGCCCACGCCCCTATTCGATTTGATCCATACTTCCAGGGGCATCCTGTATATGCTGATTATGAGCTAAAGTTTTAGTTTAAACTGAAGAAGTTGCTAACAAAATCATGTGGCAACTAGCAGATTCATGTCTGAATAAGACACTGGTTGACAAATTCCTTTCATAAGCACTGCAAGAGTAAATGCGGTCAATTAAATTAGCAACACCAAAAAAATTGCAATTGATAGTGAAATCATTGCAGACAATGAAAGTAATACATTATTTGAAAAAGAAACAAAGTCTGTTGGTATTGCATATTTTATAAACGATCGTGATGATCCAGGCGGGGTAGCTGCGTAACACACTAAAAATAGGAATGGCTTTTATTTTGACAGTTCAGCCACATTCATTGCGTTATTTACGTTGTTAAGCAGACATTTATTCGAACATATGAAGCAATGGATTAGCAATATCTTACAAAATGATTCAGATTGAGATTGAAAATGTATTACGCAATTAGGGTGCAGGCGTACTAATAGAAGATTCTAAATGAAATGTTAAGTGATAAAATCAAACTGTTTTTTTTTCGTGCAACACGAACCAAATCTGTTTTACAACACAATATAATAAATGAAATAACATATGAAATAGATTTAATTAAAATGTTGGACACTTTTATTAATGCAATTGCTCAAGCCGATAGTAAATTAACTTTGTATGAGATAAATAGCAGCTGTTAATCTCTTGTATCATGAAGGCACGTCACGGCTTTGGGATTCTATCTTTCTTTATATTTGAGGTGATTTCTCTACTATATCTAGCCGAGGTTGACATTTCTAGAAAAATACCTTAAAGATCTTAATTATACTGCCTAGTTTGGACTAGCTATCATTATTGGCAATTTTCTGGGTTTCCTTTTATGTACCTATGTTGCAAAAATCGCCCATATAGGTATAATCGCTCCGAATCAGAAGGTCTATAAGGGAAAATCTTCTGTCTTGCCTTTTCCGGCTAATTTCTTATTAGTGCTTCTGAGTCATCACCAGATCATCTATTAGAAACAAACTCCATATTCTGTTATTACCAAATACAGTCAATTTCTGCTTCAAGCCTCTACGCAGTCATCATTCCATATTGTGCAAACTATCAGATGTCCAAACCTTTCGCCTAAAAACGCAGTTCTAATCCATTTCCGTATCACGACTGGCACAGAACATGTCCACATTCTGTTTACCTTTCATTTCCTTCACGAGGAAAAACATTGTATTCCAAGGGATAAAAATAACAAAAGAATAGATTCGTAGACCTTATATAGGATTATTATACTCCCACGTACACTCTAGAAACATATTAGCAGAGGACAAAAGGACGAGTAGTTTAAGAATGAATATCTTGGTATAACTGAATCAATCATGTTCGTTTAGATAACCTCTGTCAAAGGGCATAAAACATGGTACTTATAATGCTGTATGCTCTAATTAAATTACGATCTTATCTTATGCTGATTAGTTTGCTACGATGCAAGATGTGCAATTTACAATAAACTCAGATAGGCTGTCGCTCCGTATAAAATACTGGTATTCAGCTGCATCCGGTTAGACTAGAAGCCGACCCCAACTTAATTGGGAAAAGGCTAGGCAGATGATGATGATACTTTTTTTTTTTTTGTTCATGATCTAATAGGTGTCCTATATAGCTCGTCGTTGGAATTTAGAATTGTGTCTGTATATTTTTCAATTCATTGACAAATTCTTAAGACGCTTAGTCTTTCTTTTCTTGTTAAAATTATCGCCAAATCTTTTCATGTATTCTCTTATCTCTTTTCTATCGTATAAGTAGCAATGGATTTGAATATGTGCCAAATTGAAGCATGAAAAAATATGTCAGTCAGTGAATCAAACTTTATCAGTGACCACCGGAGTCCGGCGTCAAGAAACCTGCTGTGTTTCGTCGATGCGTGGAAGTTCCAGTGCCTTAGGCATCTTCTGGGCACGCTCGTTCCATCATAGAGCTCATCCATCGCTTTCCATCAGGCGTGATCGAGGTCAAGATTCAGTAATAAAAAAAAAACTGATATCGAACAAGAATTTGTAATAGGCTAGTTTCCACCATCAATAAATTGAAAATCTATTTAGTCCGTCAGTTAGAGTATTGGAAAATAATGGATATGTATTTTTTGTTTTTGTAAATCAATATATTGACAAAGATAAAACACATCAAAACTCGGGAGTCGGGGCTCGTGATGTGAGAACGCACTAAAAATTATACCAGAGTGTGACGTATTGAGAATTTTAAACATATCTTCGTCAGTTTTAGTTTACGTATCAAAAGAAAAAATACGGGTCAAATATTTTACGAATATTTTATTTTATTTTATTTTATTTTAAAATACGGGTCAAATATTTTTTGATAATCTAACTGACGGACTAATTAGATTTTTTCAGTTGACAAGCCTATTACTTAGGACTAAATCAACATCTAGTAGGTCTTTACAAATTAAAGTCTTGATGCTCATAGGTCCCCGACTAGCTTGTTAGTTTATAACTACATATAACTGCTGTGCCTATTTCAATCCCGGGCAAGTAGTTACAGTCAATTGAACGAAATATGTTCGTGCGATGCTTCCTTCGACCGCTCGTTGTCAATGCATCGTGTGACGTGTCTATGTAGATTTAGATCTCCTTTATTAGGATTTAATATCTAACTTTAGTACTTGCTTTCTGAGTTAATCTTAGATATTACTGACATCGGTAAAGTAAAAACATTGTGAGGAAACATTGACTTGTACTTAAGTAATATGAGTCTGAAATCGCCAACCCATCTTGAGCAAGCGTGATAATCAATGGTCGTACCTTCTCTCTATGAGAAGAGACAGATACTTGCAGTGGGCAATAATAGCCTGGTGCTATCTTCATTCATCATTCATTTTTCATTTTTTTTTCTATTATTCTTTTCTTTTTTTTTTGTTTTATTGTTTGCTTTTATTTTCTAAAATATTTGTATGCCTTCACGGCAAAACATAGCGCCCATATTATTAATCTAAGGCTTATCTAAATACCTATGTTTCACAAATAAATATTATACGATACCCCTTGGTAAGACTGGTTGTCAGACTTTCGGGATTCTGACTACCCGTAACGACTGTCAAAGATCCACGAATGACAGCCGGGACCAACGGCTTAACGTGCTTTCCGAGGCACGGAGGGGTCTCGGTATGTAAAGATGGTCACCCATCCACAGACCAACCGCATAACTCGTCAAAATGTAGGGAACAGCAGATTTTTTTTTCGAGCGATAATCGTTGCGTCATTGATATGACGCAACGATTTTAGTCTGAGCTTGACCTCTCCCAATCTTTAGGGAAAACGGAATCCCCGGTATAATTACTTGTAAAACTAAACATAATTATAACACAAATGATTTGATAAATCACACTATCTACTTAACCCCTATATAACCTTACTTAATAGGCCTTGAACTTAACCCAAATAAACCCAAAAACATTAACACAAGCACATCAATCTTCCATCGATCAATACTCAAATGAAGGTCAACGATGCGTATAGAACAGTTCGGTATTCATCGCTTTAAACTAATTACGGTGATAATAAAGAAATTAATGGCAGAGAAACCGTTCATGATGGGGGGTGGAGCTGATTCCACGGTGACAATGACTATTCACCACACTTTCCCAATGGATCGCTTTCGACTGAGGTGAAAATGGAAGGTCGAGGTAGGTTCTGAACGAAAGTGGGTTTCTGTAATTTACTGGTTAGATTAATAGAATTTCTTCGAGAACTATTGCGTAAATTATAGTATGGATGAATTGAGAATGAAACTATGATTAATCACTCTGAGGACTAACGTTTTAACATCTTAGGTACTTTATGCGACGGTACCTGTATTTTAGTTACATGCCTATCTGTCTAGCCAGAGAAATCTGGTTAATCTAATATATTAAAATTCTCGTGTCACAGTGTTAGTTACCATACTCCTCCGAAACGGCTGGACCGATTTAAACCCGGGCCGTCCGGCCGGGCTCAAGTGCCGGCCAAATCGGCGTCCGTTGGCAGAGCCGCGGCGCCGGCGAAACCAGCGTCGGCTGGCAGAGCCCCGGCGCCGGCTAAACCGGCTCCTGCCGGCAAGACCCAGGCGCCGGCCCGGAAGAGGGGTAGAACGGGACCGGAGGCGAAGGCCCCAGATCCTACGTCCCGCCCACAAAACTCTCCCGCTTCTCCCGCGACCGACGCCGAATGGCAGGTGGTCGGGGAGAGGAAGAAGGCGGCCAAGGCGGCCAGAAAAAAGGCGCAAAGGCGGCGCCGCAAGGAGCGAGCCGTCGCGGCTAAGCTTCGCGCCCCAAAGACCTCGGCCGTAGTAATAACTCTACAGCCGGACGCGGTAAAGAGGGGCGTGACGTATTGCGACGTGCTCACCAAAGCCAGAGCGACGGTGGACCTCCAGGAGCTGGGGATCACCGGGGGCCTCCGGCATAGGGTGACCGCCACTGGCGCCCGCATGCTGGAGATCCCTGGCGCGACAAGTGGCCCCACCGCTGACGCCCTAGCTGAGAAGCTAAGGGCGTCCCTGAATGCGGAGGAGGCACGAGTATCCAGGCCCGTCAAGTGCGCAGACATGCGCATCTTGGGCCTGGATGACTCCGTAACGGAGGGAGAGGTGGTGGCCGCCGTCGTCAGGGCGGGCGGGTGTCTGGTCGACCAGGTGAAAGCGGGCACCATACGTCCTGACTTCGCGGGCATGCGAACCGTAACGGTAAGCTGCCCCGTGACGGCGGCCAGAAAAATCATGGAGGGCCGAAGGCTCCTGGTCGGCTGGGTTTCAGCGCAGGTCAAACTGCTGGAACCCAGACCTCTGAGGTGCTTCCGGTGCCATGTGGGGCACCACGTTGGCGCCCAGTGCACCTCGGAGGTGGACCGCAGCACTCTGTGCTTCCGATGCGGTCAGCCCGGACACACGGCCGGCTCGTGCAGCGCCGCGCCGCACTGCGTCGCATGTGCGGCTGCCGGCAAGCCGGCCGAGCATCGGGCAGGGAGCAAGTGCTGCGTTCCATCCGACGGAGCCAAGAGAAAAGGGAGGCCCTCCGCCACCACCACCGCCACCACCACCGTCGCTGCCGCCTCTGCTGCCGTCGCCGCCGCCGCCACCGCCGCCGCCGCCACCGCCACTGCCGCCGCCGCCACCGCCGCCACTGCCACCACGGAGGGGCCCTCGCAAGGGGCCCAGGAGGGGGCTGAAATGGAGGAGTGATGGCTCCATTACGCCTCCTCCAGGCGAACATCAACCACTGCGCCTGCGCCCAGGACCTGTTGCTCCAGAGCATGGCGCAGTGGTCGATCAACATCGCCGTGGTCGCTGAGCCGTACTTTGTCCCGCCCAGGGATGACTGGGTGGAGGACCTGAGCGGCTCAGTGGCCCTAATTTCGTCGGCCGCCGCCGGCACCCCGTCCCTCGAAGGAGTCACGAAGGGACAGGGGTGCGTAGCAGCACGGTTCGGAGAGATAGTAGTAGTGGGAGTGTACTTCTCTCCGAGCCGAACTCTCGCCGAGTTCCAGAACTCTTTAACAGAGTTGAGTGTCGTCGTCGCCGGAAACCATCGCTTCCCCGTGCTAGTGCTCGGGGACTTCAACGCCAAGAATTTGGCCTGGGGTTCCCGTCACACGGACGTGCGGGGCAGGATGGTGGAGGACTGGGCTCTGGAAACAGGCCTGGTCGTCCTAAATCGGGGTTCTGTTCCCACGTGTGTGCGGATGCGGGGCGAGTCCGTGGTGGACATTTCGTTCTGGCAGAGAGTGTTATTGACTGGCGCGTCATGGAGGAGGTGGAGACCTACTCCGATCACCGGTATATCCGGTTCGACGTCTCCACCCAGACCTCCAGCGCGCTGGTCCAACAGGCCCCGAGTGGTCCGCGGTGGGCGCTGAAGCAGCTGGACCGGGAGCTCCTCCTGGAAGCCTCGATCGTGCAGGCCTGGGTGTCATCACCGGACAGGCCTGCCGATATCGACGATGAGGCGGAGTGGTTCCGGGAGGCCATGTCCGAGATATGCGACGTGGCAATGCCCCGAGTCCGGCCAGGACGCGCCCGACGTCAGGTGTACTGGTGGTCGCAGGAGGTGGAGTCGCTACGCAAGGCGTGCGTCGGCGCGCGACACCTGTACACCAGGCACCGCAGGCTCCGCATCCGCCCTCCGGATGCGGAAGCCACGGAGGCGGAGCTGTACGAGGGGTACAGAGCGGCGAAGACCGCCCTCCGCTAGGCTGTCCAGCGGGCCAAGGATATGGCCCGCGAGGAGATGGTGGAGACTCTGAACAGAGATCCATGGGGGCGCCCTTATAAAATGGTGCGGAATAAACTCCGCACCTGGGCCCCCCCGCTGACGCAGAGTCTCCGCCCCCAGCTGGTGGAGGAGGTGGTGAGCGCTCTGTTCCCTTCACGGGCGGAGCATACTCCCCCGCCCATGGCTCCGCCACTTGCGGTGCCTGAAGCGGACCACGCGGACGACGACGACATCCCTGAGGTGACCGGGGTAGATCTGAGAGTGGCGGTAAATAGGCTGAAGGCCAAAAATACCGCCCCAGGACCCGACGGCTTGCCGGGTAAGGTCTGGGTCCTGGCCTCGACGGCTCTCGGGCCCCGACTAGAGGCGCTCTTAAGCGCATGCATGGAGAGGGGCCAGTTTCCACTCCGCTGGAAGACGGGGAAGCTGGTCCTCATACAGAAGCCAGGGCGCCCTGCGGACTCTCCGTCTGCATTCCGGCCCATCGTGCTGCTCGACGAGGTCGGCAAGCTCTTTGAGAGAATGATTGCGGGCCGCCTCATCGGGCACCTGGTGAGGACGGAGCCGGATCTTGCGGACAGCCAGTTCGGCTTCCGCAAGGGGCGCTCCACGGTGGACGCCATCATGCGCGTGAGGGCCCTCACGACGGGGGACGCGGTGTCCCGGGGTGGGGTGGTCTGTGGGACATCGGTTACGACTGGGTGCTGCGGGCCGATCTCCCTGATGGAGTCAGCGTGGTTTGCTACGCTGACGACACGCTGGTCCTGGCGCAGGGGAGGTCGCATCAGGCGGCGGCCGACGCGATGACACGCGGGGTTGCGACAGTCGTGGAGAGGATCCGGCAGTTGGGTCTCGAGGTGGCTTTGCACAAGTCCGAGGCCATGTCTTTTCATGGGCCTCGGAATGGGCCGCCTTCGGGATCCCAACTAACGGTAGGAGGGGTTCACATCGGCGTCGAGACAACGATGAGGTACCTGGGTCTCGTCCTCGAAAGCCGGTGGAACTTCGTCGAGCATTTTCGACGTTTGGCTCCCAAATTGGAACGGGCCGGGGCCGCCTTCAAGCGGCTCTTGCCCAACCTGAGGGGGCCAAACGCCTCCTGCCGGAGGCTTTACGCGGGGGTCGTGCGGTCCATGGCCCTATATGGGACCCCGGTGTGGGTGCGTTCACTGCGGCGGCGAGCCGCCCATTACCTGAACGCGCCCCAGAAGGTGGTAGCCGTAAGGCTAATCCGGGGGTACCGCACGATCTCGGGCGAGGCGGCAAGCCTCCTTGCCGGACTGCCGCCGTGGGATCTGGAGGCGATAGTCCTTGCGCGCCTGTACGAGTGGCGCGCGGAGGCACTACGCCGGGGGGAAACTCCGCTTCCGCGGCAAATCGCGGCGGAGCGGACCGACCTCCGGCGCGATCTCATGGCGGCATGGAAAGAGCGACTGTCGCAACCCAGCGCAGGGCACGCCGCGATAGCGGCAGTAAGACCCCTCTTTGAGGAGTGGCTAGAGAGGCGCCACGGCGCCCTCACCTACCGCCTGACGCAGGTCCTCACCGGACACGGGTGTTTCGGGAGGTTCCTGCACATTATCGGGCGGGAGGATACGCCCGGGTGTCACCACTGCGAGGGTCGCCCGGAGGACACGGTGGAGCATACGGTGGCGGTATGCCCCAATTGGGCGGAGCACCGCCGTGTTCTCGCAGAGGCGATTGGCGGCGGCGGCGACCTCTCGCGCCCGGCCCTGGTTCAAGCCATGGTCCGGGGCGAGAGGGAGTGGGAGGCAGTCACCTCCTTCTGCGAAGCAGTCATGCTAGCGAAGGAGGTGGCGGGACGGCTGAGGGAGAGGGCCTCACGTCCCAGCCGCCGCGGGAGACGCCCCGGGCGTCGGGAGCCGCGAGACGACTCCCGGCCACCGTAGGCGCGGGCCTGCGGGCGGAGAGTAATGGGTAACTCTCCGTCCGATCAGGACCAGGCCCGTGCCGGACGGCGCGTACGTGTTCCACGCGCGCCTCAAAGAGATGTCAGCATAAGGAAGGGGCCCGAAAGGGCCGAAGCCTGCCGGGGCAGCGGGATTGTCCGAAAGGGTTACCGCTACCCCGGAACACAAAGGGCTAAGGAAGGAACACGGGTGGGTTTTAGTCAGTAAGAGTCTGACACTCCCTTCTGCTCCACCCAGAGCGGGAGGGGTCATTGGATGATTTCCCATCCACAAAAAAAAAAAAAAATGTACTTTATGCGACGCAGACGAAACTACTTAATTGATCGAATTCGTTTTTGTCAGTTAAAGTTTATAGTTTCTTTGAAACACATATGTACACATACATAATCTGCATTCGCGATTTATTTGCCAAAAATGTATACTTAGTATGAGTTTATGGAACAATAACTTTAAATCCTACACAATAAAGTTCAGTTTGCTCTACAACTTCAAGCATTTTTATAACCTTTTCAATAGTGCTAGTCACTCTGAAATCAACTTAATTTCCATTAAAATAAAGTTGATATTTGTTTAACTTGAAATAATATTAATTTGAAATATAAGTTTGAATAGACTTCACGCAACCGAGCTACCGAGCCAATTTCAAACCACAAGATGCTTCTAGAATGTTCTATTTAAAAAGAACTATTTGCTTTGAAAACAGGGACCTCGCTCATAGCCTCGCTTTGGACCATTTACATGTATTTAAATTTTCACTCCAACCCACATTATATGGAGCAGAGCTAACCCAATTTTCACGTACTCTGCGGTATATTTATTTGAGCCGAAGTGCAAAACGATGTCTATTGAATTTGAAATGAATTTCAAAATAGATTTTTGTCACAAACCTGTAAGTACATTAGTTTTGGAAGTGTCAGCTGCTAATGTTTGGTGACGGAGGTGGCTGACCAGTTTATTGGGGAAACAGCTTTATTTATTATTAAAAGGGTTTCATAAATATGTCACATGATGTGCCTGTTCCTGTCAAAAGGGTAGGTAGGGATGAAATTAATATCTGAAACCGTTGCTTATTCATGGTTTTATAAAATCAATTAATGAACATATTTTATTCCACATAAACCTACATGGGCTCTTATGAAACGTCAGAAGCTAGGTGCACGGTTCCAATTGGTCGTTTCCTATGGAGAAGATCCGGCAAGAAACACTACGGTTACACTTTTAAAAATAATTTCTTCATTGAATACGCACATTTTGTTTATTTGTTCGATGCCTATTTTTTTAAACTGTAGTTTTCATAATACGTGTTTTAAATTGCATTATTGTACCGATAGGTATCCACTTAAAGTAATATAGTGCTCCAGCAAATTCAATGTCAGTATATTTATGATAACCTAAAATACACGAGTAATAAACGTATTACGCTCAGAACCTACTAACCATGGTGCGAACATTTCTCCAAATCCCCGTTGGATAAACTTGATGAAAACTAACTTTTAATTAAAACTGCACATGAAGCGAATTGTTGAACAGTGTTATTTCAGACAAAACAGTGTTGATACAACTCCACGTTCGAATCGTTTTTGTCCCGAATTCCGACACTGTGTGTATTTTTTTCCGGAACTCAACGAGCTCGAATTTTAAAATCGTTATTGCATGGAACGGTTTTTCTAGTGTAAATGTTTTTCATTGTTTTGCTTTTCGTTCAAAATTAATTGAGTTTTTATCAGTTCTTCTGACATAGTTACTTTTTGTAGTTTCCTAACGCAATATTCATTTTCGGGTCCGCCATATAAACGGGCTTTGTCAACGGAAGAATAGAAAAAATGACACTTATGAGTAGGAAAAATGACAGATTTTGTGTAGTTTACTTATTTATAAACGTTGCTTCAAGATAAGCAATGATTAGCGTCTGCTTAGCAATACACTTTTTGACGTTTAAATGTCTCATAACTTTAAGTTATTTTTTGTAAATAAAGGGGTAAATATAGTTAGATACTTTAGATAAAATACCTTCTATCTGCATAATAAACTGAATAAAAATCTGTATCAATATCATCGCTACATAAGTATAAACAAATCTAAAACTCGTTGTAACAAATCCTCCAAATCCACTCGCTTTATCAACAACAACAAAACAAAAATAGAAAGGAAAGACAGCACTAAAAACTTCCGATCAATCAAGCATGTCATTATGAACTGACAAATCGAGTTTGATTCGTTCAAAACCGTGTGATTGGTTCAAAACCGTTTGATTGGTTTAAGCGGTTGCATTTCATCGAAACGTGTCGGATTTATTGATTATTCTAAGTGATGTTGTATAACACTTTATCTTTTACTTTTTATTTGAAACGCTCTGTTTCCTTTGACAAACTTCCTTGTTTATCGGAGTTTGAAGAAGAAGGAAGGTTAAGTTTACTTTTAATTTATGTGGCAGTAGTTAGAAGGATTGTTTGGTTGACCTACTAAAGCTAAGACCTCCTAAGTTGGAAGAGTTCATAGTGTAAGTTACTCCAGGAACAAAGTTCCTTACACGGTAATCGCACGCACACACACTCGAATATAATAGAAAGAGACAGAGAGAGAGAAAGTTGCATAAAAAGGGCATAACACGTTATCCTTAGGTGACTATTTCTACCAGTCAACTTCTACCACAAGTCGCGTTAACGAACTTCGTTCTAAAAAGGGACATTGCCAGTTTTCAGCAAGAAAAAGAAGTAAGCGTACTTAAAGTATATTCTGAAGCTGAACTACAAGTTAAAAATATAAACAAAGTAGCTGCTGAACACTCCGAAATTATCTAAGATAATCATCAAGTCACCGAGCAAATAGGTAAGGACCTATTTGCTGAACCAGCTATTTCAGTAAAAATAGGCCATGTCTTTTCTCTTGGGCACTTAAAGGGCGACTTAAAATCATGTCACGAGGATATCCATGAAAAATGTTACAGGTCGAAACAATTAGGGTCAAGTACTTATTCCTCATTAATTGAATTGATAATCAATTTTATGATGAGGTCCTTGATACGTCCTTCGTTTAGGTAATACTAGCGACCCGCTCCTTCTTTGCACAGGCTTTTAAGACAACAAAACATCGAGATTTATTTATTGTATGTAAGTTTAATTAAACACATAAATCTTCCGGAATAAATTCTTTAAACTATAGTGAAAACTGCACCAACATCCGTTGCGTATAGTATAGAAAAACAACGCAGTCACCCAGACAGATACGAAAAGTGAATTGAATTTATATTATGTAGAGGTAGCTAGTAATAACGTCTTTTTAAGATGTGACGAAACGATATTACAAAATCGAGGTTTATATTCCTAAAATTATCGAACCAGTCAAGTATAATCATGCAACTATAAATTATTCCAAATTATCTTATTTGCAGTGTTCAAAACAATTCTAGCCCGATTGTTGTGTCATTCAGAGAGGCAATTCTCGTAATTTTAAGAACGTTCGCAGTAAGATCTCAGTCTCAATCTTTCAAAAATAAAACGTTCTGGTATTCGCAAGAATTTGTATAGGTACAAGCAAATAAAATATATGGTTCATAGGTTTCCATCTTCTAAGTAAATGGAATATGATGTTACAAAGATATCACTTCGGATATTATTCCCTGTTTTTTTCTGTTCTTTGTTATTTTTGGCTGAGTCGTGTTGATTGTTAACAAAGACAGTCTGCGTCTTCCCACACTTTAAAAGTCTTAGGGCTGGCGCTGACTGACGTCGTGGCCACGGCTCGGCACGGTAACGGGTTTTATTTCTGATAAAGTTCTTTTTATCCTTATTTCAATGAGTTTAGAATTCATATTACTTTATTTCGTTACAATTATACCGCGGCACGTCATGGCATGCCGCGGCGTGCCACCGCGTCCCGCGAGTCACATATGTAGGTCACAAGATTATGATAGCTAAACTAATTGAAATTAGGTTTTGGCAGGCTGGGCTTTTTGCGGGATACCACGACGTGACGCGGCATGCTTCGGCATGCCGCGTCATACCAATGCGTCCTTCGGGCCGCCGAAGCACGCCTTGCCGTGCCGTGCCGAGCCGCGACGTCACTCAGAGCCGGCCCTTATAAGCCGGCGTAGAAATTACATCAAGAGGATAAGTAGAAGTGTTTTCCTCATTGTTAATGAATAGTTATAATTAATTGTTAGTACCGGTTACATAATTCTTGCGGAGAACCTTATAAATCACTACCTCTTAGATATCTGAGGGAAAATTCTCGTATTTTTAAGAAATTCACATTCTAATTAAAAAAAAAATGAAATATTATTTATTGGAACTCGCGCAGGACTATCACAGACAAAATTAAACAATCTCTCTCTTTTTCTGTCTCAATCTGCCAAAAGGCCTCAATTTTTGATAATTTTTGGTCGCTGAGATGAGTTTGATGCGACTAGATTTTTAACGTTTTTAAATACGGCAATTGGCCTTCAGAATACACGTTTAGAACTAAAAACTATCCATACTTACAGATATAATAAAATAATCTATCCCAGTTGATGGCAATGACAGAGCGTAAAACGTGAATTCAATTTCTGTATGATGTAACTTGTTCCAGGGTCCTTGATGAGATGAAAGCAGACGTTGCCAACAGTTTGAAGGAGTTCATAACCAACAACTCCACCGCTAACAAAACTATGAAAACTTCCACGCTAGCATAACGTGAACACGTCTCTTTCAAACTACAGAAGTCCTTTTAAAGTCCTTTTACTTTAAAACTAATAAAGTTGTACCTATGTGCTCTTGGTCGAACTGCAACGAGCAAGGAAAGTTAGTCTTGCGGATAAATTCTATTCTATTTAAGTATAACATTATTATTATGATGCCAATAGAATTTGTATTGTGACTGCCTTGTTGGTCTAGCTAGTGGTTGCAAGCACTACTGCTGAACATGAGGTCCTGGGATCGATTCCCAAGTTGAGCAAAGTATTATTGGTATTTTCCATTAGAAATTTCTTAGTAATAGCCCGAAGTCCGAATTTGTGCACCGTTGACAGCAATACCTATGCTTGCTCTCGCCCGTCCTTTGACGTTCAAAAGTGCCTTTTATGTGCCTATTTGAAATAAATGCTTTGACTTTGACACGTCCCAATGGGACTTAAATATAACTAGCGAAATGTATGTGTACCTACTATGGGTACATTTCTGCCTAGCCCTATGGGGAATACAAGCGTGATCTTACGTTATGTCAATAGAATTTATATCTCTTTCTAAGCCAGACTTCCTTGAGTTGTCCACTGATTGAGTAGTGGTGCTAAATTAATGATGTAACGTCTATTGAGGTTGCGTCCACATTAAACTTACCTTGCTCTTGCTGAGTCATACAGAGGCAAAGGAACATAGTAAATGATTGTCATATTCATGTTAAGGAGAATCTGTTTCAGTCATTTAACATGTATCGACTTCAACTGATCTAGAGCGAATTTGATCTATGAAACAATCAATATTGAACGCGATCAGAGGGGCAATTCCCGTATTTTTCTAAATGTTCGCATTGTAATCTCAGTCTCATTCTATCAAAAAACCACTAATTTCCATACATTTTTGACAAGGATTTGACATTGATTGTTGCTGAGACGAGATTGCGACTAGATTTTTAACGTTTTTAATTACTAGAATTGGTCTTCTGAACATCTGAAAAAGAGCTGTCAGTATCACAGTGCAACAGTGATACAGCTTTTAAATGTGCCGAACGCGGACTAGATGTGCTGATCTCGTTCAGTTTCATTGGTGAAATTCGCTCCAAGATATATGTTGCTGATCAGTTTGTTGCTCAAACACTAGGAAGTGGTGGCTAAACGGTGGGCGTTTCGTTGGCTAATTTAAGTTTTTTTTTTTTAAATTTAAACTGTTCAGTGAGAATATAAAATACATAGATAGTATATTAGAGATGATTAATTATACATCAAATGGCAGTATACTCCGAGCGTGTAATTCAAATCGAATTAACTCAAACTAAATTAGCGCACTCGGTGACATACATATTTGATGTCGTTTGATGACTGTACGATCTTATATTAGATGCGTTGTGAGATAACTACTGTAGAGCAAATTATGGAGGCGTGATTGAGTTAAAATATGTGTTACCAAGACTATAACAACCATCTATCTACTCCACACGAGTCAGTGTGTACATATTATATTAATTCCATGCGCGTACTCCTATAAATAATAATAAGATATGGCAGCGGGGTCTTAGTATCCTAAATACGAATGTCGTGATTACGCTTATAGTACTCTTAATGTGACGACTGTATTTGTATGGGTCTGATTTTTCAGGTGCAATTTATGTAATTAGTTGATTTGTCACTTGTCAATTGTGTTTTTTGTGATGTGAAACACTACCATAAGTCACTGACAATATTAATGCAACTAGTATACAAAGACAAGCAAAAGTGCAATAAATAAATAGGGTCATAGAATGATTACAAAATGATAACTGTAATCGGAAAATCAAACTCCTGAATGAAGGACTAAAAATCAATTTTTATTTATTTATTTATTTATTTATTTATTTATATATACTTTATTGTACACCACAAAAATACAACAAGTAAAGATACATCAAACACTACAAAATATACAATGGGCGGCCTTATCGCTTTCTGCGATCTCTTCCAGGCAACCTTAGGATGGACAGTGATTTTCCTGGACATAAAATGGGGCTGTCGTTGGTGCAAATATAATGTATACAATACACTAAAATATATACACAGATAAATACATATCCGTATACGTATCCGTAGGTATTATCCTATGCTAAAAATTGATTTATAGTCCTTCATTAGCCCTTTCATGAAACAACATAATTTATGAACTATTTGTTAAAAATATAATAATAAAATGTATTTTCCGATTTACTCCTATTTGAAACATAACACAAAAACATCCTGTCAAATGCCCACTACTCTTATCCTGATCATTTCCTTTGTCCCCAAATAGAACAAAAAAAAACTATTGACAATCCGATGACGTGACAGCGTCACAGCGCACGACATTTTCTCACGAGGTTTTCCCAGAACGGGCACAGATTAAAAACAATAGATTAGGTTAGTAGGTACGGTCCACTATGTAGTTAGTCCAGTCCACGTGCATTGGTTTATAATGGCTACCCAATTTTGAAGGCACGATCGCTTATTGTTTTTAGAGTTCCGTTCGTTTAGAATGTGGAGTACTTTTTGATATGGTAGTGGAACAGTTGCATTGTTGTTTTATAAAGGCTCTCATGTAGTGTTAGTTTTGAAAGACTTTTCACTTTTTCGGAATTTTGATCATAATTGTCACGTTTAATATTATTTATTACTAGCTTCCGCCCGCGGCTTTGCCCGCATGATATGTCATTGAAAAGCCTATCTTCCATCCTTCCCACCCTCCTCAGGGTTCAAAGTATCTCCATACCTACCAAATTTCATCAAAATTGGTTCTGCTATTTCGGAGATTAGCCGGAACAAACATACATACAGTCAGACAAAAATGTAGATTGTGTTAGGAAAATGTAAGTATCTAACTAACATATTTCTAAATCAGTCTTAAAGATAAAAAAAAAATCATTGTATTTTTTTAAATGTTATGACATGTATTTTTAAATACTATCTTCCGGAAGTTGATTTTGCAGAAGCCTCATTTGTAATTTTATCTTTATTTATTACTAGCTTTTGCCAGCGACTTCGTCCGCGTGGAATAATTACTTCCGGAAATTGAGGCACTAACTCTCATAGAGTTTAACCGATGTGCTCTTTCTTCTGCCGATTCTTGAGAACGCGTATTTCTCATTCAACGCGTTTTTCAAGACAATAGCGGGCGGACGCCGGCGTCCGCTTGGGGCTTGAATAACTAAAAATATATATCTACGTCTAATATATAAAATAATATATAATAAAACCTACTTCACTTAAAACTAAATACCTATAACTACTATAATTAATAATACCTATACCTATATATAATTAATAAAAGTACCTACGCTTTTACCTACTTAATATTAAAAAAAACTGAACATAAATTAACCAAAACTTACCTACTACTAACTACCTACTACTAACCTATTACTACTTCACCTAAAAAGAAATCCTGTTTTCCCAACATTTCCCTTCACTGCTCTGCTCCTATTGATTGTAGCGTGATGAAAAGTATACTATAACCTGCCCAGGAGTATGAAGAACAATTGTACCAAGTTTCGTTGAAATCCGTCGAGTGGTTTTTGTTTCTATAACGAACATACAGACAGACAGACAGACAAAAATTTTACTGATTGCATTTTTGGCGTCAGTAACGATCACTAATCACCCGCTGATAGTTATTTTGGAAATATATTTCATGTACAGAATTGACCTCTCTACAGATTTATTATAAGTATAAATAGATTTATCTTTAAAAATATTTAGAGAGCATTTTCTTAATGGCATCCAGTCGATTAAATGTTGCGAAAGAACCCAAAAAACAACAACTATTATAAACTATTTAAACTTGGCGTTGTTTTTAATGTTGTGTTGCGTGGAAAGTGCGTGTTACGTGACTAGTAAGGAAATCGGAAGAGTATTGCGTCTCACATAAGATATTGGGTGACCACACTTTGTTAGAAAGGAATGTGAAGCCTACAAAAGTGAAGGTTCACTTTCTGGTTTATTATTTTGTTTTTTTATAGTCTGCTCTTCATTCGTTGGTACCCACATGGCACTCTTTTTATGGTGTAATAAATAGGTCATACTGTACTGTATCCTAAATAACTGTATGTGTAACATAACACACTTACACATTACACTGAAAAAAATAATATCTTACTACACCACATTAATGCGAGTTCATTAAAAACTTACTGATTTTCTACAGTAAGAAGAAATGTTTGTAAAACAATAAAAGACAAGACAGTAACGAGTAACGTTTAATGATTGAACATACCATTTACTGAAAAAAAACGTTAAAGTTTACTGTCATGACGGTAACATTTTGCCTGAAGCTTTAATTGTTTTCGGATCAGTAAAAAATACTGTTTTGAACGTTAGGCTCATATTTAGGAACTGCTTAAAGCAGTTCGGCTAAATTTCTCATTAATACACACATCAAAAGTGTCTAGGGATCAACATATATTTTTGCAATAACTTTTCTCCTGATTGATATTAATTAAAATTTTCTTTAAGGATTCATCAAATAAAGTGTTTTCGTTTGTCACAGTAACGATAAACCAAGTCACCTTTGCATTAATAAAGAAATTTGCCATTTTCCTAATAAAGGGATTTTTGACATTTGAACCACTAACACAAAAGTTCGAAAAAAAGACTGAAACAACAGTTTTCTCTAAAATTTTATTGGGTAACTTAAACAATTAATAATCCGTGTTTCTACCGCGAACACTAACAACACAAGAACATCGGTTTGGCATACTCAAAATGAGTTCATCCAAATCACGCTGTGGAATGGCCGCCCATGTTCGTTGCAACAACAAAAAAAGGTCTTCTTGCGACTGGATACCCTCCATATTCGGCAGAGCTCTTCTCTGTAGCATATCCCATGCATGCTCAATCGGGTTCAAGTCTGGCGACTGAGCAGGCCAGGGCAGGACATTGATGTTAGCTGCGGCGAGAGTCTGTCTTACAACTCTTGCGGTGTGCGGTCGTGCATTATCATGCATTAACTGAAATAAGGGACCGATTTGCACTTGTAGAGGAACGATGACGTCTGATACAATCGTCTCAGCATAAATTTGAGCGTTGAGGTTGCCTCTGATCCAAATCAACTCAGTTCTTCCGCCGATCCAAATACCCGCCCATACCATGATGGTTCCACCACTATAAGGATGGACTTCCTGGCAGGATTTTAATCGCTGTTGGCGTCCAGGGGTTCTCCAGTGTCGTATACGTCTTGTATCCGGTCTCATACCAAAACGAGACTCATCAGAAAAGCACACGAAACGCCATTGTTCTTCTGCCCAATTTCTGTGTTCAAGAGCCCATTGATATCGAATCCTACGATTGTGCATTGCTATAGGTGGTACCCGTAGCGGTCTTCGGGAATGAAGGTTCACTTCATGCAAGCGGTTTCTGACTGTTTGGTCGCTAATTAAGTTCCCTGAAGAGTGATGAAGCCTCACGGCTAACATCATGGCGGTTATTGTTGGAGCTCTTCGAGTTAAGATTTGAATGTATCGGTCTTGTCTCCGTGTGGTGCAGCGATACCGTCCTCCATGGCGCTCAGCCACGGTACCAGTGCTTCGGTAACGTGTCCAAAGTCGACTGATAACACTCTGACTTGTATTCAGAGCTAAAGCCACAGTACGTTGCCGGGAACCAGCTTCTATCATTCCCACGGCTCTGAGCATTTCTTCCCTGCTTAAATGACGTCGCCGCTCCATAATAACGTTGGTTTTAATCAGTAGTAGGGAAACAGTAGCACTAATAATGTCTTCAATGCGTTGTATGTTTTTATAGGGAAAATATTGACAGCTGATTTTCATCTTTTACTCGAATTTGATTCACAGTTCCTGATTCAAATTATGAAATGCACCAAAAAGGATCCATATAAATTTATAATATCATAAATTTATTACAAAGCCACATCTCAATCTCAAGAAATCCGCATAAAAATGCTTGATCCCTAGACACTTTTGATGTGTGTATTTACTGCTTATTTCTTTCAGTGAATTAGCGTATAATGTTCTCACTGCCCTACACTTTTATGTGAGGGATTTGATGTATGTCGATTTCGAATTTTTGATTCTAGGATATGCCGGTTTCCTCAAAATGTTCTCTTTCACCGTTTCGAGAGCAGTGGTGATGAAAATAATTTACACTAAATAAACTGCCTGCTTGGGGTCAAACTCACGACCTGCAATTACCGTTGAGTCACCACTGGTCTGTTAATATCAAGTATTATTTCTTTTGAAAAAAAGTTTTACAGTGCCTAAAAAGGCAAATACGTGCAACATGAACCACAATAGTGAAACCAAGTAATATAGTATAAGTAATCCGATTACAAATGCAATATCTACATAGCTACATACATTCGCAATATATACGCGTAAGTAGAAAATACGTGAGTATTAAGTGAGTACTTAGTATTCAGCGGCATGGGGGCGAGAGAGTAATAGAAATAAGCTCTCTACTTATTCTGCAAGAACAATATTTCAGATAATTTGGTTCTGTAATATTTAAAGTACCTATCTGTTTTTACATTTATAGTTGGTACCTACTTGCATTAAAGGAGTTATATTATATTGAGAGGGGTTGCAAAATTACTTACAGTGTTACGTTTTGAGGTTCTTTAGTAGTTAGTTATTCGTCTTAAGGTTTTCATGTCAAAAAAAAAAAAAAAAATATTTCACATAAGCTTACAAGGGCACTTATGAAACGTCAGAAGCTTGGTGCACGGTTCCAATTGGTCGTTTCCTATGGAGAAGAACCGCCAAGAAACTCGACGGTTACTCTTTTAAAAATAATTGGCTTTTACAATGTTTTCTAATTACAGTAGGTATGGGAGAACAGCGTAGGCCTGTCAACAAGTGCCAGGTACTTGATAAAATAAAAAATGATCTACAGATCTAAAATCTACAGGGCCTACAAAGTCCTCACATTTACAAAATCAAAAACTCAAAAAAAGGTAAATAAAATATAAAAACCTATTAAAACCAAGTGATCATAATTTCCATTACAACCACTAAAAAGAGTTGGAGGATTAGAATTGTCTCTATATAATGTCAAATAGTAAAAAGATTAAATGTCAAAGAAGTATGTAAAAATTAAATAAAAATCGTAATTTGAGAGCAGTTAATAGACATTTATGTAGTTATGCCGTTAATGAGATGCCAGGGAAGCCACATGTGCAGAAGCAATTATTGCCAAACTACCTTGTCTTCAACGTAGTCTTTAATCTTATAATATGCTTTTTTGATAAGGACGCGTTTGATGAGGGTTTTGAACTTTCCATCGCTAAGTTCTGTAACCGGCTTTGGCAACTTGTTATAAAAACGGATGCTATTTATGTGAAAAGACTTGCTAGTTTTTGTTAATCTAAATTTAGGGATCACAATTTCATTTTTACTACGGGTATTTATATTATGGAAATCGCTTCTTATTTTGAAAAGTCCTAAGTTATTGCGAACATACAAAATACTTTCTAAAATATAAAGAGAACTCAGAGTTAGTATATCAATTTCTTTGAATTTGTTTCTAAGAGACTCGCGAGGACTCATTTTACAAATTGCGCGGATTGCCCTCTTTTGTAAAATGAAAATTGAATCTACGTCAGCTGCCGATCCCCACAGCAGAACACCATAAGACATAATACTGTGGAAATAAGCAAAGTATACTAACCTAGCTGTGGCTATATCTGTCAACTGCCTTATTTTCCTTACTGCATATGCAGCTGAACTTAATCTACCTGAAAGAGCTCTAATGTGTGCGCCCCATTGTAATTTTGAATCTAAAGTAATTCCCAGAAATACAGTTTCCGTAATAACATCTAGTTTTTTGCCATCAAGCTTTAAATTCAGACCCACTTGAGGTACATTTGGTAATGAGAACTTAAGACATTTCGTTTTGTTCGCATTAAGTAAAAGATTATTAGCTGCAAACCATTTCGAAAGAACAGCCAGACTATCGTTGACATGAATACAGGAAAGCTCGAACGTTTTTCAGTAGTAGCAGCTTTGAAAATAAACCATCATTCTATACGTACTTACATAATCCATACTAATATTTTAAATGCGGAAATATGTCTGTCTGTCTGTCTGTTACCTCTTCACGCTTAAACCGCTGAACCGATTTAAATGAAATTTTGTATAGAGATAGCTTGAGTATCGGGAAAGGACATAGGATAGTTTTTATCCCGATATTCATAAGGGATCGACACTTATGCGGGTGAAACCGCGTGTCACTGCTAGTTTATCATACATTTCACAGTCAAACTAAATTTTCCAGTAAAAGCAAAAATAAAATTTCTTTCTCATTGTAAAACTTATCGTTCAATCGCATCATGATTTGATACATAGTTGTTAGTTACAGATTTTGCATTCTATTTTTTATCATACCGTTGTTATTTTTTATGAACAACGGTGATTGCACTTTTTATACAATGACATAAGCGGTCATTGGCCCCATTGTGGGTCAACTTTACTGACAGTTTGGGGTAACATTTAAATTCTTAGAAAACTGTACCGCTCTATTATTTAAAATATGCTTTTGACAAAATGTAACAGAGTAATGTTTAGCATGCACATTTAATTTATTCGAATAAGTATATCATTTTTTCGTAAAATAGTGGTATTCAGCTGCATCTGATTAGACTGGAAGCCGACGCCAACATATTTGAGGAAATGCTAGGCAGATGATGATGAATACCTAAGTATAAGTATAAAAATTCGCTTCTCGAAAGGTAGCCAGACTATCCAAAACCCTCGTGAAAGTAGAGTACGGCCACAGCGACATGCTGCCAGAAGGGCAAATGAGCTGCTCTGCATTGTGCGCCATAGTGAAGCATTGTCTGAGGATGCCGATTGGCTCGATGAAGACGAAGTTGATGCAAGTGGTTTAACAATACCGGAACCTTCTTCGTCTGCTCTCCGAATACCAGTAATAAAAGAGTCTGAGTGGCTGGCAAACCCGTGGACAGAGGAGCAGTAATTGCAATTGAATTGTGTTTTAACGTACTACCTACACTTATTTGATTTTAAATGACTAAATAAAAACATGTAACTTAAAAATCTTTACTTTTGTTTATTACTACTGCAAACGCAATTAATACAATAACAAAGGTATTATATACTTTGTTCAACATAATTGTGACTTTAATGGTCACTTAAATGTTACGTAACATTTAGGGAGGGGGGGGGGGGGCACAGAAAAACGTTACGGTGCGTTACATGGGGGGGAGGGAGGGTCTAAAATCCTCAAAAATTGCGTTACGTAATACTTGAACGCTCCCAAAGACCAAGGCTAGGGTATTCTACACAAAGGGAAAAAAGAGTTTGTAAGTGAACTAAATGTAGTATGAAACAAATAGATTTCATTCACACATTCAAAACTTCAACAAAAGAATCGTGTTTCACGATTGACACGTTAACTACTGCATAGTGATGGCACGCATCGATGACCGATCGATATACATGTTTTTACAGCTAACATTATGCCATAGATTATGACTGATAAGAAGCGATATTTTTACGTCGAACGCATTTTAAATTCTCATCGTGAAAACTTAGGTGAAGTGAGCGTGAAGTGAGCTGTCAGTAGTGTCAATCCCATCAGGTGAAATGACAGCTCAGTTCACCTATGGTTTGAGAGTGAGAACTTTACAGAATAGACCGGCGGTATCGGGGCTAGAAGATACATTTGACACACGACCCTTACGGTCGTGTTGTACGTAATGTGCCCCGAGCTTGATTTAAGAAGAACGTGACAACTCCTTTTTTGATTTGGGTGAGCACGAGCTTTAGCAGGAAGCGGTACCGAGATGATTAATGTGATTATTTTGGTTGAATCAGCTTACGCACTTAGGTAAGGTCCTATACTACCTCAAATGGCGTAGCATGATCGTCCGATAAGTCTAAAATACTGCAGCATTAATTTTGAAATAAATATATTGTAAAGTTGAGGATTCATTTTAAGTCCTATGTTTGACGAAAACACGATTACATAAAATTTTCTCGATAGAAAAAAATCCAAAGTTACCTCCAAACCGAACAATAAACCGCTGGTATTCAAAAAAATACTTTAAATTAGATCATGAAACTTTGCTTACTAACTGAACTAAATAAAGCAGGTCTTGTGTTTTTTTATTTTTTTTAAATTACCATAATTTTCACCGTAAAAAGCAAATACCTAAACTATTGGCGCTGCCTGCCGCCCGGCACCGCTCTCTGTCTCGCTCTCACTCAGTCCCCGAGCAGTATCGTGCGAGCGAGATAAAGAGTGAATTTTAACTGAGGTAACATAGGCTCTTAAGGCAGTGCCAACTTGAAGAACATACTGTACACCGGTGAAAATATCTCACATCGAATTTTAGAAAGAGACTGTATCACAGGTCTCATAGACGACCCTCAATGGGAGCTTTTTTCGGGGCCGGTAACGGAACCCTATTACTAACGGTCCACTGTCCATCCGTCCGTCTGTCACATCCTGGCTGTATCTTTTGTACAGACACCAGCACATGAAGCTACCCGAAACTGGCAAATATTCCCAATCAACTTTGAACCTTATGCTGTAGCGATAAAGTTGAAAATCTAACAAATAAATTTGACAGATGCTTGAGCTTGATGTGCTGGCGTCTGTACCGTAATAGGTAGACGCTTGAAATTTTCCCAGAATGTGTGAATATGGCCACAAATAATGAAAATAAAATAAAGTTAAAATTTTAAGGGTAAAATTTTTTAAACTAAATTATCGATGCTCACAATTGCACTAACTACAAAATTTTCAATTTTTACTTTTTTAATGCCAAATACACTAAACTTCATGCTCTTTCGTTTCCGCGCATCGAAATACCGTTATTCCGTCTCTTTCTACCAAAAACGTGGGTCACAGTTGTATTAATTGAGTTAATTTAATGTTCCATGAATGTGGTATTATACTCGTACTAATGATCTTTATTTTTGTAAAACCAATCAAGATATGATGGAGTAAAAGGACTAGTCTTATGAATAGATGCATATTTTTTTTGTTATTTTACTTGGATTTTCTGCTGTTCTCGTCTAAAATTTAAAAAACTTTAAAGCTCTCTCCTCAAAAATGTAAATATCGTAGTTAGTGCAACTGTGAACTAAGCCATCGATATATTGTTGAATATTGTGCGGTGGTACGGAAACGGTCACGTGCGAATACGACTCACACTATACACTCTCTATGGTATATTAACGTACACGTGTAGGATGTAGTTGTATTTCTACCTACATGAGTTTCGCTACTGGACAGTTTTCCTATTCTATGACCATCCCCACTTAATAACAAGTGTCACTCCACGGATCGGTTCGGTTACGGCTGCTTAAACAGCCGTGAGCGATAATGGCCGTTGTTAGATCCTGTCAAATATGGGCTCGTCATATTTGCATGTAAAGTGGTTTTTCTTTTATTGTTTTTAAAGGTGTAAAGGGCTACCTGTTCAATGGTAATGTTGCTAGGAATTTTAGCACTATAGTGAAGTTAAATTAATTTTTTGTGGATGAGGTAATTTAGAATGGAATTGAAAACTTAAAACTCGAATTAACAATAGAGATCATCCAGAAGAGAAGATCACCTTTGCATCATCAAAGGACTTCTCACAAATCAATAATTTACTATTTCAAGAAAAAAAAGATTACCTGCTGAAATTGTTTCGGTCTTTCTTCTCAGAATAGTCATTTATGAACCGAACTCATTTAGTTTTAAAACATAACTTAATTTTCACGAGTAAAAGTGTTTTTTGAACCAATTTACAGAAAGAAGCTTTCAATCATCAGTTTTACTGCAATAAATCAAGAACCTCCTTAACTCAAATATATCTCGCGAAAAAAAAAGTTCTTAATATTACCATAATTTCACAATAAACATTGCATTTATATCCTCAAACGGAACTCTTCTTCCTCCATTTAATTTGCGGTACAAGCCGCGTATGCGCCATACTTATACAACTGTATATTTTTCATTCACAACTGAAGGAAATCTCATTAAAATGGCGCCATACTTTAAAGGCGACGACGTCTACGTTCACGGTCTGACGGATTCAGCACTTTTTCATAATATCAGGCGACGACTTTTAAAGTTTGCAGCGACAACAACTAAAACTACTAATAATATGAGCTAACTCTATAATTGAATTATACAGTTGCTTTTCATCTTAAATGATATTTTTTTTATTTGTAAATACTTGAATGGATAAATCGGTTACCGAAATTAAAAATTACTTGATTGTTACATTTTTGTATCTCGGCACTGATGTGGTGGTTTTATAGGATAACACGGGCCGAAGTCAAGTGCTAGCCTAACTTGTGATAGATGTTAACATATTATGACGTGATGATATGTTTAAATTTTGTGTTATTGGTGGGTGTGACATTTGTACCGTTGTCGTTCTGAAGGAATTTTCGGGCAATTCTGCAAGTGTTCAGGGCCTCAAGTCTGCTATTACAATAGTGTCAGAATGGTCTATCATTGATTTCATAATTGTTGATTTTGACAAGTTTGGCAATCTAATATAATGGCGTCATTATGACTTTCCAATGGTCAACCACTTACACTCCATTGAAAGAAATGGCATAAAATGGTAATCTCGTACATAATGACAACTGAATAAACGTAATGTTTGCTATTTACGAACTTCTTACTACTTCAGATTGCAAACACTAATACGTAATATGTAAAAATATATATTAAATGAATTCTAGCATAGTTTTTCTCAGACCATTGACCGACCAATGATCGACCATTATGAATTTAGCAGATTACGAACTTTTAGCAAAATGACAATGGGATCGTGTTGGAATGACGAATTTATAAAAATAGCAGACTTGGACCCCAGGGCAATTTTCTGTAGAGTTTGGTAGATGGAAGGAGATAAGTCTGGCGTTTGAAAAAGTAAAGATTGGTGTAATCGTTTGGGAATGCCAACCGTGATTGAAAGTACTACAGGAATTATGGCAACGCTCCCTTATTACACACATCAAAAGTGTCTAGGGATCAACATATATTTTTGCAATAACTTTTCTCCTGATTGATATTAATTAAAATTTTCTTTAAGGATTCATCAAATAAAGTGTTTTCGTTTGTCACAGTAACGATAAACCAAGTCACCTTTGCATTAATAAAGAAATTTGCCATTTTCCTAATAAAGGGATTTTTTACATTTGAACCACTAACACAAAAGTTCGAAAAAAAGACTGAAATAACAGTTTTCTCTAAAATTTTATTGGGTAACTTAAACAATTAATAATCCGTGTTTCTACCGCGAACACTAACAACACAAGAACATCGGTTTGGCATACTCAAAATGAGTTCATCCAAATCACGCTGTGGAATGGCCGCCCATGTTCGTTGCAACAACAAAAAAAGGTCTTCTTGCGACTGGATACCCTCCATATTCGGCAGAGCTCTTCTCTGTAGCATATCCCATGCATGCTCAATCGGGTTCAAGTCTGGCGACTGAGCAGGCCAGGGCAGGACATTGATGTTACCTGCGGCGAGAGTCTGTCTTACAACTCTTGCGGTGTGCGGTCGTGCATTATCATGCATTAACTGAAATAAGGGACCGATTTGCACTTGTAGAGGAACGATGACGTCTGATACAATCGTCTCAGCATAAATTTGAGCGTTGAGGTTGCCTCTGATCCAAATCAACTCAGTTCTTCCGCCGATCCAAATACCCGCCCATACCATGATGGTTCCACCACTATAAGGATGGACTTCCTGGCAGGATTTTAATCGCTGTTGGCGTCCAGGGGTTCTACAGTGTCGTATACGTCTTGTATCCGGTCTCATACCAAAACGAGACTCATCAGAAAAGCACACGAAACGCCATTGTTCTTCTGCCCAATTTCTGTGTTCAAGAGCCCATTGATATCGAATCCTACGATTGTGCATTGCTATAGGTGGTACCCGTAGCGGTCTTCGGGAATGAAGGTTCACTTCATGCAAGCGGTTTCTGACTGTTTGGTCGCTAATTAAGTTCCCTGAAGAGTGATGAAGCCTCACGGCTAACATCATGGCGGTTATTGTTGGAGCTCTTCGAGTTAAGATTTGAATGTATCGGTCTTGTCTCCGTGTGGTGCAGCGATACCGTCCTCCATGGCGCTCAACCACGGTACCAGTGCTTCGGTAACGTGTCCAAAGTCGACTGATAACACTTTGACTTGTATTCAGAGCTAAAGCCACAGTACGTTGCCGGGAACCAGCTTCTATCATTCCCACGGCTCTGAGCATTTCTTCCCTGCTTAAATGACGTCGCCGCTCCATAATAACGTTGGTTTTAATCAGTAGTAGGGAAACAGTAGCACTAATAATGTCTTCAATGCGTTGTATGTTTTTATAGGGAAAATATTGACAGCTGATTTTTATCTTTTACTCGAATTTGATTCACAGTTCCTGATTCAAATTATGAAATGCACCAAAAAGGATCCATATAAATTTATAATATCATAAATTTATTACAAAGCCACATCTCAATCTCAAGAAATCCGCATAAAAATGCTTGATCCCTAGACACTTTTGATGTGTGTATTTTAAGAATAATTAGTGATTACAAATTAATCACATCACGACGACTTGCATCACTATCGTAAAACATGTTTACGATGTTTACCATATAATAATAGTAGGTATATTTTACAACACGTAATTTTCTATGCTTATATCGAAAAACGTGAGCACGGTAAAACCCGGTTAAAATCACCAAATACGGTTCAAAAGGCTATTCAACTATTGCATGATTCGTAATTTCGCTAAAAGCACTACGATTTTTAACGTTTCAATCACTAGCGTAATCGTACGATAGGAAATTAGGTCAATTGGCCTATTTAATCGCAGATGAGACACACTTTAACAACATTAATTAACAACATAGCAGCTGTGACAACATCTGACAAGACATTGTGGTTATTGACAATATAACAATATGTTAGTCACAAAGTCACTGGATCATCTTTGTTTTAGATGACGTTTAGTTTACAAAGATAGTTTTGCTGACCGCAGTAAATCTGAAAGCAGGTTTACGATTTTAGCAAGTTATGTATGGCTTCTGTCTGATCCGTTCTTCATACCTCCTAAATTACATGTAGTATTTAAAAAAATGAGGTTTCGTTGTTTCTTCTGGTTCTATCTAATTAGCGCCAATGTTTGTCTCAGCATTAAACTCTGGCTGTCTGTTAACTTTTTACGCCTTTACGACTGAACGTTTGATGATATTTGGCACACAGAGAGACCATTACCTAGGACCTAGACCATGGCAAGGACATAGGACATTTATTAATGCCTGTAGTACTTATGTTCCCGTGGGATAATTCCTGCGACATCCACGCGCCAATGGCGCTAGAGAGCACTCTAGCGCCATTGCCGCACAGATAGCAATCTGTCCCAGTATTTTTGACGTTGCGACTGTATTATGAATGTATGGAAGAGCGAGATTTTGACCGTGTAGGTATTGCACTTTTTTAGGATATAGCAATTTTTATTTAAAATAACTTATGAAAAACCCAACGCATAGGGTTCCAGAATCGTGTACTGAATTCATAGTAACGGGTTGTGCATCGATATTCCTGCCATCATGTCTAGAACAATGAAGGACCACAGTGGCTTTTCAGTGAGACACAAAACTTTATAATTGACCTGACCAAAAACTATATTACGTTCTCAACGCCCTTAAAGGTGAATATGGTACCAAAAGTTTTATATAAAACCTTCTTTTATATAAAGTCCTTCCTTCTTTTATATAAAATCTTGTGTAGATTGTTATGTCAGTTTTTTGTATGCATGGCCGCTTCACGAAATATAAAAGCTCGTAAAAGGAGAATTTTATATAAAACCGATGTCACACAAGAATTTACGAGATTGGCTGCCAAAACAGGATATTCCCAAAGGAGGATAAAACAAAAATGACGTTTTTATTAATGACTATTTACGACAAAACAGTCGTGACTCGGATTAAAATGTTGGCTTTCTGATTCGTGTTCGGAATATTGAGATTTGGAGATCCGGATTGGCTATGTTTTGTAGATAACTATTAGGTACTTGGATTTTTATTATAGTAGTTGAGAGTACAGAATTTAAATATCTTCGTACTTTAGAGCTTCTTTTGTTTCTGCCAAAATTATAAGAAGGATCAGGAATGAGAACAACATATCTATATTTGAATTAAGAGGAAATGCGGGTGATTTTTTCTCTCCATAAAAACGCTCTCGCCTGTTTTATTTCTGATTAATGACCATAAAGTAGTGATTTTTTACAGAATAATAAATATTAAATACTTTGATGTCCCTATGTTTTCCCTTTTGATGATACATTATCTTTAAACCGCTGTCAACAGAGGCCTGGTGCACAAAGACAACTATTAATGAAAAACAAAGTCTTTAGTCTTATTCAGTTTATGAAATATCTTTTAAATTTGTTCAATATTGGAGGAGGAAATAGTCGAGAGCCAAACCTCAAACTATGGTTTTATCAAAAGTCTCGCAATTATTGTTCATTCCAAAGATGGCTGGCACAGATCGCAGAAAGCATGATAAGTCCGCCCATTGTATGTTTTGTAGTGTTAAATATATTTTATGTCATGTACTTTCTGGTGTACAATAAAGTACCTACATATATGTATATAAATAAACATTGTCACAAGCTGTTATCAAAACCAAAATGCCTATTATTATTTTAGGCTTACAGCGCCGATATTTCAATAGCGGTCTGTATACGGTCACAATCAATAACGCGTTAGTAAGTCGCATCGGTGAAGGAAAACATCGTGAGGAAACGGGCATGTCCTAGAACCGAAAATTCGAAGATATGTGATATCTACCAACCCACACTGGGCCTGCGTGGTGGATTTTGGCCCACACTCCCTCGCAAAAAAAGGAGGCCTGCACAGAAATTAGATTTCTGTGGAGGCCTGTGTCCTAGCAGTTGGAATATTATAGGGTGATTGTTAGGTCGAATCGTGTACGGACCACCATTGAAATACTAGTGATGTGACATTATGGCGAATTGGCTACTCATTTGTGATTTGAGTTTGTAACCGGTTACTTTTGACCAACGTCGTTATGGAACAGTCCTTACTGATAAAAAAGGTGGAGTCTTGAAAGCAAATGTTATTAAGTACTATGATACAAAATAAATATTTCCATGTTTTGCCAAAATCTATTTCAACGCAACTCTCGGAAATCGTTATACCACCATTTTTTTTCTCAAGAAGCATGGCCTTTCAGGTAGTGATGTGAAAAAATAATCTATTATACAAAAAATCGTTTTTTTTTTCATATAAATCGTTTTTTTTGCCATAAAAAACGATTTTGCTATAAAAATCAATTTTGATGGGGAAAAAATCGATTTTTTGTATAATCGATTATTTCTTCACATCCCTACTTTCAGGAAAATATAAATAAAAAATCAAAGCTTTGGTTGGTTTGATTTTATATCTAAGGAAAAGAAAACTTTCTAGCTTTCAGCCAATAATTATGTTACACACATTTATTTATTAAGATCGTTGTCATTATTATTTTCAATATCAAGTTTTAGTTTATTTATGAATTTAATTGAAAGATTTTTGTAATAATGTTTAAAAAGAAACCCAATCAAAAGAAAATAATGTCCAAAAGATACATTTTTGGACAAAATGTATCTTTTTGACATCGCTTTCTTAGTAGGTGAAAGAGAGATATAATGATTGTATCTTTTGGACATCGCTTTCTTTGTGGGTGTGAGAGAGAAAATGTATATTTTAGACATCGTTTTCTTTGTGGGCGAGAGAGAGAAAATGTATATTTTGGACACCACTTTCTTTTAGGAATATACGAAGTGTTTTCAGCAGTCAATGAAAACTTATTTTTATCTGCAGTGTGACATTCGACAACCCTAATGCTTGCTGCCTGCACCATTTCCTCCATAAAGAAACATTTTAAACATATTGTTTGATAAAAAAGTTTCTCTAAACGTGACCCGTGATTTACCAGAAAAATAATAGTCGCTGTTTTATAGCAATAACTACGTCAAATAAATCTAAACGACCGATATTAAAATGTTATAGCCACGATCTATTCCAACGAATACATTGCGTACAATCCATTGGTGTAACTCTGCTTACCCTGCAACGTGATGTGACTATTGAATGAAAGTTTTATTACTTAATCGCGTGTTAAAGAAAAATATAGCTTTTATGGAAATCTACATCCATCAGACATTATTTGGCTTAGTTAAGTGTGCTTACACACGAGCGACGCCCGTCGAAACCCATCGACGCCCGCCGTCGACGCGTGTCGCTCATATGTATGAGCACTGAGTGTAACTAGAAGAATATGAATAAGGCCCTAAAGATTTGGTTTCCTAAGAAAAACGGTAAACGACCACACAATAAGATTTGTTCAAATGCAGGGCGTTTTTTGACGCCTTAATGTCAAATACTGGTGAAATGACAAATTTTCATGAAATTTTTCTTTGGTATTTTTCGTCGAATCGTTGAGCACATTAAGTTCTGAGTTGAGCTGAGTGATTATTGACAAATGCGTGCATTGACTGGACAAGTTCACTGAATTGATGTGGTTCTTTCCTCAAAAGACCATTACAGACACTGATCTACATGGTCTTCACATGATCTTACCAAGGCTATGTCTGGACTAAAAGGGACCTCTGAGTTTGTTTCGGCCTTTCTTCTCAGAGTAGTCAGACAGGAAACGCCCACCTTATCTCGTTTTTAAAATATGATTGACGTGTCAAAGTGTTTAAGTACAAAACTACTTACAGAATAAAAATAATCATTTAACTAAACCCTTTTCCTGGGAAACCAAGCTTATTTATTTTGCTTTAGTTTTTAGGATACAAAAACTATTCAATACCGTGTACCTGCACACGTACGTATACGTAAGCCATTACAGGGCCCAAGTGGTTTCAGGGTTTACCTAGTTGTATATATCTGTACAACGGTGCATCGTAGGGAAAAAAATCTTATACCAAATAAAAGCTCCTAAAATTCTCTACAACTTTTATGTAAACAAAATAGCACACTAATTGCGTAACCCACTATCAATCGGAATCTGAATCATTTTGAAGCAAATCGCTAATCCATTGCTTCATAAGTTCGAAAAATTTGTTTACTTGACACGTAAATAACGCAATGAATGTTGTTATAAGTCAAAATGAAACCGATTCCCATTGATAATGTGTTACGCAATTCCCGCGCTGGTAAGTTTCAAATTAAAGCGTTAAAAGCGCTTGACATTTCAAGTGAAGGTTAATCAAGACAAAATATTGGGTAAAATCGATAAAAATTGTTTGCACTACTATCTAGTCTTGTCGGTAACCAAACCCTCTTTCGCATTTAGGCTTTCATAAAAACGAGTTGACAATGTTAGAAGCATTAGTACGATGATAGCAGTACTTACATTACCTACTCCACTTAAGTTTCAATAGGATTTTTGTTTACAGGAATTCACTGCATACCTCTGCATATACAACCTGTATATATATGCAGGAACATCAACACGCAACCTTACCTTGGATAAAATACATGATTCTGGACAACTCTACGATATATTATTTTTGGGTTAATTAAAAAAAAAATGCTGTCACCCTGTATTATAATGTATCTCGTAAAGGTAATACGCACAATGGCCCACGCACAATGGTCCAACTGAAGGACTAAGTGCGGAAACCAAACCCTTAACATAGAAAGGTAATACGCAAAGTAAAAAAGCAACCAGAAAACATGGTACAGACGCTAGCCTGCACATCAAGTTACTACCATCTGTCTTTCTATAATAGATTTTCAACTTCATCGCTAAAGCATAAGGTTCAAAGTTGATTGGGAAAATTTTACAGTTTCGGGTAGCTTGATGTGCTGGCGTACAAGTGTGCGACTGCTGAACGTAGGGTCCTGGGTTCGATTCCCGGGTCGGACAAAGTGTTATTGAGTTTTTCCATTACGAATTTCTTAGTAACAGTCTGGAGTTTGGAAGTTGGCGGTTTAATACCCCCGTGCCTCGGAAAGCACATTAAGCCGTTGGTCCTGCGCCTGATCTCTCTCCGGTCGTCTCGGATTGCCGTCCCATTGGACTATGAGAGTGAGGGAAGAGGGAGTGCACCTGTGTCTGCGCGCACACTTGTGCACTATAATATCTCCTGCGTACCTGGCTAATCTCCGTTGAGATTAGCCACCGTGACCGAAATCGGTCGGGGAAGCTATTATTATTATGACAAGTGTACAATTAAGAAAATGTATCAAGTTCAGTGTTAGTACTCACTTTGATTTAAACTGATAAGAGCGGTTCCGCATTACATCCAATCCGAATCCGAATCAAAGATCCGACTTCAATCCGAATGTTCTAAATTCTGACGGATAGAGATCTAGTGTGCAACCTCTTATACAAATATGACTACGGTCACTTCAGACCGGCATTTCTCGGATTCGGATCGAATGTAGTGCGGAACCGGTTCATAAAATTTTCAAGGAAAAAGCTTTACATTTAGTTTACAAAATTATATTACTGCACCCACATTGGGATCAACGACTTTACGACCAAGGAAAACGAGGGGTGCTCGAGCCCACGCCACAGCGTTTGAAAACGTGTGACGCACTAAGGGAATGTTATGAACACAAGGGTGCAAATCGTAGGGGTAGTTATACTTCCCGCATGTGTTCACACTAAATAGAAAAAGTAAAAGAAAATTTTCCTAGTGTTGATAAAAGTATGTGAATATTTTACGCATACTAGGCTGTGTGTTTTAGTCAGGGGCTCGTGGCTAAATAATAACAGCCACCGAAGGCGAAGGTACCATACAACTCGATTCCCGCCGGCTTCACTTCAAAAATTCAGAACACAACCACTCTATAGTCAATTCATCATTGAAATATAATGAAACGGTTTACTGACATTTTTTTCTTCCTCCGGCTTACCTCTGTCATAAATTCATCCTTCGCCACTGACAGCCACACCGTTCAAACTTGCCTAAGTCTATCCGTGGATGGGTGATCATCTTTACATACCAAGAACACCCCGTGTCTCGGAAAGCATGTTAAGCCGTTGGTCCCGGTTGTCACTCGTGGTTCTTTGACAGTCATTTATTGGTCTTTAGAAGCCCAAAAGGTTTGCCTTTTGGGCTTCTAACGACCAATACTGACTGTTTGTTTGCAACAAGTCTTACGAACGGTCGACAGGAAGCCGACCCCAAGTTAGTTGGAAAAAGGCTAGGCAAATGATGACTAGGCTGTGTGTTAGTAAGGTATAGGTAGTCAGATAAATTAACTGTTTAACAAATTGATACACTCCGTCAACTTGCAGTGCATACACCTGTCGAAGACTGACAGCTGTGATTTGAATATAATATATTGTACCTATATCGTTTGTTAGATCGTAAAATACAAAGACGGTTGTGACTTACATCACAAATGATTTGTCGATATATAGTAAAAATTGCAATTACATCCTTAGTTTTTTGTACAGGAGTTTTAGCGTAACCGACATGTTTATTTATTTTTACGGTGTATAGGAACCCTATTTTTTTATTTATTAGATTTATTTAAAATATTACTCTATGATGTTCTTTATCTCAAAATTCTAACATTTTGTGTTTTATTTATAGCTAAAAGCACAAAAAAGTTATGTTAGAAAACTTTTACTTTTTTCTTTTTATTGCAATTAAAAAGTGTTTTGGTGGATACACCCTTTGAGTCTAAAGGAATTGATATGAATGATTTAAGTTGGTAGTTAATTTGGTAAATTATACATTTCCCTGAATTTACATGCTGTTGAGAGTTGCAGGGGTATAGCTGCCTATTACACTTTAGACACTGCTTAAAGATTATTTAGTAGGTAAAGACAGAACTGGACTCCTTCAACAAGAACTGGTCCTTAGTAGCTTTAAACAGATAGAAGTGGGCAGAAAGTAACGACACCTTTGCACTGCAATGGAACAAAACAGGCTTTTATTAAAAACTAGCTGTTGCCCGCGACTTCGTCTGCGATCCAGATATAATTTAATCATGATTCGAAAGACACGTGGCGTCATCTATTATCATAATAACGTTATTGTTGTTTTCCTCGGGAACAGAACTTTTTTCGGGATGAAAGGTACCTCTATGTCCGTTTCTGTACACCTGACAACGACTAAGCACAAGATGATCGGTTCAGTGGTTTAGGCGTGAAAAGATAACAAACAAACAAACTTGCTTTCGCATTTATATTTATAATATTACTAGCTGCGCACTGCGGTTTCCCTCGCATAAGTGTCGATCCTGTAGAAATATTGGGATAAAAAGCCTATATGTTAATCCAGGATGTCAGCTACCTCCATACAAAATTTTATCAAAATTGGTCCAGCCGTTTGAGCGTCAAGAAAGTAACAAACATATAAACTCACACAGACATACAAACTTTCTCGTATTAGTGTGATAGTTAGAATTAGGATAAACCCAGATCCTGCCGTTATCAACACATTTTCCTCATTGTGTTTGGCTCATTATTATTAACCTATAATGTGTGGATGGTAGAATGAGATAACGCTATGAGACAGTTTTGTCGAAAGAGAATAAACATCAGGCGGTTGATGATTGCTAAGAATTTCTTTGTTAAATATGTAGTTACATTAATGATATTTTGCAGAAAAACCTAAATCAGGTCACTCTTTTATTTTAAGGATGAATCAAATAGAAGTACAAAATTAGGCTTTTTTTAAGTCTTCTGCACCAGAGAGCTTGCATTATAACCTAATCATTCAGAGAAAAATATATGTAAAAATTAACTTAAAGGATGAAGTTGAAATTATTTTTATTAATAAATAGGTATTAAGAATTTTTAAATTTTAATATTTCATCCAGGATCTTACGAAGTAAATCTCAATTTGTTAAAAATAATGGACACTGAATATAGTAGCACTTTTCAGAGCCTCCACAAAAGCTTTTAACGCCGTCACACTACTCACTGAAAATAAATATTTTACTGAAGTACGGTGCATGCACTCACTCATAATCATAAATTCTTTATGCAAGTAATATAAGCTTCATAATGATAGACGAGTCGGGTCTATATACATTAAGGGGATTATATTTTATAAACATTACTTAAAGTTAAGTAACTATTAAAGTCTGCTTAACCATACATTGTTTCTCTTAACTTTATGCGACTTTTTTATGAATAAACCCTCAAGTTCTCTGAACGCTTCCGTTATGAATATAAGAAACGCCCAACAATTTGTAGGAATCAATACAATCCGGAATATCAGGCTTGAAAAACATGAGGATAAATTGATAGATTGACGTTAGAAAGTGGCATAAGGAAAATGGTGATTATACGTTTCAACATTCCACTTGAAGCAGCACATGAATTTGAGCAACCAATAAGACATTATTTTTAGCATGTCGATGTAAATCTATATAGAGTCAGCTCAGAATTTGGTTACAAATTTGGCGGCTTCTATACCATCTATAAGTTCCTGTAGCGTGCAAACAACAGGATACGCTGGACGCGATATCAAGTGTTCCATGTGTATATGGAACACATTCAAACTAAATATTAAAGCGGTATATGGAAAACCTCAAACGGAGAAAATATTCCAAATTTCATCAATGATGATGAAGTTCGGAATATTTTTAAAGGCTAGGCAGAGGATGACATCTGCCTAGCCTTTTCCCAACTATGTTGGAGTCGGCTTCCAGTCTAACCGGATGCAGCTGAGTACCAGTATTTTACATGGAGCGACTATCTTACCTCCACAATCCAGTTACTGGGTAATACGGTACCCCTTGGTAATACTTCTGACTACCCGTAACGACTGTCAAAGATCCACGAATGACAGCCAAGACCAACAGCTTAACGTGCTTTCCGACATACGGAGGGGTCTCGGTATGTAAATATTCCAATCTTATTGGGAGTTATAGGTTTGAACCGTTTGGGGTTGAAACACTAGGGCCATGGGGTCCGAGTGCCCGATTGGTTTTTTGAGACATCACCAAGCGGTTGGTCGATACTTCACGTGACCAGAGGGCTGGCCTATTTTTTGGCCAAAGAATCAGCATCGCCATTCGACGTAGCAATGCTGTTAGCCTTATTAACACTTTTTCTGTTGACAGCGATACGGATGAATTTTTGAATGCCCTATGATTCGTTTGCCCCTTTTTTTATATACTTACGTGCCCATATTATTATTTTAAATCTGGTAGCTTATATATTAGTATGTAATTAAAAACCTACTACATAAGCTGAAAATAATAATTAAACAAACTATCTACCACTACAGATTACTCTTGAACCAGTGGGTAAAGCAAAGAGAAGATAACAAAAAAATGTGCTTGTTTACATAAACTACTGAATATGTGAATCACCGTTATCAGTGCACACTGATAATAGGTGTTTGACCTCGTTGTATTTAAATAGACCCAGATTAGCGAGAGAGACTGACGATGATTTAAGATGGCAATTTTGGTTTACGAGATCATTTTGCGATTTCTCAATTTGTTCTGAATTTCTTTTATGACCACGTGTGCTGATTTGATTTTTGTATATCAAATAATAGATATTTTTCAGAGTTTCTATGAGAAATAAGAGAAGAGAATAAATATTGAATTTTTCAAACAAAATACTAATTTTCTATATAAAATTTCCAATCTTATTCTTCAATCTCCTCCTTTTTAGTAACTCAATTGTGTTTTGAAGAGTTTCATCACTTTCCTGCCCTCATATGCCCAGTGTCACCCAAACTCAATGCTGGAATTCACCCTGATAACAATGAAAATGAAGACTTTTCCAAACGTGACGTCATTACAGATCGCATACCTAGCTACCTCGTGCGTTGGTGACTATGTTGATAGTTTTTACGACTCCATTGTGAGAGCTCGTGACGACAATTAGCGCGTGGCGGTAAGGAGATCCAGGTAAACAGTTTTGTTATGTGCATTATGAGATATATCTTCCAGTTACGACTACAGGACATGGTTGTTATAAACAATTTTATGATGCTGAAAATGAAAGCAGACATGCTTATGATTATATTCTTATTATTATGATTATAATTCCCTAGTTGCATCTAATAAGGTTTCCGAAATTACCTATGATGTAGTAAAGGTCGCAGGAAAAGTCTGGATGCGGACATAGTTGGTTATTGTGGCAATCTTGGAGGCGTTCTACAGTGGACGTCTTTGGCTGAAAAGATGATAATACCTAAAGAGAACGAGATGTTGGTATTATTTGCTGCAAATCGTACGCTTAATAATATCCTCATTAGAAGTTACGTAACTATTAACAAAAAATCAAATAATTTATTATAAACTAGCTTTTGCCCGCGACTTCGTCCGCGTGGGTTTCGTACTTTCCTCAAATAAATTGAACACCCTCTCCACCTCTCCCTGAAAGGTATTTCGAAAATTATTGATTACGATCTTTATACTTACTTTATTTAAAGAAAAATAAGTATTCGGGCCAATATTTTAGTTAAACTACCTAAGATGTTTCAAATAAACTATCCTCCCTTTTCATCACGACAGGGCTTGTTTTTGCATTTGGTACGTTTCCATTTTTATGATATAAAGATTATTTATAAGTACCTACCCATTTTCGTGTTAATGGAAGTTGGAGTTTCTACTCCTTAAACTTTATTACCCTTTTGTACCCCGGTAGGAGTAGAATAAGTAAAACCCTAAAACTCATACTTTTTTATTTTAAGTAAGTAAGTAGTAAACCCCTAAAAGTGACAATCTTTATTATTTACTGAGGCAAATGTTGAAAAGTTTCAAGTTTCTTAACCAAAGAAATAAGACCACATTTTCACCTTCACAGTTTTTATCCCCATAGGGGCGAAATATTGAAAACATGTATGGGACGTTTCCATATCTTGACTCAAAGATTATTTATACCAATTTCCCATTGAATCAAGCCACGCAATAAAATACTCCTCTGTGATATGGACTACCCCCGTTCACCCCGTTAGGGTTACATTTTCGAAAAACCCAGTCACACTTTTTTATTTATTTTGGTCTTAAGTATACATACTGAGTTCCGAGTTTATATTATTGGACCGCACGATAAAATTCTTCCATACAAACTGACACCCTCAATCTCCCTTTAGAGCAGAAAAACATAAAATGACAAACTATAACTTACTAAGGTAAGTATTTGTGCCAAGTTTGAAGCTTAAATTTATCCATACCATTTTTTTGGAGTAAATCAAGCTACGCACTATAATACCGGCCTTAAAAATCGAATTACCACTTTTTTACCCGTCAGGGATCTACTTTCGAAAGACCCATTTCTTATTACTTACTTAGACAAATATTCCTTCCAAGTTTCAAGTTTATTAACCAAATGAATAAGATTTTTCGTATAAAGTTTTTCCCCACTTTTCACACCACACAGGAGGAATTTTGAAAAAAATGTTTGGGATGTGTTCATAACTGGACTCAAAGATTATTTCCAACAATTTTCGAGTTAATCAAGCCACGCAGTAAAATGGAAAATTAACTACTCCTTTTCACCCCGTCAGAGGTAGATTTTCGCAAAACCCTGATACATGTTATTCTTTAATTTTGGTCTTAAGTATAAATACTGAGTTTCGACTTAATCGGACCGCACGTTAAAATTCTTCCATACAAATGTTGACACCCCCTAATCGCCCTTTAGGGGGTAGTTTAGAAAAGCAAAAAATGCAAAAATGTATAATTTACTTAGATAAGTATTCATGCCAACTTTCAAGTATAGTAACCAAATGAATAAGATTTTTCATATAAGCTGTATCCCCACTTTTCACCCCCATAGGGGTGGAATTTTGAAAAATCGTTTAGAATGTGTTCATTACTTGACTCACAGATTATTTATACCAATTTTTGAGTTAATTAAGCCAGGCAGTAAAATTTGCTCTGTAAAATTAACTACCCCTTTTCTCCTGTTAGGGGTAGATTTTCGAAAAACCCTGATACACGTAATTCTTTATTTTTGGTATTAAGTATAAATACTGAGTTTTGAGTTAATCGGACCGCGCGTTAAAATTCTTCCACACTTATTTTGACACCCCCCAATCCCCTGTTAGGGGGTAGTTTAGAAAAACAACAAATGCCAAACTTTATGATTTACTTAGATAAGTATTCGTGCCAAGTTTCAAGTTTATTAACCCAAGGAATAAGATTTTTCATATAAGCTGTATCCCCACTTTTCACCCCCACAGGGGTGGAGTTTTGAAAAATCGTTTGGAATGTGTTCATTACTTGACTCACAGATTATTTATACCAATTTTTGAGTTAATTAAGCCAGGCAGTAAAATTTGCCCTGTAAAATTAACTACCCCTTTTCTCCCCGTTAGGGGTAGATTTTCGAAAAACCCTGATACACGTGATTCTTTATTTTTGGTACTAAGTATAAATACTGAGTTTTGATTTAATTGGACCGTGCATTAAAATTCTTCCATACAAATTTTGACACCCCCTCATCCCCCTTTAGAAGGTAGTTTAGAAAAACAAAAAAGACCAATTTTCATAATTTAATTAGGAAAGTATTCGTGCCAAGTTTCAAGTTTATTAACTGGAGGAATAAGATTTTCCATACAAACTTTCATCCCCCATTTAACTCCCTTAGAGGTTGAATTTCGAAAATTCCTTCCTTATTCCTCGTCTACATTATAAAAGGAACCTCTGTGCAAAATTTCAGCTTTCTAGGTCCAGGGGTTTGGGCAGGGCGTTGATGAGTCAGTCAGTCAGTCAGTCAGTCAGGACTTGTCTTTTTATATATATAGATTATTACCGCACAGAGTTGTTTAAGGAAAACGACTAACAGTAGGTGCCTATGTTATAAAATATAGGACAGACATATCGTGTGCCGTTAGTACATAAAGAGACTAAAATACTTCGATAATAATTAATTTAAAATACCTACCCACGTGCATACGAGGAAGCACGTGATAAACAAAGGAAACACTTAATGGCCTATATACACGATTCAAATTTCTCGACTGCTGCATGCAATATAATAGAAGCTAAATAACGGGTATCTTCGAACGACTGTTTATATTTAGACGAAGATTAGATACAGCTTAAAATTCTCAAACACCTAAAAAGTGGCTAGACGTGGTGATCGTAGGTGAACCAGAGCCATAACGGAATGGTTGCCGAAAAACGGACGAAAAAAGAGCGTAGGCAGATCAACAGCCACATGTGTGAACAACCTACAGATGATTGCGCAGAACACCTGGATGAGATTCGCATAGACCAGGGAAGCATGGCACAAATTGAGCATATACTCTGCAGTGGCTGGAACAAGACTGCCAATCATGATCATGATGATGTGACTTAGCTGAAGGGCATTTGATGATGTGTGTAAAGTTTGAATACATATTTTGCACTCTGCCATTTCATCAGGTAGTCTTTAATCAAATATTAAACTGTTTGTCGTTAATTCTATAGCCGGTTTATGTAAAAACACTTCAAACATTTACATTGAGTCAGTCACGGCCTTGTGAGTAGTTATGACTCTGGTCAAGGTTTTACAGAGATTTGGTTTGAATTGGATTCCGTGGAGTTTCTTGCCGGTGCTTCTCTGTAGGAAACGACCAATTGGAATCGTGCACCTAGCTTCTGACGTTTCATAATTATGTGCCCATATAGGAAATGAAATAAGATATTTTGATATAAATTAAAATCAATGTATGTCTTAAAAAACTTGTTTTCAACCTCTGTGTCTACTAACCGTCTCTGAATTTCGGACTGGCAAATTAAATTAACCGAGTTTCTGACATCATCGGTATGTTGCATAGCAGAATTAATTACGTAAGTAAAGTTAGCTTAGCTATTTATTCTTTAATTTGATTTATACTTCTCAGCATGTGTCAGGTCGGGCAAAGTGTTATTGGGTTTTCCAATTAGGAATTTCTCAACAACAGCCCGGAGTTTGGAATTCAGGTGTGATATCTCCATGCCTTGGTTGAGTCGGGTTGTCGTCGAAAGTCATGAGAATGAGGGAAGAATAAGTGCACGTGCACTATAATACCTCCCGCGCCGAAGGCTAGTATCCTTTGAGATTGGCCACCATGGCCGAATGAAATATGGTATGACTAATATTACAGGTAAAATTGCTTTTAGAATCTACAAGAAGGATGTATTTATTCATATAAAAGGTGAAGTCTGATACGATAACTCATAAATTTTAGGCCTTAACAACAGGGATTTACTTTCAAAGGAAGACCCAGATAGTTAGACCCAATTTGGAATCCCCTTTGATAAGCTTAAATCTTAATAATAACTCCTAGAAACAATGGTCGAAGTTGAACACATAAATCATGTAATTTACCATTTGTTTACAGGATGTAAATTTTGACCCTGACACGCTAAAACTATGCGATTGTACAATTCTGAACTTGGTATATATTAGATATTTTGATGAGCCTTTAAAGTTAGCCAGAGTTATTTACAATAAACCTTGTCGTCAAGCTTCACGAAAGTCTATACAATCATTTTCTTCCATATTTAATAGATGTTTTGGATTAGCTTTTAAAAATAAGGATCTCTTGCAAAATTAGCTCATTAGCAACACACATAGAACGGACACGGAACCCAAAAAACACAAAGCTTGATCATGTAAGGGGTACCACCCTTTCATTGGATCCTATTACTAAACTTATATATACACCGTCTGTCTGCCACAGGGGTGTTCACCTAGCCAAATATTATATTGACGCTATCATGACCAAGAATAAAAAAGCCGAAGTTGAGAACCGAACGTACAAGAAATCTATGAAAAAAAAAATTGGTGTTGCAGTACTTGGCAGGTATATTTAATTAAGTTTTTATCAATATATAGTTTTCACATCATAAATCATAATAGTCATAATTTACTATTGAACCCATCTGGTTGCAACGATCCCGTTATCCTGATACAATCCTTTAATCTTCTAGAATGGCGCCCATGGGAAATTACTCTTTAGATTAGTAGCCACGCCATCATTGCACGGGACGTTAATAATATCGATCACGCAAAATTAATTATTCATACATTATATATGGATTTACCAGTAATCCTTTACTTTAGTCAAGGTAGCTGCATATATAAATATTTTTTGAATGTCACTTGTTTTGACGTAATATTTACTTGTATTTTCAGCTATAATACCTTCTTTATAAAGTTCCAATTCAATCATAGCCTCATATACGGGAAACCGCATAGTCTTGAAAGGTGAATGTCAAGATTGTTCGAACTCTGACAATGTTTTTTCCTACTCTATTATGATATCTTGAACTTAAAATATGTCTGTTTAAATTGAAAACATTTCACATAAACCTACATGGGCACTTATGAAACGTCAGAAGCAGTGCACGGTTTCCTATGGAGAAGAGCTGACAAGAAATTCCACGGTTACTCTTTCTTTCTATCGATCAGATTAAGCTACGCTTGCTGCGATTGGTCTGTGGATGGGTGACCATCTTTACATACCGAGACCCCTCCGTGCCTCGGAAAGCACGTTAAGGCGTTGGTCCCGGCTGTAATTCGTGGATCTTTGACAATCGTTACGGGTAGTCAGAAGCCCGAAAGTCTGACAACCAGTCTCACCAAGGGGTATCGTATTACCCAGTATCTGGGTTGTGGAGGTCTGATAGGCAGTCGCTCCATGTAAAATACTGGTATTCAGCTGCATCCGGTTAGACTGGAAGCCAACCCCAACATAGTTGGGAAAAGGCTAGGCATCTGATGATGACTCTTTCAAAAATAATTTGTTTTTTACGTTTTCCTATAACAGTGTTAATAGTTATGAGAGGACAGTGTACAGTATTCCGGTCAACAAATACCAGGTGCCTAACAAAATAAAGCCTAATGTGAATATTCATTAGATCCTTGCCCACCAAGTGAATGAACTGCAATTTTTCCTGCTTACACAAATACACGCTAGCCAGCCATATTGATCCGATCGCCCTACGGTTCCTTTAACTTAGGGTAGTCAGCAACTACACCCGTCTCTCTCTGTACGATAATGCCGTCTCTCTTGCACCCTGCGCTTTTTGTTTGTAATGTTTGGGATAAGCTGACATAAAGTAATTAGTCTTCTGTAATTATATTTTGTCTTAATTCACTTTTTAAAAATTATTTATATAGTAGATACTGGCATAATTTTTGTCTACAAGAATGTGCGTTACGTAAATTTAAGTTGCGGAAGAGTGGAGTGACCTAATATAGGCATATATTTGCTTAAAACAACATTTCTATCACTAGCTATGTAGTCAAAGCTTGCTACAGAAATAAACTATTTAGTTTTTTTTTCATAAAATACTAACTTACTAAGTTGGTTCTGAACTAAATAAAACGGTTTAAAAAAGTTTTAAGTACCTTGTTGAGAATTTAGTCCTCGAATAGAAGAAAAAAAAGTAAAACCAACTTTGAAAGTTATATTCCAAATAACAATGCAAGAGTCATATTGCTATAGTTGTTTAATTATGAGACAGACGCTTTAATTAAATTAACCTTGCAAATTAGGAGTACACTCCTAACTAACTAATTCGTCTTTTAGACCAATTAAAATAAGCCAATTAGTGTCAAAACGGATGGACTACCTTTCAAGTGTACAAATAAAAAAAAAATCCTTTTTGGACCAATTAAGGGAATTAATCTAATCTAAAAACCTTTAGGAGTTTAGGCAATCAAACGATTTAGGACGCCGAATAAGGAAAGTAGATTGAGCTAGTATCCTGATTGTATTAATAATATTACCTCCTGCACATACAGTAATGTATTATCCTTTATTTAACAATTACCATAAAAAATATACAAGACTCATATTCCTGTAAGTATGTACAGTGCCACTCAATAATACTTTGATTCAGAAAAACTTGAAATTTAATCCAAAATATTTAAGACTTATAAAACTAAAATTATCAATTAATTTTATTTCTAGCGACATAGCTAATTTTTAACTATGAGGTGAGTAGTTAGTTCATATAGTTCATAATAATACCGACCATGACAAGCTGAAAGTACTCAAAGTAGACAGATAGCTACATAATAGTATCACTATTTTAACAGATGTACAAATGCCTACTGATCTACATAGCTATATAATAAATAAATTCACTTTCTATATCGCATTCAAAAACGTAAGCGTTGTAAAGCAAAGCACTAAACACAATATAGAAACAAGACAAGAATATCAAAATTCAAATCTACCCCAATAAAAGGTACCAGACGATTCCAGACAACCTTTTTGGTACCAAACTTCATAAGTAAACTACGATACGAGAGGATTATATCCTCAGTAACATTTGTTGACTGCCAACCAAAGGTCGAGGGTCGAAAGGATCCTATCAAACTCGAAATAGTTAAAACCATTCTTAACACAAATATTGACACATTCGTAGCTGGGTTTAAAAGTACACTTTCCTTTGGAGAAGACCTTTAAACAGATAAGGTGAGTAGGTAAGTAGGTGAGTAAACGAAATTATGCTTTTAGTGTTGGACTTTGACTTAGGTATGCCACAGTGCATATTGGACAGACAATGGCCCATCTTTCTTCTTGCGCTGCATGACCTGTTACCTGCACTCGTGAGGACGAAATGGCTGCGTCAGCTAAGAGTATTGCGTCGTTGAATTTTGGGGCAAACAAATTTAAAGAATATTTTTTTGAATTATGTGTTATTTGTTGCCACCGATACGCTAAGAAAAAGTGCATAGTAAATGTTAAAATCTGTCTAAAGAAAGGATAAACAAGAAACGGAAGGAAATACTTATAGTAGGTACCTACCCAATACCGCTCTGAAATCGAAGTAATTAAAAATTGTTTAGAAAACTGCTTCGAAGCATGACGTTATATTTATCAAGATTGGAGCGATAATCAATGCTATTAACTCAACACATTTCAACTCTATTGAAATAAATCAAAGGTGTGAACTGATAAGTTTTGCAGAATAATTTGTAGATGTAATTTATTTAATCCCAAAATTTAAAAGACTTCATTTACAAAATATGTCTTTTATTGTGGGCCCAAGGATAGTTCCCTGTGGCACAAGCCTTGTAGTACTAATAATACATTGTTGTTGGTAATTTAGAGACTTTGAGTATTATACCTAGGTGTAGGGAATTAATTACTACTAACCTAATTATAACTTCAGTAATATTATTCTGATGTTAACAGGAAGATACAACAAGTTCAAGAAGTTCAGCAGTTTTGATTGAAGTTGACTTTTGTTTTGTATTGTACCATAATATTATTTACAGCATTGTTTCATTACGGTATTATTTCATACTGTTAATAACAATAAGTTTACTTTAAACATCACGTATTTATTTGATAATAATTTAAGCACAAAAATGAAGCAGACTTTGTGCCACAGGCATTTTCTATCAGTCAACCTTTGGGTGACGTAGAGACAAAAGTGGTACGTGCAATAGGCTAGTCTCCACCATCAATAAATTGAAAATCTATTTAGTCCGTCAGTTAGAGTATTGGAAAATATTGGACACGTATTTTTTGTTTTTGTAAATCAATGAATATTGAAAAAGATAAAACGCATTACAACTCGGGAGTGGGGTCTCGTGACGTCAGAACGCACTAAAAATTATACCAAGATGTGACGTATTGAGAATTTTAAAACCGCCATATCTTCGTCTATTTTGGTTTACGTAACAAAAGAAAAAATACGGGTCAAATATTTTTTGATAATCTAACTGACGGACTAATTAGATTTTTTCAGTTGACAAGCCTATTATGAAATATTGAGGAATAAATTTCAACTATCTATTAAGAAATAACTCAATTCTAGAATTCAAACTAGTGTTACAATTAGTAGAAAATGTAGTAGTAGGTACGTCCTGTGAATGCGATGCGATGGAATAGGGAAAAAATGTGGTTTAGGAAGTAACACATAGGTAATACCTACATCTATTTACGATTATGTACGAGTATTCTAAGCTTCCGCGTGATAAAGAACGGCTTGTATAGGATTGGTTTTTGCATGTTTATAGCTAGTTGAGGATGACAGAAATAAAAGAAATTAAAAAAATAAAAGAAATTCATTTCACTTTTAGGTTTAATAGTGAAATGAATTTCTTTTGCTACAAAATAATAATATTTTTTCAAGAACTAACACTGGCCTAGTTAATTTCAGATATCATGAAGATCGTTTGGTTAGGTTGTGTTTTATATTTAGAAAAAGGTCATGGTCATCCAAGCAATAAGAATCTGAGGGGTCATTCCCATAATTTTAAGAACGTTCACAGACTGATCTCAGTCTCAGTCTGTCAAATATACCTCTAATATCAAATAATAGGGAATACTACGACTTTTTCTTCAGAACAGAACAAAAAAAAATAAAAAAAAATTAAGAGGTAAATTTTAAAACAAAGCTAGGTAATGAAATAGCAAGTCAAACAAGTTTTCGGAGTTACGTAACAACTACAACTTATTATAATTGCCACGCAATGCTAGATCACAGCCAAATAAAATATAAAACATATGTACCAGTTACCTACATCTTTCATTTAATTGTTGTTATTTATATAAACGAACGTTAGTTACCACATCGCGGTCACTGAAACGTTACTTTCATTTTATACAGATATAAATCATAACGAAAATAAAAAGTAAGTATTTGGTACCGTAGTTTGTTTCTTGTGAAATAACACCTTTTGCTGATCTTGATTACGATTGCAAAAAACTTAAAGTTTCTGCTCCTATTCATCATCATCACTCTAGCCTTTTCCCAACTATGTTGGGGTCGGCTTTCAGTCTAACCGGATGCAGCTGAATACCAGTATTTTACATGGAGCGACTGCCTATCCGACCTGCACAACCCAGTTACTGGGTAATATATATATCTTGGTAAGACTGGTTGTCAGATTTTCGGGCTTCTGACGTGACGACCTGTAACGAAAAGAAAAAGATCCACGAATGGCAGCTGGGACCAACGGCTTGACGTGCTATCCGAGGCACGGAGGGGTCTTGGAACGTAAAGATGGTCACCCATCCACGGACCAACCGCGGCAAGCAAAGCTTAACCTGATTAATCGACCTGTGCGGCTGTTATAACTTAGCCACAATGCTCACCTGATCCTATTGTACTTGTGAAATAGAATAGCAATCATTATGATCTATTCATATAATCATCACACCTGTATATCCCGAAAGCTTGGGCAAAGATGTATCTTAAATTACACTAACATTTGGCTAGTTACGTTTAGGTCCCATGTTAAAGGCTCGACCCTTTTGCCATAAACCAGGCACAAATCCAGGTTCCGGGCAGCTACTGAGAGATGCCGGCAAAACCCGATAACAATTTGACCGACCCGGAAATCAAACCCAGAACCTCACGCTCAGCACTAGACCAACGAGGCAGTCCATGATTGAATCCGTTGCTCTCGTTATAAACTTGCATAACGACATGCAGCTGTTGTTAGACTTATTACACAAAAGTAACTCTCAATAACATTATTTGTAAAGATCGCTGAAGTCTCCTTCTATGTCCGGTTTAATCTCTAAAGTCACACTATTCATTTAAATATCAACCATTGCCGTAATTGGATTAAAGACTTAACATAACGAGATTACGCCACGTTTTATACGACGTAACAAACAGCATCATAGACTAGTTTTTTTTTAATTCGACGTTCGAATTTTTTTATGACACATCACGTCACGCTAAATATGAGAACATGTTATAACTGATAATGAAAATTTGTTGACATTTAATAAAATACTCTGTTGTTTCTTTGGATTAGTTTGGCCCTGAACTTTTTCAGATAAAAGGTTTAAAATAATCTTTAAAACAGAGTAACATAATCAGCTTATCATATTCCAACTGCTGGGATACAGGGCTCCTTTCTGTGAGAGGGAGAGGGTCGTAATGAATCACGCGGGCCCAGTGAGGGTCGGTTTTAGTACTGTAGGTAAATAAAACTACTACGGTTGATTAAGTTCAAGCCGTAATGATCTAATGGCGCAGGATAGCCTTTACCAGCAGTGATCACCGTATTAATAGTTCAGCAGGTTCTATAATTATCTGATGATGATCCTGGTGGATTGTGCCGAAATTTAGCAGTGCATCGTGGACGTCGTGTCATCAAAAATCAATCATCGCTCTGCTAGAGTAACCGTCACCAATCGATGTCATTCTTATCCGACCTTTCCTAACTTCGTAACAAAACTAGACGGTGCAACTTGCTGCGCCTTCATATGTGATAAGATGAAATTGAAAGTATAATAATAGCATAAAAAGGTTCAGTTGCACCTGCTAACTTTCCGTTTGAATAAACAGGTTTTATAAAAGAAGAAGAATAAACTACGAAACTACAAGTTGTATTATCAAATCGAACAACCTATAATTTGAGACCGATGGACGGGTAGACATCATAGCGTAAGCTGACGATGTTTTCACCTTTATACCGTATCATTAGATTATGTCAGTTGGGGTCGGAGCAGGAAACAATTTATGCGCCAAAGTCCATTGCTATTGTGAGTCATAATGATAGAAATAGGAATTTATGAAAGTTGACCAAGCAGCATGCAAATTACAATGAAATTATGTTAATTAAAAAAAAGTTTTAAAATTCGATCGGCTTTTTTTTAGTTTACGCAATATTTATACATTGCTTAGTTTGGTAATAATGATGTGAAACCTCGCTGGTAAAAGAAAGGCTGGTTGCATAGGAGAAAATAGTTGCACGAGGTCCGATATCCTGCTACGAGAATTTAATCCACTTAAGTAGGACGTTTTGCTGAAACTGATAATTATCCCACGATATAGGTACAGTATGGATTTTTGATTCAAAGCCTCTAGTCTTTAAATTCGTCAACGAAGATACGGCCAATAGTAAACGATACGGCCAGTAGTAATAATGTATTAGAACAGTCTAAAAAAGTCTCAAATTGAATTTATCGAACAGGCAAACACATCGGTATTAGGGACAACAATCAAATTGTCATTCATTCTTATTTCGGGGTCCAAACTAATCCTTATGCTAAGAGATACTGTTTATCAAACGCCCGTAACTTCGGCCGAAACTACGGAATTCGCGATTAGGGACCTAGAGTAACGTTTTTAAGAGACTTTCTTTAAATTGTGTAATTGCTAACTGCATTCACAGATTTTCGAAATATTAACATTTTTTGAAAATCTGTGAATGCAGAAAAGAAAAAATATACGGTTAGCTAGAAAATCTGTAACTAGCCGATTGGAAAAGCATAAGACGAGGATAAAGATCTTTTAAATAACAATTTCGGTGATGTAATTGATCGTTTCGCAAACGATACCATTGATACTAAAGTAGGTAGGTACTGTTTTGTTCCAATAAAATATTAAAGGAAATAAAAAATGAAAGGCAAGCGTTTTTGGGGGACTGTATTATGTAATTTTTATATTCGAAAAATGCTGATTCTCAGTCTAATTTGAATTCTTATTTCTAATTTCTAATTTTTATTCTAATTTGCTTTTGATTTTGATTTTGAATATCACGGTTGGTATTGTGTCCAAGTTTTTTAAAGGCTTTATGGCCTGGCTAGCCTTTGACACTATTTTAATCGGATCGAGAATAGTGACCTTTAGTTTGGTTGAATTTAATGTCAAAGATTTTTTAATAATCGCATTATTTTTTTTTGTTTACCTTTGACACTGAATTTTGGCAATCATTCCTTACATCGCCTGTAACATAAGCACAATAGTGAGTCTTTGGTCCTCAGTTTTCTACATTGCAAGAGAATGTCTGCAGGTATCAGTTTCAAATCTCCCGTCCCAGGATTTCCGACAGTCAGTAATTACGTTACTTAACTGATTATCTTCCCACTGACGGTGACTGATGCTTTGCATATTATTTAACTTTACGCGGATGAGATAAAAATCCCTTCTGACAGGAGAGGTGAAGGTAACGCACAGGTCGATCGATCAGGTTAAGCTACGCTTGCCGCGGTTGTTCTGTAGATGGGTGACCGTCTTTAGATACCGAGATCCCTCCGTGCCTCGGAAAGCGCGTTAAGCCGTTGGTCCCGGCTATCATTCCTGGATCTTTGACAGTCGTTATGGGTAGTCAGAAGCCCGAAAGTCTGGTCTTACCAAGGGGTATCGTATTACCCAGTAACTGGGTTGTGGATGTCAGATAGGCAGTCGCTCCATGTAAAACACTGGTATTCAGCTGAATCCGGTTATACTAGAAGCCGACCCCAACATAGTTGAGAAAAGGCTAGGCAGATGATGATGACTTGGAAAGTTCTTTAAGGTCCAGAAAAACAAACAAAGGATGAATGAAAATCAGATGAATCACATGATGAAAATTCCGCAGATGGAATAATCCTGGAAGAAGCATTAGAAAATAAAGGAAATGGTTATTATGTAAATTAGAGCAAAGGTTTTCAAGTTTAAAGATTATTTATTTAAATGATGGAAGATAATAATCTAATTCAGTAGGATATAATTAGATGATTTGGGCATAAACTTGTATAATTTGAATAAATTTTCAAAAGTCAGTGATCAAGTAAATGTGGATAATTCCACCGAAGGTTAACCAGTTCGTGATATTAACGCTTTAAATAGATTGTTCGCGTTTTTATAGTCTTATGTTTTGCGGGAAAGTGAAAATAGTTTCGGAATAAGTCCTACACAGTCTAAAAAAGACGCTTATTTGTATGTATGTAAGTAGGTAATTTTATACCGTTTACGAGTCTTACGTTATTCATGACTTTATTGTCAATGTTTTATAAATATTTTACAAGCTTGACAAACTAAGGTTCGGAATTAATTTTAAATAAAAGTAACGTGACGCTAAAATTCGAATATTTCACGTTTAAATGCAGGCGGAGTTTAGAATGTCACGCACTAGAAAAAAAAATGGAATTGTAATTTCAAAACTAAACCGAATTTTGCACACAATTTTTTACGCGAAAGTGTTTCGCAAGTCAAAAAAATATTAATAAAGTAAAAATGTTACTTAATGCAAATTTTTCAAAGAATAATAAAGCTATGAATAAACACATTTATCACACACGATTAGCACTAAACAACGATTTGTTGTCTTTTGCAGTAACGTGCGGAAACTAGCAAATAACACGCATTGTTCTTTTTGGCAAATTTTATAGCACCAATCAGATATGATTGATTGCATTTCCGTTGGAACCTGCAATTAGCTGCGTTATACAGTTCTCAGTAATTGATAGTTTGATAATACAGAACCACCTTGTACCTATCAGTTAATTAGAATCTACGTAGTCGTTTATCTTAGCTGCAACTACATGTTTAAGTATCTTCGAGATTATGACTTGCAACGCCTAGATAATGTATGGCTTTACGCCCTTGTCAAGTAGAAATCTTATTTCCTTTCGCAATTTTCGCTGATTGTTTTTTTTTTCACTTCGTATCTGGGTAAGTATACTATCGTTGTATGTTATTTTGCAACTAGCTTTGAGCTGTATATATATTTTTTTGTTAAATTATTCGGGTCAAGGTAATTTTATTATATTATAAGCTCCACTTTTACAGAATCGTGTCAAATGATGATCGTGTTTTAGTCCTGTAGGCTGCAGTTATCACGCCGCGTAGGTGGCTCGGTCATGCGCAGAGCAACCTCACCGGAGGTTGCAGCGATCCTTAACCTAGCTAACAGCTGATCATTGATAAACAATGCTGCCAGCAAATTGGCGAAATTCCAAATGAAGACAAGAGAAATGACAATCAACAAACATACCTTAGACTGTGCTGAATCTGGCTGCATGTAGTAAAATAGGAAAAACATCCACACAGCTCCGATTAGGAACAGGATTTTGACGTTTCGTCGCATTTTGTATTTTTTTTAAACAATTCAAAAGAGGAACGTATCACTGGTTGGATCACACTCGATTTTTAAACGGGCACGTTCGTTTGATGCGTCGCGTTCGCGTTTGTTATTATTTGTGTTGACGGTTCGCGGCGCGCGCGGCCGCGCTCGGTGGTGCGGCGTGCGGACTGAACCCAGTTCACAGAATAATACAGATAGCTGCCGGTCATGCGCGTATCGGTCCTCGACACCGCGTACCAAAATAGAACTTGCACAGTTCGGCCGGCATCGACGTACTGTGCAGCGCGTACGGCGGCCCTCTCACTGCATTGTTCTCCTTGGTCAGTGTCTAGACGTATGCCGTGGTAACTGCCTGGCAACACGTAAGGCCTAGTACGCCAAGGAACCGGTTCACATACGTGCGCAATCGGTTTTTATTATGAAAGTATGCAAGGATTAATATACCAGTCATGCAGATCCTTTTGAGAAACCTGCCGATTTAAAATGCTCATTGGACCATTAGTTCCTAGAATCTTCAAGCTCTTATTGCAGAACCTCTTCATCGACATCTCGCTAAACTTTACAGTCTACACCTATTTCAGCTCTGAAAAGGTCCATGACTGTTTCAAATTTTGTACCTGTTATTGGCTCCCTTTCTTTATCTGCCTTTATTAAGATTTTTGTCGTTTTGGCGAATGCTGTAGGTTCACTACTAAGGACTTGTAATGTCACAATGATTAAATTGTCGTTTACCTCGATAAGGACAAGGCCGTGAAATTAATACTTTTATTGCAACTATTACGTTTTGTTTACCAACTGCTTTAAGTATATTTATTTTTATTGCTTGAACAGAGAGTTGGCAGATTTTCATTCTATCTGCGATTTTGCGAAGTGAAAACTTTTGGCTCGCGTCCACTTTTATCTGCAGAAAGTAAAATTATTTGTAATCGCACTGTTTATATTAATGTCGTAATTTTTCAATCTCACGTGTGCTGTGACCACAAACGATAAAAGACTTATAATAGCTACACTCGTGGTTTAATTACGTCTTGTTTTAATACATTCTTATCATTAGCAGTAAGGTCTGTCCCAAATTGCGCCACTACCTTAGGTACTTGACTATCATCTTCCTTATTAGTACCTATTTCTTAAGCTTAATTTGCTAACCTACATCACAGACATGCATCTTTTTTCGGTCATCATCCTCACTTGTCCTTTCCCTAATACCCGTACCACGAACCAGTTTTCCGGCTTTCGTCAGTTCCAACTTTACTGAAGCTGTAAGATCAATTAGTTTCGATGATTACAGATCTGCATCAGAACTTTCCTAGATACTGCGATGTCAAAGTATTAACTAGGCCAGCTGCTCCAAACATTAGATATACTTCAAATACTGCCACAGCCATTAAGATTACCTAAATGCCCTTAGACTATTTCCTGACACCAAAACTTTATGTTGAATCAACCATTCATTGCTTCTCTTTACCTGTATTACATTTGGACGAAGCACACTTTTGTTTTTAACAGTTGCTTTTCTTCGATTAAAATGTTGTCTTTGGACGTATCCATAAAATATGAAAAAAATATTAAGAGATAAAATTATTTTTATTATCTCTCGTCAGTAGTTTTAATCAGCCTATAATGTTCCCACTGCTGGACACAGACCTCGTCAAAAGAGTGTGCCGTAATTTACCACGCTGGCCCAGTGCGGGTTGGTATTGGTAGATGTACCGTGTCTTCTAATTCTTTAAACCAAAAGCAAAATTGCTACGGTCACAGCAAACATACTACCGTACCCTTCTTGAAACACACTATAATTATGCACTTGTACCTTAATAGTACCTACTTCAATATCGATACTTAGAGAACGTTTCCCGTCAATTAGCGTATCACTATACGCTATACCAAACGCCGAAATTATGGCTCTTGTGACTATTACACAAGAATTTAAGAGGGCCATGCCCTCTAAACCACACCGTGAAGCGTGGGTAACCCACTATCAAACTGACAGATTTATATTTCGTTCACTTGACAATGACACGTGCTGTCATATAAATATGACAGAAAATGATTAGGCTAGATACTTGCTTCCGATTGGATGCAATCAAAGATCGATAGTTATTGAGAGAAGGAAGGTCTAAGATGGATGGAATGTTTGAAAAAAAAAAACAAGAAAAGAAGTAAATACAAATGCTAGATGTAAATGAATTGGAATAATATTAGAAGGATGGCTGTGATGGCCTGATCTGAAGATAAGCAGCCGGTTCTGACTCCTGCGAATCCTATCTTAAAGCCTCGATCCGATTCACTTAGCGTGTGACACAGTAGGTAAGTAAGTATATCGCAAAAGTTTGGAAAATATTTGTCATCATGTCCAGCTATAGGACTAAGCCATCAGAAAATAAAATATAATGCACGACGGGCATAGTGCCGCTGTGCTTTTATAGATTATAAAATAATAAAGAAAGCGATAAAATCACATCACAATAAAACTAGACCAACCCACATTGACCATAAAACGTTCAATAAAATATTTAAACGGTTATTACGATGCTTCAATCTCTCTCTGATGACTGTGACATTGATTTTATGATGACTTATCTTTCTGGCTTTTGAGGTATAACAAATCTTCAGTAATTTAGGACTCGCCTAACAAAAATGAGGAATAAACATTATGAGGACTAAAATACCCAAGTATTTTTGGTCGTCAACTCCTTAATAACAGACAACGTGATCATAACGCAAAACCTCGGAAATAATACTGCAATGCTGATTTTCAGAACGAAGTCAACAGAAAGTGTGTAACGCTCCTTGCAATAAAGCACAGTAATTTTCTGACAGCGCCATCTAGTGGTAAAACTAGCTAACACAACGTAACGCAACTTAATGTAGTTACATCGAGTTTCGTGCGCACTTAACAGATGACAGTGGCCCCGATTCTGTTGTTCACAAACTAAATTAAATTTAAGTTCAGTGCACCTTTTTCTTTCTATTTCACTATGAAAAGGACAGAAGATAAATATTAGTTTAGTCCTGTCAAATTAGATAATCCATAGACAAGTTTAGACGTGATTAAAAAATTGCATACTAAAAATACGTCAATTTACGTCAGGCCCCGACTAATTACTTACATAGTTTGTTTTCTTTAAAAAAAAACGGAAATGATAAATTGTTTTCTTAATTTTTTTTATAAGACTTTTTTTTTTCTCTTTCTCATTAAATTTTTTTGGGACTTGCGCAGAATTTTCATTTGTAAATAGATTTCTGAAATGAGAAAAATCCTTAAAGTAACATAAAAGTAAGCGAGAAAAGTGTAGTTATTTTTTTATTGTTGTATTTAACTCGTTTACAAACAACTTTCATAAAACTCCACCTACTGCAAAAGTGGAAGAAATTTATTCCCCGGGAATTTCACCGAAAAACGAAAAATAGACAGGGAACACATGTATTCAGAACAGAATATATACAGCACACAGACCGATGCACCTGTTGTAATTAGTCGCCTCGTCGCGTCATAACGCAGAAATTATATTCCTCTTGTCACAGGGCGCCGATTTTCTTGCGTAATGTCGCGGAAGAACCATGCGGGCTTATGGTGGAAAACAGCTATGGTGCGATACCTGAAAAGTTCACTGGTTATTTTTAATTACGTAAAAATGAGAGATACATTTTCATCTTTCTACCATCAACTGTTCAAATAAACAAATATCTAGACACAGAAAATAGTAATATTCATAGGCTGTACACAACCGTCCAGTGACAACAACAACTTTTTAATCTCCATAAAATGGCATCGCTATCGAAATAAAAAAAAAGAAAAGAAAAAAGCAAAGGCATAATTCCTACACTTTTTTCCCGCTTTTCCCCGTCCGAGCGTTCCTGTTATCCCGGCAGAGTTCGTGCGGTGTCCGACGGGAGCGCGCGTCCCTTCGCCTCGTGATCGATTGGCGCGTAACGAACTTACATCGAAGTTTGAATTTTAAAAAATTTCGAACTCGTTCGATTGAAACTGTTTTGAATATTGTTTTGTTTATGTGAGTGATGTTTTGTGTTCTTTATTATTTGTTGGACGTAAAGTTTTAGGTAAGTCAATCCCAATTTTTTTTCGTTTTTACAAAAAAAGATAAGTCTTCTAACTTAATCCTCATATCATTCCAGAGCACGGTTAGAGTGTCATCTAAGGGGCGCGTTTTTTTAGCTCGTCTTTATACTAATTACAATACAAGCAACAGTGCCAACCCTAATGGCATTCTTATCAGAGGAAATTCCAATATTATCAGGGCGATCATTTCTAACCTTGAAAAGAGACCATAACTTAATACAAAACAAAGGACTTTCAAAAAATACAAAGATGACTTTCATATTGATAACATGTTACAAAATGAAGATAAAAATGTCATACAATATGATATGACAGAAAGAATTTAAACCATACAACCGTAAAATTAATCGAAAATTATCAACTTTATTATGATAAGTTACATTATTTACGGCAATAAGCTGTAAGTCTTTTAATTACTTAATCATCCCTGAAAGTAAAAAGTTAATGAATTCTTCGAACCGCTCTCATTACCATAGATTAAAATCTTGTCAGTCGTCGATTTCCGAACGCGATTTACGATGCAAATTATGTCAATTTCGTTAAAAAGGGAGATAACTTGATCTGTCGGAAGGTATTTTTTACCTGGATTCAATTTTGCAGGAAAATTTATTGCACGCTACTCTACGCTGTAATGCTGGAGCATATTGGTAGCTTCTTAATCGGCGGCAGATTTCATACAAATTCTGTTGTAACTTTTATTTATTTATCTGGTACTAGCGACTCGCCTCTGCTTCGTATGGGTGCAATGCAATTATAACATAAACCTTCCGTAACAAATACCCTGAATGATATATTGAAAACCATACCAAAATTCGATCCGTAGTTTAAAACGGCCACACACACGAAAACCGACTTTGTTTTATACTTTGTATAGATAAGCACCTTCATTTATAAATGTTTCTTAAAGCTAAGTAGTGATTAGCGACTATTGATGATTAAAGTTAAGTGACGTACGTCACTTAACTTTAATATATTCGTTTTTATATAAACCCCCTTATGATCACCTTTTCAAAGATTCTCAAAATTTTGTCATTCTGTAAGATACCTACCTATCAATATATCGCTTTAAATAACCATAAATAATATAAAAAGCTCCAATACTGTAAATCCACAAGGTCAGCTGTTTCGCTAATATCATGGCGGGTTGACAAGACCCCGTCTCCCCCATGTTAGTCTGATGTTCACCCTCCCGGGGTGCAATATAAACAATATTAGCGACCCATGTTTAATATATTGAGTATTGACATTTTCGCAATAGAATATAATTTATTCGAATCGTAGAAATCGATGCTTTAAGTCAAAACTATTTATATAATTGTGAGCAATTTCAAAGCTTTGCTTTAGCATTAGCGCACTAATATTCTATTTTAATCTTTATTATTTAGGTATTATGATTTAACATTATGGTGAGTATCGATAGTACAGACGCCAGCATATCAAGCTACCCGAAACTGGCAAATTTTCCCAATCAACTTTGAAGTTTGAAAATCTATTAAAAAAATTTTATTGTACGAGTAGTAGCTTGATGTGCTGGCGTCTGTACCAATTTAATTTGAAAAAAAAAAACACGTGTTTTACCAACATCCTTAATTAACTGTAACGACAAATTAACCACAAAACTGATATCATTCAACAAATCTTTTAGTTTTCAGCAAGCATTTAAAAAATGTTTTTCTTCGTCTTACTGTTGAGTTTCTACAATATTTTCATCATTTATTTACAAGGTCAGCTGTTTTGCTAATTACATACCTAGCGGGAATAGAAGGCCCCCATGCTGGCTTTACGTGCACCCTTGCTGAGAGCAATGTAAACAACATTAGTGGTCCATGTTAGCAGTAATCATTCGCAGTAGCTTTGATGGATAGGTCATGGATGAAGATATTTTATTGAACTTCAATTTTAAAAATTTAAAATAATGGTTTGTGAGCATCTTACTTTAGTTTATCATATAAGTTTTAATATTTCAGACTTCCAGTGCTCGAGACATTATTTAATTCAATCATTGTCTGTTTTGCTAAATGATATTAAGTATAGTCATGTCTTATCTTTGCTGTATTAAATGGTACGAGCAGGCGCCATCTGGGGTATACTACAAACCTATACTACAAACCTTTGCAATTACAATTTACCAATTTATAATTCTTACAAGTGCTAAGTACCACAAAACTCAAGTCACACAACTCTAGCAGAAAATCCTTAAAAATATGTAAATTGTAGACAAGACAAGTCTACAATAGTTTAACTCGTACATATTTGAAATTTCTGTGTCACGCAATTTTTTCTACAACCTAAAATTTTTGTAGAGTTGCAGACTTTTAAAGTTTTGTGGTATACCCATCCCATCCGGTGGTCATCAACAAGACTGGTCTCATCTCCAATTCTAGAAGCACCATGGCAGTAGGGTATGGTTGTGGAGCTATGTCGCAAGCCATGCTCCACCTCCTATCCTGCCCTCTGTGTCCCATGCAGTCAAAGTGAACATGCAGTCGAAGTGAACATGCAGTCGAAGTGAACATGCAGTCGAAGTGAACATGCAGTCGAAGTGAACATGCAGTCGAAGTGAACATGCAGTCAAAGTGAACATGCAGTCGAAGTGACCATGCAGTCGAAGTAAACATGCAGTCGAAGTGACCATGCAGTCGAAGTGAACATGCAGTCGAAGTGAACATGCAGTCGAAGTGAACATGCAGTGGAAGTGAACATGCAGTCGAAGTGAAAATGCAGTCGAAGTGACCTCTGCGCTGCCACTGACGACGCCGATGGCAGTAGCGAAATTTTGGGCCAACAAGATTTGAAATACAGTCGTGCCAGCGACACTAAGGCCCGTATTACAGAACGTCACTCAATACTCAAGCGTTACTTAAAACTAGATTCAAGCCATTTGATTGGTCGAAACTAGTTTTAAGTAATGCTTGAGTATTGAGTGACGTTCTGTAATACGGGCTTAAGAAGAAGACCAGAGGTATTTTGCCATCCCAGATATAAACTGAAATGACTTTGTAAGCTGGTAATTACACTTTCAAAACTAGAAAATAGCGAAGCTGTTTGGAGGTAGCGCATCATGAACCCTCCTTCAGATAGGTACCTAGTGCTCTTCTACTATTTAACACTGGTCCTCCCATTTCAATTATAATCTTTTTTTAAAGTATTGCCTGCCTATTTAGTTATTTCTTCACCAAGATTTCAAGCGGGAAGTAAAGCTTCATCTCCCCCACACTTGTGGTCTTCACCCTCGCTGAACGTAATATAAACAACTTAGTGGTACAATGTAAAAATATCGAAAATAATTATATTTACATAACAAATAAAATATTTTGGGCAGCGTTACTGCTCTTACTCGCTCTGCTGTTACTGTTTTTATAAGCGACTAGCTGCGCCCCGCGGTTTCACCCGCGTAAGTTTTGATTCCGTGGGAATATCGGGATAAAAAGTATCCTGTATTATTCTGATGTATAAACTATATTACTGTAAAGTTTCATCAAAATCCGTTCAGTAGTTTTTGCGTGAAAGAGTAACAAACATCCATCCATCCATCCTCACAAACTTTCGCATTTATAATATTAGTAGGATAGTAGGAAGTAGGACTAGCTGATAGCCCCGTCGTTTCACGCATAAAGTCTTTATCCCGTGGGAATATTGGGATAAAAAGTATCATATGTCCTTATACAGGTCATGGTCTAACCATGTGCCAAATTTCATCCAAATCTGTTCAGACGGTTTAGCGTGAAAGCGTTAAAAACAAACATACAAAAAGTCCCATGTGCGTAGGGCGAAGTTGCGTTTTTCAACATCACTTTATTAAGCAACACGAGCAGCATAACCACCTTAGAAATATACGAAAAGAAAGACAAAATTACAGATTATAGAAACATTTCTAAGACACGATGTCAAAGTGAAGAAAACGTCACTTTGATAGAAAAATATTAGTCTATTCTTCATCGAATAGAGATATAAGTGCCATGCTATGCGTGCAGAAGTCCAAAACACGTTTTTTATGCGGAAAACTATCCCACAACTGCAAGACAGCGTCGGACTGAAATTAAATTATCTACAAAATGCAGGAGAGGTTCGAAATGATAATTTAGATATTCCAAGATACATCTATACAAGTTGCCTGGTCCAGTAATAATCCAGCGGTATTGAAGTGTATAGCTCCCCTCGCCTTTGTGGTCGCCACGTGCCCTCGCTACATATAAACAATTTAGGATCCAGAGCTTCATTTATATTGATTCCATGTTTAACGATGAGCCAAGAAGAGTAGTATCTAAGTGTATTAAATTTTTTAATTTATCAAGTTTATTTTAGTGAAAACCGTACGATAGGAAATACTAAAGAAAATACCCCGGTCATAATATGGAACGCCAGGGAATTGAATTGTTTAGCAAATTAACAAATTAACGACCAATTTAAATTGTCTGTATTTATTTATATAAAACAAAATCGGGCTATTTACACCATTTATAACTCAAGAACGGCTGGAGAGATTATTATGATTTTTGATTTGTCTCCGCATCTGAGGCGGAACGAAGTCAACGTTTAAAAAAAAAGAATGATAGTTTTTTTTTTAATTTGAATACTTTCAAATTAAAAAAAAAAACGGGTTGCACTCCGGGAGTGCCGGCAGAAGTGAAAACTTAAATATTAATGTTCTGCATTTTTGATATTTTGGAATGGTTAGAGAATAATTTTGTACGAATTGCTTTCGTTATCAGTATAAAAGTATTATTATTTATGTGGTAGGATACAATATTTATTCATTGCGCTATCGTACACAAACATGACAATTATCGAACATTCGCGCAAGCGCCTTGCGCCGCCTGCCCTCTCTCCATCCGTCTTACGAATTCTCGATCAGGTCACGTGTCCTGACGCGAGTTTAGAGATTTTTACCCATTCCAAAAAAAATACGCAGCGCCGCTAAAGAAGTTTTCACTTCAACATTCGCGCAAGCGCCTTGCGCCGCCTGCCCTCTCTCCATCCGTCTTACGAATTCTCGATCAGGTCACGTGTCCTGACGCGAGTTTAGAGATTTTTACCCATTCCAAAAAAAATACGCAGCGCCGCTAAAGAAGTTTTCACTTCAAAAAAAAACTATCATTCTTTGACAAATACATGAAGTGTCAATTTATAAAGAAATACATATTTCCCTGACTGTACCTACCCGTAACTTAGAGTTTCTGGAAAGTTGTCTGAACTTTGCGATTTTATCTCTAATTGCGTAACACACTATCAATCGCAATCTGAATTAGGTATTTTTTAAGGTAATTGCAAATCCATTGGTTCTTATGTTCGAAAAATATATCTGCTCAACAACGTAAATAACGCAATGAATGTTGCTGAACTATCAAAACAAAACCCCGCCGATTTCAGTAGGAAGATAAAATAAAGCAGGATGCTGATGAATACAATTTTCAGCCTGTCTACCTCAACAAATAACCAATAAAACCACTTAAACAGACATATTACTGCCACAAAACAAAGAGGTAATGTTAATTACTTAGTGTCAAAATTACCACACAGCTACACTTCATTTACTCTCTCCAATCAAAACAACATCACAATAAATAAAGCTTAAAGCACACAGACGCAGAACCCACTACAAAATGTACAGATTAACGTCAGTACAGATGTGCTAAGTCGAACCAGTCGATCGGTGTAATAATAGCGCGTTGCACGGTGCACCCCATCCCTGCGATCCGCGCCGGCCGTCATGTGCACTCGCCCTTACTTAATCTAAAACAATTTAGAGCTGGGTATTAAATGGAATCCTCTACTATAATTTGCTTTGAGGATTTATTCTGGCTGTTTTGAATGTGAAATTGAAAGCGAATAGAGTTTTTTGGTCTGCTTTTGGGTGCTGGTCGGTGTTTTTGCCTAATTAGGTACATTGTAATAACATAATATAATCGGCCTATAATGTTCTCGCTGCTGGAACACAGGCCTCCTTTCTTCGAGAGGGAGTGGGCTATAATCTACCACGCGGGCCCAGTGCGGATTGGTAGATGTCAAATGTCTTCGAATTTTTGGTTTCAAGCACATGCCGGTTTCCTCACGATGTTTTCCTTCACCGTTATGAGCAGTGCTGATTAAATAATTTACACAAAGTATAGCGCTTGCCTGGTTTCGAACCCACGACCTTCAACTTATCACTACTCTGACAATGTATTGCAAAGTATAAACAATAAATAAGGCCATAAGCATTGAAACAAAAAAAAAAAACTCAATAATTTATCTCCAAAATATGACAGCCATTTTCTCAAGAGAGTTTCCAATTTAACAAAATATTCAAGCATGCGCATAAAACTGTTTAAAATTTTCGACATAACATTGTGCATACATTTATAAAGTTGCCCAGGACGCCGTAGCGTAGTAACCGATATTCCACAGTAAATTTATGACTTCCGCAGAAAGGAGAACTGAGTTGGTATTCTTTGATTTTCATTAATTTCCGAAACACTCATAAAGCCGCGTACAGACATCGCGAGGCGTGCGTCGCGAATGGTTCGTCACGCATGCCTCGGGCTGTGTGGACGTGTGTGCTCATTGTGAGCATTCGCCTCATACGATCGTTGCAAACTGAAATCTTTGCGGTGCGGCGCCGCAACGCATCGTGTGCGAGGCACACGATGCAACGTTGTTTTGTCGCAGCGGCGCCGTCGGCGCCCCAGCAGCGTTGCAAAGTCTCAACTGAGCGGTGTCGCTCCGACGTCGCAACGCATTCACCCCTCCCCGCCTCGTCTCGGTGGTTGCAAGTCTGGTGCGGCGCCGGAGCGCATCGTGTGACATGCCACAGATATTTCTATGTAAGACGACGCAACGACATCGCTCCGGCGCCGCACCGCCGCCGCAACGCATCGTGTGCCTCCACTCTCGATGTGCGAGCCTTGCGCTCCGTGTGAACGGATGGGTGTTCGCTCATGCGCCATGGCGACTGACGAACACCATGCGTGGTTGTTTGCGTGCTCAGATTGAGCATGTGTCGTTTGGGACGCATGCACAAATGTATCGTCGTATGCCTCAGGTTGCAGCATGCGTGACGAACCATTCGCGACGCACGCCTCGCGATGTCTGTACGTGGCTTAACACTATGGCTACACTTTTAGGAACTTTCCAGGAAATCTCGTGAAGAATGTAATCAACATTCCTAGCATAATTTACTAAAGATGAAATGATTAAAATTCTTATGCAAGTTGAATAGTTAATGGTTGATATGATGAAGATTCAGAGATCACAAATTAATTAGTTTCGTTGGGGTTCTGTTTTTAGGATTCTGTACCCAAAGAGTGCCAACGGGACCGTATTACTAAGCCTCCGCTCTCTGTCCGTCCGTCTGTCTGCCGGCGGGCTGTATCTCATGAACCTTAATAGGTAGACAGCTCACACAGAGTGTGTATTTCTATTACTGCTCTATCAACAAATAATAAAACTAAAATAAAGTTAAAAATTGACGAGTGTCTCAAGAAACGTGTTTTTTTCGGCGCTTTTTGCCTTGTGACAAAGAAATCTTCGTGTGCGAGTCCGACTCACACTTGGCCAGTTTTTTAAATAATATAACTGTCGAGATCCGTTTGGTAGCCGAAAATTAACTCTCTTAAGGTTTTTAAAAACTTGGTTCATTAGAAAATAATAATTATAATAATACAAAAATAAACCTGAAAGTAATAAAGAAATACTATGTAATGGACAATAATAATGAAGTAAATATAAATGTGAAAAAAAAAATATAAATACTATGAACTCATTTAAAAAAAAAAGGTTTGCTTTACACTAAACGTAGACTGCTTTAAGTAAACATATTTTAGGTATACACGAAATATATCGGCGTGTCCTTGGTAACTGTGGATGCTCCAGTAAAGCCGGGTCTCTCCTGAGACCTTAATTTTTTGATATTGGCCCTAACATAATTTTGCCACAGAAAACCCGGCTTAATACATTCATAGACTCAGTAATAGTTCCCTTCATAAACACATTATTGATCTATATATACTAGATGACGCATAACTTTAGCAGCCTGCACATGATGGCAGTCGAGAGGGAGGCGACTGCATCTAACTGCCGCTTCTAGTATTGCGACCAGTCGACCTTGATGAGATAATAATTATAGCTCACTATGTGCCACTGAATATGAGTTTCAGAAGAGTCAGTGTTGGAGGAAAAGGAGATATGGACGAGAAATATTTAGTTGGTTTTAAAGAAATAGTATTTCAATCAGTACCGGTAGATAAAGCAGATATAAAACAGAACCCTTTGCAATAACTTTGTTATGCAAAATGACTTGGTAAATAAGAACGACGTACCTACAAATGTGGTATTTTCATAACATGAACTAACTCTGCTTTGTTTTAAACAGGAGAACGACTTTCAGCCCACAAACGAAAATATAATCATATTAGTTCTAATTTGAAAACTATAATCATTTAAACGAAAGACTCTTGAACTGTTTTTGCCTAACACACTAACCATCACAATCTGAATCATTATGAAGGGTATTGCTAATCCATTGCTTCATTTATTCGAAACGTTTGTCTGCTCAGCAACGTAAATAACGCAATGAATGTTGTTGAAGTGTCAAAATGAAAAGCCATTGCTACTATTATTAGTATGTTACGTAATTACCCCACATTGTTGCGATTTTGGTCTTTATTCTTTGTAAGCTTTTCATCCTGTCTTGGTCACAGTGGATATTCTGTTGGTCTGTTTTAGTTCGTATCTATCTACAATCTTCTGTGACGATGCTAATTTCTATTAATTAAAAGCATTGGCCCTAAATTAACTTGTATCAGTAAGTAACAATTAATAATTACTCTTGATCAATAGTTGATCAAGTCTCTATTCTATGTGGTCCTCGAAGTTGATACAATAATTTCTGCGCGTTGCTGCGCGAGACAAAGTTAGCCAGGTTTCCTTTGAGAATATATACCTTGTTAACCATTGTGATGATGATATTGTATCTACTAGTAAACAGTAAGTTAAGTCCGAATACGAGTTCTGTGTTATGTCCAGGTTCATTATTATCAATACTAATATGTAACTAATATACGATGCCTTAGTTCACAATTGCACTAACTACGAAATATACATTTTTGAGGAGAGAGTTTTTTAAAGTTTAGACGAGAACAGTAGAAAATCCAAGTAAAATAACAAAAAAATATGCATGTATTCATAAGACTAGTCCTTTTACTCGATCTATCTTGATTGGTTTTACAAAAATAAAGATCATTAGTATAATACCACATTCATGGAACATTAAACGAACTCACTTAATACAAGTGTGACCCACTGTGTGTTTTTGGTAGAAAGAGACGGAATAACGGTATTTCGATGCGCGGAAACGAAAAAGCATGAAATTTTGTGTATTTGGCATTAAAAAAGTAAAAATTGAAAATTTTGTAGGTAGTGCAATTGTGAACTAAGAACTATATTATAAAGATAAAATATTTTATTATTACAATACTTGTTTATTACGCTTCGACGCCAATACTGCTGAACAGATTTGGATACAAGGGTAGACTATGACCTGAATTAAGACATAATACTTTTTATCCCGATATTCTCACTAGTTAGTTATTAAGTTATTTTCAACCTTTGTTCTATTAGCACCACCTTTATCACGCCATTCACATAACCTAGTCTCTTCTGATATTTCTTTATTTTTTTAAAAGAAAATTTCAATTGGTTTACTCAATCACGAGGGAGGCTCTCAGAGATCTGTAGCAATACGTCTCGGTGTATCCCGACGAGCTAACCGAAACTTTTGGAAATGCTTTCGGGACACCGAGAGTGTAGCTAGGAGGCCTGGATCAGGCAAAATTAGAGCCACAACTTCACAGGAAGACCGGTACATCAGGTTAGTTAGACATGCATGCATCACTTTTTCCTTATAATGACGAATCATCTCAAGTTCATTGTTCACAGTTGACTCAACTCAAACTAAAGTTAGCATCGTTAGGAGAAACAGCGAAAAATATTTGGCGCCTATATCCAATTAAAATCCACAAAACTTGCTACGGCAGATTGAATATGTCATGCGAGCCGTAATTAAACAATTAGTAACGTCTGGATGCTCAATTTGTGAAATGTACGAACTTTTTTTTATGTTTACTTATTTTGACATTAAGATTGTTTAAGGTTAATGTCACTCACATGTCACTAGATGGCGTTAGTCACTTTTGCGTATGTTTTATTTAATGGTTTTTTCGTGTAAGCATAAATATTACCTCCTAATGACTCCTAAGACTCCTCTTCTTTTGCTCCTTAGCGTATCAATGGCATTTGGCAAATGCTTTTTGAAATGAATGAGGTAAAAACATTTATTTTAACTACTTCACCAGCGCTAACACCACACAGTATTCGCTGATGAAGACAGTGGTGCCGATTTTGCTGTTCACAAACTAAAAAGTTCAATGCTTCTTTTTCTTTCTATTTAATCATGAAAGGGACAGAAGATAAATTTTAGTTTAGTCCTGTCAAATTAATCGGCGCCTGACGAAAATTGATTGTGGGTAATTATAGTAGGCAAGCTTATAATCACGTCTAAACTTGTATGGAGTAGTGTCAGGCGCGGATTAATTTGTCAGGACTAAACTAAAATCTATCTTCTGTTCTTTTCTTAATGAAATAGAAAGATAAAAATGCTCTGATTCTAAATTTAGTTTAGTTTTTTAACATGGGAATCAGCACCAATAACACATATAGGCGTCGTAAGACTAAGTGATGTTCAAACTCATCAGTTATCCCAATTTTATTGCATATAGAGTGTTTATTTTGATTTAATGAAAAATAAAAGATGATTATCAATAGTTCTAATTTGAACCATAGTTAAAAATTAGACGTCAACCGCCACATTACTGTCTCCTAGTTGATCTAAACGTTTCCTAAAGAAGACTAATAGAACTACAGAATCTATGAAGAAAACAGTTAACGGAAAATATGACACCATTTTCAAAGAACTCGGATGTATAATTCTACGTTTAGTACGAGGCTTCAAGCAACGCTATCGTAGCTCGTGCAAATAACGTTTGGAGTTCTAGCGATCTGCTCCGTCTGCAAACAGAGACATTTATTCTAAAGTACAAGTATGAGGATAATAAAATGGAGTTCTTAACTGAAAAGGAAAAATTTGTTTTTGGATGTTTTTTTTTTATTCGAGGGGCCCGTGGCTAAATAATTACAGCCGCACAGGTCGATCGATCAGGTTAAGCTACGCTTGCCGCGGTTGGTCTGTGGATGGGTGACCATCTTTACATACCGAGACCCCTCCGTGCTTCGAAAAGCACGTTAAGCCGTTGGTCCCGGCTGTCATTTGTGGGTCTTTGACAGTCGTAGCCCGAAAGACTGACAACCAGTCTTACCAAGGGGTCGTATCGTATTATCCAGTAACTGGGTTGTCAGCTGCATCCGGTCAGACTGGAAGCCGACCCCAGCATAGTTGGGAAAAGGCTAGGCAGATGATGGATATTTTATTTTTATAAATAGCATCTCGCAGTTCAACTTAGGCGTTTGTTGTCTGCTTAACTGGACTTGCTTGTGGATGCCTCAGTAAATTAAGGTCTCCAGCCAAGGCTTAAAAAACTTAAAAATTAAGCGATTACACGCTAAGGGGCCCTGTGGGATATGGACCTCGGCTTAGGGCGTCGGTAGGAGAGGGCAGCAAGGGACAGGCTGGATCGGAATTAAGTTAATGGACCTAGATTTGGCAAGATTTAAATAGGGAAAAAGCCTTTTCACAAAGCCTTTTTGACTCTTGAAAAACTTAAACATTTATAAATATTGCTTAGCTTAGGTATAAATACTTTCATATTCACTACTACTATTATTTTTTATTGTTTTTTATCTTTATACTTTCTTTTTTTTTTGAGACTGGAAAGCCGACCCCAATATAGTTGGGAAAAATCTAGGCAGATGATGATTTTATTTATTTAGAGTGACATAACTCTAAATAAATCCCCTTCGTGGACATTTTATTGTGCGTTCAGAAACTAACTGGTTTCGGAGTTGGTTTTCGACACAGTTAAAGTGCAAACCATTATTTTTAAAGTGATAATATTAAATTATAGATGTATTATTATTTTAAAGTGCTGTTATACAATTTTTATAGCTGTTTTCATCAAATTTAAAGTGCTATTAAATACATCCCTAAATAAAATCACGCGTCAGCTTTTCATCCAGTCAGTAATTACGGACGTGATTATGATAACCTGATTCATTCTGTGAGTACGGTGGCTAAACGAATCGGGTATTATAAATTCTTTAGTAGCTTTTTACATCCTCTTACGCTTTGCCCAAAAAAAAAAAACAGTACCTACTCGGACGTTGTGGGTTAACTTCTCTTTTTGTATCAGTTGGCTAATGCCCACAGCTCTGAGAGCATTAGGGTTCCGTACAAAAACAAAAAATAAAACAATTCTGAGCGAGGAAATGCTTTTTGGGGTTCCAGAAACAATAATTTGGAAAAAGATCCTTTATTAAACAGGGAATCCAGACTAATCTCTGAACGTGGTCTTTTTGATGGCCGTGCGTGATGGATTTTTCTTCGAATACCACTATATGTACCTAAGTATATTTTTTGAGAGCAATTGCTACGGCTTACGAGATGTACGTCGTGGGTTCGAACCCGGCCAGGCGCTTTACTTAGTGTAATTTATTTATATAATGTAACTTAATGATTTATTTATTTAATGTATTTTTTTAATCACCACTGCTCTAAAAAATGGCGAAGGATAATATCGTGAGGAAACCGGCATGTTCTAGAACCAAAAATTCGAAGACATGTGACATCTACCAACACGCACTGGGCCCACGTGTTGGGTTACGATCTACTCCCTCTCACCAAGAGGAGGCCTGTGTCTTGTGCAGTGGGAACATTAAAGGCTGATTATGCTATGTATTTTTTGTATTCGTATTTTATTGTACGTGCAGTTGTAACCAAAGCTACGGTTTTCTAAAAGAGCGGTTCCGCCATAAAAATCATGAAAAAATCTCCCAGGAAGAAAGGGAGCGAAGTGCGTTGGCAGACAGATGCAATATGCTTGCCCGCAGGTTTGCACGGTGTAGGTACTAAAGAGATAAAATTGACTCTATTCAGAGCTTATTGCCAGGCGTTTTACTATTGCAACTTGTGGGTTAGGTATACGCAGAAGGCTTACAACGCTCTGCGCATTCAGTATAATAATGCGTTGAGGGAGTTTTTGGGGCTCCCTCGATATTGTAGCGCGTCGGGCATGCGCAAGCGATGTGCGTCTATGCTGAGGCGTTTCAGGGGCTTCAAATTGATGGGCCATTTATAAGACAATGGGCTGGTAGACATTTGCGCATAGACGTTAATGTCGCCAATTAATATATTAAATTATACTTAGGCTTCGTTCTCGATATAAAATTTACATTGCAGCTTCCTCACGCCAGTCGACAACCAAACGCATATTTAGAGCTGAAAGCAAACACTAAACGCACAAGTGTAACTATTCCCGTTCTGTATCACAATCTGTCATTCTTTACGTTTGCGCGGCAACCAGTACGCGGTGATTCCCCACACGTTATTAATTAAAGTGTTTAAAACTACATACCTAGTATAAAGTGCATTTAAAGTTGGTATCAGGTATCATGCCGAAACGAAAACACGGAAAAGAATATTATCTTCAAAAAATACGAAGATTAGAAAAGAAGATGAAACGACGCCGGTACCGCACCGATTCATCAGAGTCGTCCATTTTTTCTTCACCAGGTAAAACAATTGTTTTAAACGATATTAAACAGCAAGCCTTGTTCCACATGGCTTAAATACGTTATGTATTGTACCACGCGGGTGATGTACGAGATACATTGACGCGAACAAATAATTCGGGGCGTTTACGAGATAAACGCACGAGTTTTTTCATTTACCTAATGGCGTAATCCGAGAGGTTACGCTTAGGTATGAATATTACGGTACATTAACCGGGTCAATTCTACTTTTTGCAGACCGCAAAAATGATGAAGACATTGAACTAATAAATAATTGTGTCGAACTCGAACTACCGGCTCCAATAGAAAACCCGAATAACACAAATACAGCTATGACTGTAACTGATGCTCTACCTGAGCCTGACCCTGCACCTGAGCTAGACACTGAGCCTACTCTATCCCCAGAAGTGCTGGAAGCATTAGGGGATTTATTGACAGAAAAACCTAAACATGGACCAGCACTTAACAAGGACTTAGCCCGTATTTGGAATACCATTTTGAAGAATGGACTCCCAAGGGAAAATAAGCTAAAACTGGAGAAAAATGTACCAGAAAATTGTTATCTGCTTAAAGCCCCTATGCTCAATCCAGAAATTATTGCCACAGTGAATGATACAATAATTAACCGTGATAAAAAGATAGAATCAGAACAAAACCAGTTAGGAATGGGACTCACCATTTTAGGTGATGCATTATCGACGTTAATCAATAACAACAATTTAGATAGACTTAAACTGATCTCTCAGCTCAGTGACGCTGGAAGGATTTTAACTGACTTACACTTTATACAAACAAAATCTCGAAAAAACCTTATTTTCCCTGTGCTGGACAAAAAATTCTTAGAAACTGTCAAAGAAGTAGAAAGAGATGATTACCTGTATGGTAACAACCTATCTGAAAAGATAAAGATGTTACAAGCTTGCCAAAGAACAGGCCAATCTATAAAAAAGCCAATTACTTTTACCACAACCCGTCAGGGAAACTTGAGTGGTCCACCTCATTACAACCAACAGAGGACAAATCTGAGGACAGGACACAAAAAACCACTGTCCTCATACCAAGCAAGGAAATATCAACCAGCACAACAAAACAATCAGTACCAATCACAGCGTGCTGTGAGAAAGCCCAAAGCCCCAACATCACAGGACAAGACTCATGCTCGACGCTAGAGGTTAGTCATGCTGGAAGATTACATTATTTCTTACCTTGTTGGCAAAGGATCTGTGACGATGTTTCAATATTGAATCATGTCAATGGATACTCAATACCTTTTACTGACACACCTTATCAGTCACAATCTCAACAGTCCTTACAAAATGATATTTTAAATGACCCTAATATGCATACAGCCATTAATAATTTACTGGCATTAGGTGCAATTTCTCCTTGTACACCATGTAAGGACCAATTTATATCTAAAATATTTTTGATCCCAAAACCAAATGGTAACAAAAGATTTATTCTAAACCTTAAGCCTCTTAACAAATTTGTTAACACATGCCATTTTAAAATGGAAGATCACAGAACCGCAGTAGCCCTAATTTCCCCAGGGGAATTTATGGCAAAAATTGATTTAAAAGAATCCTATTTATTGGTAAATATTAATCCAGCCCACAGGAAGTATTTACGGTTTCAGTATGATCAAATGTATGAATTTAATGCACTCCCATATGGCTTGTGTTCTGCACCTTATGTGTTCTCGAAGATAATGAGGGTGGTGGTTACATATTTAAGATCTAAAGGTCACAAATCAGTACAATATCTCGATGATCTCTTGTGCATTGGTTCTGATTATAAAACATGTTTGAAAAATGTTAATGAAACAATTGCAATTTTAAAATGTCTTGGATTTGTTATTAATTATGAAAAAAGCATAATTAAACCATCACAGTCCTGTCAATTCTTAGGTTTTGTATTTGATACAAAAACAATGACACTAACATTACCCACTGACAAAAAATTGTTTATTCAAAAATCCACTGAAAAATATTTGAAAAAACAGAGTTGTAGTATAAGAGACCTTGCTCAGTTAATAGGAGTATTGACTGCCGCATGCCCGGCAAGTACATATGGTTGGCTTTACACGAAACTATTAGAACACCATAAATATCATGGTTTAATTATAAGTAAAGGCAATTATGATACAAAGATTATTATTCACCCAGATATTAAACTAGACCTACAGTGGTGGGCCGATAATATCAATAGTTTACACAAAAGTATAGCATACTCAAAGTATGATTTGGAAATATTTACAGATGCATCAAGAAGTGGGTGGGGGGCCGTTTGTAATGATAATAGGGTTCATGGGTTCTGGAAAGAGTGTGAAAAATTATATCACATAAATTATCTAGAACTACTCGCCATATTTTTAGCCTTAAAAATGTTTGTTAAAAACAAACAACATTTACATATATTGTTGCGTGTCGATAATAAGACTGCCATATCATATATTAACCGAATGGGAGGTATTCAGTACCCACATTTAAATAGCTTAGCCAGAAGCATATGGCAATGGTGTGAAGATAGACAAATTTGGCTATTTGCTTCTTACATAAAATCAAGGGATAACAAAGAAGCAGATGAAGAATCACGTAGAGTCAATCCTGACATAGAGTGGGAACTGAATACCTCCACATTCCAGTACATTGTGACGCAGTTTGGCCAACCTGATATTGATCTTTTTGCCTCAAGAATTAATGCAAAATGTGAATCTTACATTTCATGGAAACCTGACCCAGATGCATCGAATATAGATGCTTTTACCGTATCTTGGACGAACTATTTTTTTTACGCCTTTCCCCCATTTAGTCTAATATTAAGGTGTTTACAAAAAATTAAGAATGATAAAGCGACAGGCATTATGGTCATGCCATATTGGCCGTCACAAGCCTGGTATCCCTCAATGCAAGCAATGTTAGTCTCAAAACTGTTAATTTTTAAACCCAATAAACAATTATTACATTCCTCTTTCAGAGAGAATCACCCCCTACATCTCCACCTTACACTAATGGTCGGGATATTATCAGGGAAGCATGGCTTAGACGAGCCATCCCCCTATCAGCAATAGAGGTTATGTTAAGTTCACTTTCAAATAATACCTTAAAACAATACAATGTCACCTATAAAATCTGGTTGGCCTTTTGTCAAAAACAAAGTATAGATCCATTTACACCGTCTATACCAATTATTATGTATTTTTTGACTGAGCAATTCAACTTAGGAGCCTCGTATGGGTCTTTAAACTCACACAAGTCAGCTCTTGCTGTAATAATAGGCTCAAAGATTGGGGGTGATGACCGCATCAAAAGGCTACTTAAAGGTTTCTATAAAATCAAACCACCTGGGGCTAAGTATCAGACTACTTGGGACCCAAGTAAAGTCCTAAACGTTTTAAAAACTTGGACTCCAAATAATTCTTTAAATTTTGAAAAATTGTCCAAAAAATTGGTAATGTTATTAGCACTAAGCACAGCCCAAAGAGCACAGACTTTGTCTCTAATTAAAATACCTAACATCACAGTAAATCATGCAGGTGTACACATTGCTATTACAGATACTATTAAAACATCTGGTCCCGGTCGCAGCCAACCGAACCTCTTTTTACCTTTCTTTGAAAAGTTCGAAATTTGTCCAGCTACTACATTACGTGATTACATTGACTATACTCAGAGCATTAGGGGAAATAATATTCACTTAATACTTTCATTGAATAAGCCCCACAGACCAGTTTCTCCCTCTACCATCAGTAGATGGATAAAAAATACCCTATCTGTTTGCGGCATAGATATCAGTATTTTTTCAGGACATAGCACTAGACATGCCTCGACATCCACCGCTAACGCTAAAGGAGTGTCATTAGATGTAATAAGGCAAACAGCAGGCTGGACAAATAGCTCTTCTACTTTTGCTAGATTTTATAATAGACCAATTGTGAATAATTCAAGCGAATTTGCTCATGCTGTGCTTAATTCTGAACAAAATACTTGACTATTATTAATGTTACCTATAATTATTACGTGCCATACCTAGTAATTATAAAAATAAATTAGAAGATAAGTTCAATACTAAGATAAATAATTTGTTTATTTGATTTAAACTTATTTTGAAATTTGACATTAAGTTAATATAAAGATGAATGAGACATCTATTATTGCCATTTTTAGTACCTATATCATAATTATGTGTCTAAAAGATTTTAATAAAGATTTTAATTTCCTATTGAAATACTATTTACTTATTTAAAATTTCATGTTTGAAAATCTCAATTTTTCTAAAAAACTCTTAACATCTGCAATGTAAATTTTATATCGAGAACGAAGCCTAAGTATAATAAGTGATCAAACGAACTTACCTGTTGTGAAGTTCGATCATTATTATACGAAGGGCTTCGTTCGAAGATATAAGGACCCTCCCTACCCAACCCCTGAAAAATTGAGATTCTTGTTTACTCTAAAATAATGACAGATTGTGATACAGAACGGGAATAGTTACACTTGTGCGTTTAGTGTTTGCTTTCAGCTCTAAATATGCGTTTGGTTGTCGACTGGCGTGAGGAAGCTGCAATGTAAATTTTATATCTTCGAACGAAGCCCTTCGTATAATAATGATCGAACTTCACAACAGGTAAGTTCGTTTGATCACTTATTATTATTTACTATTACAGATAGTGCAATCCACGAAGACGCGCCCCACTCTTCTTCCGAATCGTTAATGGTTATCGATAGTTAATTCCAATAGTGTTCTAGTGTTTTCGATACACACTAATTAGTCACTAATAATAATTTTTGTGTATCGACAAAACTAAAACACTAGCGGAATGTTGCACACTCGTGCTGGAAGCATTAGGAAAAAGAGTGGGGCGCGTCTTCGTGGATTGCACTATCTTTACAATTACGCTAAGGTGATACTAACACATAGGTATGGTATCTTTGGTCTGAAATAAAGAATTTGATTTGATTTTGTGACCGTTGTCCTCTTTCTTAAGAAATCAAAGCTAAAGTAGTTATTGTCGTTTACCTAAGAAGATGCTCTTGGTCATCCTTGTTACTCACTTATGACACCACGATGGTTACGCTATAACATCACGTGGGTCTAAGTGTCAAGTTTGACATTATAGGAAACCAGCACCTTAATTCACAACCATACGACAAGCTATCGTATCGAAAATGACACATTTCAATAACCACAGGTGCAATTCTCGTAATTTTAAGAACGGTCGCAGACTGAGGGGCAATTTTCGTAATTTTAAGAACGTTCACAGTCTGATCTCAGTCTCAATGTGTCAAAAAATACTTCTAATTTCCCTACATTTTGACATTTGTCTGTCGCCGAGATGAGACTGCGACTAGATTTTGAACGTTTTAAATTACGAGAATTGGCCCGCTGATTTGCCTTGCCCCCGACAGCATACAGCAATCGGAAGAATAGTGGTCTTCTAAATTTTCGGGTTTTGGACTTATGAACAGCATTTATAGGACTTCTACGCTAACATTGATTGATGTTCGATTCGGTACGGAAGCGTATCGAGTAGTTGTGAATAGCTATGCAAAACGGATTGGGACAAGAAAACGAGCAGCGTAACGTTATAGGTTTATAATCTACACGGAATATACTTTAAACTGATATGTGTTTTATACCATTTTACATCTAAAAACAGCAAATAGGTGGCGTGCTAAACAACTTCCGGAAATAAAATGTTAAATATTATTTTAATAAAGCTTGCTAATGACTTCGGTTTACTAATCGAAGACGGTATTTTTAGCACCAAAAGTCGGTTGCAAAAATTCTTAAATAATTGAATAAAACATTCACAATAATCTGCACCCAATCAACACGATTTAGTTAAGTACATTAAAACTTCCACATAATTGTCTTCTACTACAAAATATACGAACGAAACAATCTATCTCGAACAAGAGTTACAAATCTGTCGTCCGAATATAGGATCAGCCGATTACCCGCGCTAACTAACCCTAGGTGTGACGAATCCCCACAAGTTGGAACGAATCATTTTTACAACCTCCCAGTGACCGGAATAATATACAGAATGTTTCTTGGAGGATACTAAAATTTCATTTCATGCTGCCTAGTAAATTCTGCTTTACGTTGTTTTGGGATGCTGGAACCTGGCGCTGTATGACGGTTTTAGTACCTAGATATATCTTTTGTACCTAGAAGTTTTTGAAAACTCCGTATGTAAATTGTGGGTTAGGAAGTTTTGGATGCAACGAGTGGAGGAACGTAGGTATTATTCGCATTTTATTACTTTGAGGAATATTTAAAAGGAAAGTCAGGAAGATAATTACAGTTTTTGATGTCATACCCTATATAAAATGTTAACAGGGAGGGGCCCGTGGCTTAATAATAACAGCCGCACAGGTCGATCGATCAGGTTAAGCTACACTTGCCGCGGTTGATCTGTGGATTGGTTACCAACTTTACATACCGATACCCCTCCGTGCCTCGGTAAGCACGTTAAGCCGTTGGTCCCGGCTGTCATTCGCGGATGTTTAACAGTCGTTACGGGTAGTCAGTAGCTCGAAAGTCTGACAACCAGTCTTATCAAGGGGTATCGTATTATCCAGTAACTGGGTTGTGGAGGTCAGATAGGCAGTCACTCCATGTAAAATACGGGTATTTAGCTGCATCCGGGTAGACTGGAAGCCGACCCCAACGTATAGAAAAGGAAAAGGCTATTGATTAGAAGTATCATCGACTCATATACTGCTAATTTTAACTGACTTAAAAAAAGAGTTTATAGACCCTCACAACCAGTTAAGACAGTATAAAAAATTACTATTGGTAAGTAAAATTATGGCTATTTAAACGCAAACATTAAAACGTAACAAAAACAGCAGACAAAAGTCCACTTTTGAATGTTTTCCTTTGAAACTTGCAAAGCATGTAATTTGTAAATTATGCGTTCCTACAAATTGGGAAGAGTTAGTTGGGAAGCAAGACCTGGCTATCAGCCAGGATACCACATGAAAGAGGAACTTGATTATAACAACTATGTTAAGACTTCACGTTTTCAGGAGCTTGTTTTCATTCTAAACATCAATGTTCAGTCAGCCTCGTAATTGCTTTATTATTTATTTCCTGTATTTAATTACTAAATACATTATATTTTTAAATATTAGAATATAAAAACAATTTAAAAATATAAAAAATAGTAGCCCACCGGTATCGGGAACAGGGTCCAAGCTACCGGCGGTCAGGGCTCCAGAGAGTTTTTTATTTCATTATTATTATCAGCCATTTCTGTCCCACTGCAGGGCAAAGTCCTTCCATTCCCTCATTCCACTTATCCCTATCCAGTCAAAATCAAAATCAAAACTCATTTATTCAAACTAGGCTGAGTATCAGCACTTTTCGAACGTCAAAATTACAAAAGACAGTCCCCCCAAAACGCCGCCCCTTCACCACTTCCTAGTGCTTTCGCTGGGGAGAAGAAGTGGCACATGCGCCAATCCTTATGGAAAGAGTCGAGTTCGTCCCGCTATCTCATTCTGGGCCTGCCGCGTAATTGCTTTATCTTCTAAAAAAAACTTCGAGGAAAGCGCTAAGGTAGCCCAAGAAATTCAAATTTTCTTACGTTTTTTGCAATTTTTTTTGCCAGGTTTTATGTTGAACATAATATGAATCGTGAGCGCAACAAGTATGTAGTTACAGAATTGTAATTTAAAAATTTCATTAAAAATCATCAATACAACCCTTTAAGTTGATGTAATCCTATTGAACCACCTTTACCAAAATTTATTTCTAGCAAATAAATGTTTGATACGATTTGATTTCAAACAATTTTATTTATTAATCACAAGTTGTACAGACGCCAGCACATCAAGCTACCCGAAACTGATAAATTTTATATACGTTTGCCCCGCTCGGCCCCGCTGAATTTGCGATTTAGGTGTGCACCAATGCAATGTACTCGCCTCTAGGAGTATATGTACCGGTTTATTTTTCAATGTACCTCTGTACTTTTGAAGAAATATGCATAAAAAGGGGGCCGTGCCAGCCAAACGTTTTCAGCACGGCCCCCGTGTAACTTGAAAAATATAAAGCGTATTAAAAAGGTTCCTAAACTCAAGGAATGTACTCTATTAACAAGTTATATGTACCGTAACAGATATTGTGAATTCGTAATAACAAATAATATATAGATGTGGAAAGGGGGCCGTGCTGAAAAAAAAAATATAAGAAAATATCTAAAAAAGACAAAATAACCTTAGCCAAAAACTATTAAAATATAATTGATGTTTGGCAAGTAACATATGTACCGCATTGGTTTCTCATACAACTTGCAAAATTTAAAAAATAAACCAATTTTAGTTTATTCAGCACGGCCCTCTATAGTTGCCTATATCTTTTTAAATATGACATGTTTGTTTACAAAATTCGACTTCCTAAATTATGTATAGGAGTACATTCGTTCCCAATAAATTGCGATTCTGCTGTATTAGTACTTTAAAAGATAAATTGGATAAAAAATATCATATAATAAAACTGATAGGGTGACCATGGTTCCATATATTAGGTACATATATTCTAAGGCCGCCCATTGTATGTTTTGTAGTAATAAGTGTTTTTTTTTGTTATGTATTTTCTGGTGTACAATAAAGTATATATAAATAAATAAATAATAATAAATAATTAAATTATGTGACTACATTGAAATAAACATTCTTTTTTTACAATTTGTTTTTTTTTCTTGAAAATTAATATTAGCGATGACATCTTTTAAGGGAATTAAATCAGTTAAAACTTGTCCTGTGCGGTCGCTATTAGTTCACTGACGCTACCGTGATTTTTGAAGTGGCGCTGGTATCGCGGTTACTTCATGTTGCGCAGTTGCGCTCGAGTGTTTATTGATCAGTCACATCTTTACGCGCACAATATACCTACAGCAGTAAATGTAAACATTGCTCCATTAATTTCAGTATTCACGTGTTTTCTACGTGTCGTTGAGCAGTGAATTCTATTTCAAGCACGGAAATGGATTGTTAATAAACAGGTAGTTAAAAGTAATCATATAATTTATTTGTACTTAAGAAACGGATTTGATATGTACTAAAATCAATTTACTTAAGTACTAGGTTTATTTAATGAAATTTAAAAATATCAAAATGTATGAAGCACCCGCTCACGGCACAGTGAAGTGTAAGCGAGAGTGTGCTAAGTCTTACACCCGTATACAATAGAAGTAATTGCTTGTTGCGTAATCATTTCTTGATTAAGTCTAAGGTTAGAATTCTTAAATCCCAAAACCTAACTTTATAGGCGTATACCTACTATAGGTAGGTAGGTGAGTATGACGTTACTTATGGGTATTTGCTTCAGTGTAGCCCGCGAAATACAAATTTTCATACGATTTTTTGCAATTGCAGGACAGCGTCAGGTTGTATGTTAATCTAAATATGATTCTCGAGTGATCTTTGATGTTTTATAATTATGTAAAAATAATAACAATATTCTAATTATTACAGTTGCTTGAAACACTACTGTGATTACGTAGGTTGAATTAGTTTGCCTGTGATTATTCCAAATAATATTAATGTGATTAATGTAAGTAATATTATTGTAATTATATAGATACTTCAATCGATGTGAATTGTTGGAAACGTATCTGTGATTTTTCAAAGCCTTTTAAGCTCCGTAGTGTTAGTGACACATAGTTATAGTTTTCTGTGATTATTCTATAGGTAAACGTAACTAATCTGTGAAATGTAATGAATCTGTAATTTTATTGTAATGTACGGTTCAATCCGTGTGATTTATTGGAAATATATCTGTGATTTATTTATATATACTTTATTGTACACCAGAAAATACATAACAAAAAAAACACTTATTACTACAAAACATACAATGGGCGGCCTTAGAATATATGTACCTAATATATGGAACCATGGTCACCCTATCAGTTGTATTATATGATATTTTTGATCCAATTTATCTTTTAAAGTACTAATACAGCAGAATCGCAATTTATTGGGAACTAATGTACTCCTATACATAATTTAGGAACTCGAATTTTGTAAACAAACATGTCATATTTAAAAAGATATAGGCAACTATAGAGGGCCGTGCTGAATAAACTAAAATTGGTTTATTTTTTAAATTTTGCAAGTTGTATGAGAAACCAATGCGGTACATATGTTACTTGCCAAACATCAATTATATTTTAATAGTTTTTGGCTAAGGTTATTTTGTCTTTTCTAGATATTTTCTTATATTTTTTTTTTCAGCACGGCCCCCTTTCCACATCTATATATTATTTGTTATTACGAATTCACAATATCTGTTACGGTACATATAACGTGTTAATAGAGTACATTCCTTGAGTTTAGGAACCTTTTTAATACGCTTTATATTTTTCAAGTTACACGGGGGCCGTGCTGAAAACGTTTGGCTGGCACGGCCCCCTTTTTATGCATATTTCTTCAAAAGTACAGAGGTACATTGAAAAAGAAACCGGTACATATACTCCTAGAGGCGAGTACATTGCATTGGTGCACACCTAAATCGCAAATTCAGCGGGGCCGTGCGGGGCAAACGTACATTAAATTTTTCCAATCTACCTTGAACCTAATGCTTTAGCGATAAAATTGAAAATCTATTAAAGTTTGACAGATTGTAGTAGCTTGATGTGCTGACGTCTGTACAACAATAGAATAGACGGTGACGCCCAAATGCTTGTATCTTAAATTGGCAGCCAGAGAATGACTATTTCATAGTAATTTCAGTCAATAGGAACTTACCCTGGCAAGCGCCAGCTTAGTCTGCGAAATTAAAATTTTCCTTAAGATTGAAACTATCTAAATGTCACGTAGGTCTTGAAACAAATTCTACCTCTTATGTCACTTGTACGTCATAAAACGCAACGACGTGCTATTGACATTCGACTTTAGGGTGGTAAAGCAATATAATGAGGTGGACTAACTAATGCCCCAAGGAAAAAAACGTTCAAGCGATTAATACTCACCCATTAAGTAGCAAAGACGAAAAGAAACTTCGCGACATTCCCCTCAAACAAAGTGGTAGGAACAAATTGCCAGCGCACAATAGTTTCGACCAGCACGCACCATTACTGCCTACCCCACAACGCTGTGTCGGCGTCCACAATGGAACTATTGAAAAGCCAGAACAATAGTTAGGCAGTGTTTACATTCGGATTTTTCGACAGCGACAGCTTGCGATCGGGAAACCAGATTCAGTGTGTACCCGGACTAATTTTGTAGCGCCGACTCGCAGTTTTACTTGCAAATATTTTTTTCGCATAATTGTTTTTTTTTTGTGTGCACACAAAACACTTAAAAAATACATAAAGAAGGAAGAGCACCAACGGCAGTTTTCTTTTGGAAAATTTTTTCTTTATTTTTACGTTAAAAGAGTAGTTGATTGATTTATGAATATGAAGCTTTCTCTAGTCTATTTTTAAAATAAAAAATAATAAAAGGTGATAACTAATAAACAATAATGTAGACAGAAAAAAAAATGTGCTAAGTACTTAAAACTTTTGCAACAATAACAATATCGGAAAAGCGTTCGGAAGGCAGAAATCTGAATAATGAAAATGGCACGGAAGCTTTTCTTGGATAAATAAAAGGTGCAATTTTATCAATGGTATTTTTTTTTACTATTACAAAATGAAACTTGCTTTGTAAAAAGTTAAGTAATTACAGCATGTGTTATTTGGTACTTTACTTACTTAGCAAATAATTTAGGATGAAAAATATAGATAGCTACAGGTTCAAATTGAATTAAATAACGAAACTCGGCAGACGTGATGAGTTCGATAAATTATGATGTAGGTATAAAATAAACAAAATCAATTGTGTGGTTAACGACCTCTGGTAATCGAGTAACTTGAAGTGATTTGCAAATAAACAGTTTTATTATTGTTTCATCGTGTTTAAATATCATACGGCATACCATCAAGTCTGTGAAGTTAATAAAAAAATAAATAAAAGATTTTTAAACGGATATTTCAACAGTAATGTAGTTAGCACTACATACGGTCGTAGACCCTAGAAAATAATTTCATCAAGTTAATATTTTTTTATCTGCAGAGTTTCGCTAGCTAATTTTATTTGACCCTGTATACTAGAATACTAGCGTTCATAGTTTCAACGAACACCTCTTAAGAATGACATTGTAAGTACCTATAACTACTTGACTTGCAGCTACTCGTAGCCCCCTACACCTCACGAGTATGAGTACAAATATAGACATTTTACAATGCCCTAAAAGCTTGCACGTCTCAAAAAAGATTTGGGCGTTTGACAGGTGTTGAGAGGAGTGCGCTGAGTGTACTCCATCGGACGCCCTCTTACCGACTGACTCCGATAACTAGGCACTTTTCGTGTAGGTACCTACTCGTATTGGTGCATGTTGTTTTTTTTTAAACACTGGTAGGATTTTCGCTTTTGATTTCGTATTTTCAGTGTAGAATTTAATTAAAAAAATTATAAGTAATAAAAGAAAAATACAATAATATTGCATTGTTAGCTACTTATAATTTTATTTTAATTGTTAATTAAGTAATTAAATACCAACAAAATTGAATCTTTATTGTCTTAAACTTTTTTTTTTCTCGTTAGCTTTGCAAAAAAATACCAACATTATTTTTACAAAACATTCTAGCAAATGTATTGACGAAAAATTCTCCTTTTTGTTCCAACATGTAAGCCAATACTAATTTACGCACGCGACCGAGTTAACACGTCAATCATCAAGTGGGGTGCGTTGTACCCGCCCGATGCTTTTGGTAAAAACTCTTCCTACCCTCACAGCAAACAAAGAAACTTAAATTGGATCTCACTTATTGTTGTTCAAATCGATCTTTGAATTTTTTATTAGTTCCACTGTACACACTGAAGGGCTCAAGAGGCTTATTGAATATTAGTTCTTTTATTAGAACGAAATTTGATTTTTTGTGTTGATACAAAGGGTTTAATTGATTTTATATAGGACTAGCTGTACCCGCGATTTCGTTTGCGTGCATGTTGGATTTCATGGGTTTTAATTTTTTTACGTGGGACCCTATATATATTTCAAAAATAAAAGTTACTCCTTAAAACATCAGCTATCTGCCATTGAAAGTCCCATAAAAATCGGCCCAACCGTTTCGGAGATTACTCGGAACCAACAGACATAGATCCAGACAAACAAAGGTAGGTTTTTTATAGTACCGTATATTTAGTTACAAGCATTGTATAGGTATTTTGTTAAAAGTCCCGTTTATCCTTAATATGAATTCAATAAAAACCTGTTATTTTAACATTACAAACATACACTTCAGTTTTATTTATTTGTATAGATTTTGTATCAGTAGGACTTCGACACTCGAGTTTTTCAACTAAAAATAATGTGAAAATCGCTGATGATAATATTATCAAGAAAATATTCGCTTACACAGTCCTGCAACTTTGCCACCACAATGTTAAACATGGAAAAACTTTTTTACTTTTAATTTTCCCAAATTGAAACAGAGTATGGTGCCTTAGTATTATCATTCGGCTCCCCGAGGCCCTAGTTAACGAGTCGTTCCACGCTCCACAACACTTGCCAAAAAGCAGACATGTGACAGAGACAGCACGACATTTTCTTACATAAATATGTGTCGCCATCTCACTTACACAGTGGCACAGGAATTAAGTTGCCCAGCATTTGCATGCAAGGTAACTGCTACATTCGCTCGTTAGGCCACATTTGCTCCAAGAGCCGTATTTTATGTTTTTCCTCTCCTACTGAATTTCAGAACATACATATTTAAACACATCGTGATTCTCGTACGGAGTACATTTTTATTTGGACTAGAGGAATGTTCATTAGTAACCAGAGCGCGGTTGTATTCCTCTATAATATTTATTTGTGGGATCTTCAAAGCCTTAAACTTTATTGTGTGGACTACATGTGCGGATTTGTGAATGATTGATATGAGCAAAATTATATCATGCAGATAATCTTGTCGTGTGTCGTTTTGTGTGTCCAAGTATTGGCTCGTTTATTCGTTCGATGGAATACCTACATACTCGTAAAGATATGGAATAAAATAATACAGAAATGAAGTTTTAAGCTACACAACATTGCAATGTTGTGTGAACAATATTATATATGCAATGATACAATATAATATCGTTCCATTTTGGAAATCACTATTTGAAACGGAATATTGTACTCTGATGGACGCAACGTCATATTTTATTTGAATCCAATACAGTTACTGCCACAATTTATCCTCGATAAATTAAGCCAGTAATCAGTAGAAATTAAACAGATAATGTTTCGGTACATTTTCCGATGTCTCGCAAATCCCACATAATGTTGAACATGAAAATTTTTACCCCTTTTATTTTCCTACATGCTGGAGCTAAATTCAAAAAAATCCCGATCTCTGCATTCCGTCTGTCGCATGCATGCAATTTTAAATAGTCATTGTGTGAACTATGTTTTATAGAGCTCTATTTGATAGAAAATTTTATTTTATGCTCTACGGGCGGAAAATTTTTATTATTCCTGAAAGGTTTTGCAATGTAATATTAAATTAATTTCACGGCTTTTACGGATACGTTAGTGTTGGGTTCATTAAATATCAACGTAAAGTTAGAAATAAAAATAGTTGTGTTTGAAAAATAAATACAAAACAGAATCGAGGCTAGTCAAACTCTAAACAAACTATTCTCTGCTTCCATTTTGCACCTTGACGAGAAGTAATAAAGCTCACATTTACTTGAATGAATAGCCACGTGTTTTCACGCTAGCAGACTATGTATTTCCTCGTCGGCTGTCAAGTTGTTTTGAAAATAATTCACGCAGAAAATTCCTAAAAAAACATCTCTGGAGACATAAATGCGCTGCGTTTCTAGAAGTTACATACTTACATAGGAATGGGGATCCTCATTTTTTCAAGTTTGCTGGTAAAGGTTTTTGCTGTATGCCAGCGTTCACTTACGAAGATTGAGTTCAGGAGTCGTCATAAGGCTCTTAAGATATTAATTCCTTGAAGCATGAGCACTGACGTAATAAAATTGCCCGTAGTAGGACCTTAAATCATGTTTGAGCCTTAAAATGATAGGTTTAATTTCTTAAAGCCTGCGTTAGAGTTATTAAATAGACTTTAAATTTGTTTCTAAATGAATTCTAAATTAGTTTCCCTGAGGAACTTGCAAAGTTAAATTTATGCCTTCACTGGTCCTCACAATTATGGCCTGAGCAAGATTATGTCTGGAGGTTAAAAGATACCTATGAGTTTGTTTCGGTCTTTCATCTCAGAGTAGTTAATTAGAAAACACTAAACTCATCTAGTTTCAAAACATAAGTTAACGTGGACGTGTAAAAGTGTTTTTTTGAACCAATTTACCTACATAAATAAATATAATTTTCCATCATTTAGCATTTATCGTTAATCACATGAAAGATTAACTTAAAGTTACTAATAGACCATAGTTATTAATAGACGTAGTTACTAATAACCTGCGAGGTAATCACGTAACCCACTATCAGTAGCAATGGTATCATTTTGACATTTCAACAACATTCATTGCGTTATTTACGTTGTTGAGCGTTGTTCTCGAACATATGAAGCAATGGATTAGCAATATCTTTCAACATGATTTAGATTGTGATTGAATGTATGTTATGCAATTAGGCGCGTTTCCACATATGCGAGGTTGCGTAGCGAGGGATGTGTATGAAACAAACCAATCGCTTCATTTTTATAGCTTGAACTAAGTTAGCGTTGTTATTGGTTAGTTTTACACACAGTTCTCACTACGCATTTTCACTCATCTCTGCTCGAAACGCAGCCTTGTCCCCCTACCACTTGTATTAAAATTTCCTGAAAGTGGCTGCTTGCATTGCATAATGATTCATCAATTAGATAAGTAATAAAAAAAAAAATAAGTAATAAAAAAATATTTGGTAAAATATTCAACTACACGTTCTATTTTTAACCGACTTCAAAAAGGAGGATGTTCTCAATTCGACTGTGTTTTTTTTTTGTATGTTTGTTATTTGGCAATGGTAAATCGATTTCAAAAAATATTTTTTTAATAGACAGAGTATATACATATTTTTTCTTGGGTAGTTTTTGAGTTAGCTTCAATAATGTGTATTTTTTCCACTTAGTTTATATTGATGATGTTATAATGACTTTCTGTAATATTTACAAAGTAAGTAGTGTTACACGAATTTGTGTGGGGTAAGAAAAACGGTGGCAAACAACAAAAATACGAACCCAACGACACCAACTTTCGAAATTAAAGTTATTTTTCACTTTGTAGTGTCTTTTTTGGAAGCCGGTTGTTTTTTCTGAACCAAGATACACTTTTGATACATTTTTTTTTTAATGTGGGAAATTATCAAATAAATTCTCCCGCTCGGAGCGGGAGAGTGTGTCAGACTTTACTGACTAAAACCCACCCGTGTTCCTTCAGTTGCCTGTGCCAGGGGCCACGGTAACTCTTTCCAACAACCAGCGACCCCGATTCTCATCCTCATTGGCAACATCTACATGTTGTAACCATAGTAGGTACAGATATAAAGATTGTAATTGTAACCATTCACTCATTCGTTCAATTGAAGGTAAAGTTTCGTTACGAAAATCTAACGTCAGTCGATTCCATTTCAACTGGGGATCAAACGGCACAAGACTTTGCGTCGGCGCATCTTGTAAACAAACGGATCGCCCCCCGTGTTTATATTGTCTTACTCTATCAAGGTGTAAGAATAACATTTGAGTCAATGAACCACAGGTTACTTTGTAAATGCCGCTTTGTGTAAACGAAAGTAAAAACAGTCGTTGTTTATTATATTTATACATTTTAAAACTTATTTTTCTTGTAACCCTTTGAGAGGTATATTGCTTTTCTTGCTACGCAATGTTTTATTTTTGTTTTAGAACGTGAAAACGTAAAAACTTTAATTTTGTTCACATCGGCGTTAGGAGGGTTAAATATTATAATACCATTATGAGGCAATGACGAAAATGTTTGCAGATAAACAAGCATGGTATGTACGTCTACATCAGGAATGGCGAAACTCTGTTACATACGAGTATCTACGTATAATTTTTTCCAAATAAATATTTAATGCGGGCATGACGTGCCAACAATCTAAGCTTAGTGACTACTGGAAAAAAAAATATATTTTCACATTATAATTATTATTTTTAATCTCTCTTGACATTTCTCGGGACCTTGGGGTCCCGGACCTTGGGGCCCCGGACCTTGGAGTCCCGGACCTTTGGAAGGCGTACAAGGGACCAAAGCTAACTTGCAGTAGCACATTAGACGTTTTTAATGAAAAGAGACACCAACCGACGAATATCCCAGTTCGCATTACGCAAGTGCCACGGCGCGCGTGCCATTGATTTGCCATCCCTGCCATGGTCTGTATAATTCAGTCTGCATATGGCTAAGGCTAGATACAATGAAAACTGTCTTAGGTCATAATGAACATAATTATCTATAACTAGACATTAGGTAGGTTTCCCCCAAGTTGTGCCACCCTATTCTCTGCCTCCCACATTCAGCCAAACACAAATATCGGGCACAAAATAGATAAGAAATGTATTGAGCCACCAAAACAAACAAACAATTGAACATCCCAAAAGATTTTTCCATGCAAATATTGTTCTAAAAACAAAATAAAAGTGAACAAACACACGTATTTGCGAATACACATAGAAATTCCTCTTTACGCTGATTTTTAAACAAACACTGAACAAAATGGCCGGCTTATTGACGTGCCTAAGCAAATAGAGGGGGATTTATTTGCTAGCAATAATATATGAATATGTACTAACTACTTCATGTTACAAATAGGGTGCATTATTAGGTACTACGCTGTCGATTGATTGCGTACACCCAGAGCTGTTAGTACTCACTTATGTACTTTATGCATAGTTGATGCTAATTTCTACGGAATATGGTGTATAATTTTTGTCCAATTCTGATTTCACAAATCATTTAATTTCATGTTTTATGGAGATGGAACTAACACGAACACCTTCACGGGTATAGTCTGGTAACTCTAGGTATAAACGTGCTGCTTTACAGTCACACGCGTCAATTGAAGGCTTGCCGCGTACAAAAGACCACTCCGTGTCACGGAAAGTACGTTAAGCCTGTCTTAGCAAGGGCTGGTTGTCATTTGTAGATCTTTGATAGTCGTTACGGGTAGTCAGAAGCTCAAAAGTCCAGTGACTGGGTTGTGGAAGTCAGGTCATAGGCAGTCGCTCCTTGTAAAATAATGGTATTCAGCTGCATTCGGTAAGACTGGAAGAACCCTAACATAGTTGGGAAAAGCCTAGGCTGATTGAAAATGGAACAAAAACAAAGGTTTGGTTTGGGATGGTTATTGCATCTTCTAGGGCAGTAAAATAGAAAATTCTCCGTTGCTATATTACAGGGCCTTCCAACGCTATATCTTCCGGTACGCGGCCGCCAATCCAGAACCTTTCGGCCCTATCGGCCATCTGTTCTGCGAGCAATGTGCCCTGCCCACTGGCCTCCAACAAGGTGCACCAACGACCTTGTGAAGGCCGCAGGAATTCGTTCAAGTGACAATCCCCACGCTCCTGTGCCAGTCTTATACTGACCCAAAATTTACAGGGCTGACTTTGCAGACCCAAGACACGGTGAAAAATCACTTTTGGTCCAGACATGTAAAGATAGAGGTTTAAAATAGTTATTTATGCAACTGTTGTATAATACCTGATTATGTACAGTTGCGTAGAAGACTTTATCTACACCCACTCAATAAAGCCTATAATAAAAGGTTCTGAAACGGTTTTTTGCAATACTAACAACGAACAAAAATGGCGGCCGGCGGGATATGACGCGAATTCGAGTAACCTATAAGATCTTTTTTTAAACGGCGCTGTGGTAGTGAAACGCGCGTGCATGACAATGTCCTTTTTTTGAAAAGGAGTTGCATAATGAAATTTAATACAACATTTTAACACTCGTTTGGATGATATTATGGATACTATGACACTGGTTGTTTTAATGTTGGCAATAACCTGTTTCAGAAACTTTTATAGAGGATTTATTGCATGGGTAGATAAAACGCATAACATGCAATCGTGACATCACGCTTGTGGCCTAATGGGTCAGGGCAGAGGTGAACATACAGGGTTACTTTTCAATGACCAGCCAAATTTAAGGATGTGGTACAGACCATCCAACTAAAAAACTTTCTCCGTGGGACTAACGTCGTTATCTATATCTATACTTATAATAAATCTGTAGAGAGGTCAATTCTGTACATGAAATATATTTCCAAAATAACTATCAGCGGGTGATTAGTGATCGATACTGACGCCAAAAATGCAATCAGTAAAATTTTTGTCTGTCTGTCTGTCTGTATGTTCGTTATAGAAACAAAAACCATTCGACGGATTTCAACGAAACTTGGTACAATTGTTCTTCATACTCCTGGGCAGGTTATAGTATACTTTTCATCACGCTACGATCAATAGGAGCAGAGCAGTGAAGGGAAATGTTGGGAAAACAGGATTTCTTTTTAGGTGAAGTAGTAATAGGTTAGTAGTAGTTAGTTAGTAGTAGGTAAGTTTTGGTTAATTTATGTTCAGTTTTTTTTTAATATTAAGTAGGTAAAAGCGTAGGTACTTTTATTAATTATAGGTATAGGTATTATTAATTATAGTAGTTATAGGTATTTAGTTTTAAGTGAAGTAGGTTTTATTATATATTATTTTATATATTAGACGTAGTTATATATTTTTAGTTATTCAAGCCCCAAGCGGACGCCGGCGTCCGCCCGCTATTGTCTTGAAAAACACGTTGAATGAGAAATACGCGTTCTCAAGAATCGGCAGAAGAAAGAGCACATCGGTTAAACTCTATGAGAGTTAGTGCCTCAATTTCCGGAAGTCATTATTCCACGCGGACGAAGTCGCTGGCAAAAGCTAGTCGCGAATAAAAATTCAGCTGTCCCATACGTTTAGGTCGAATAGGTATTGAAGTTTTCTATGGGACAGTTGATAAATTTTTCGGGATTACGATGTTGGTCCCATGGAGAAAGTTGTTTAGTTTGATGGTCTGTACCACATCCCTAAATTTAGCTGGTCACTGAAAAGTAACCCTGTATGCAGTATACTCACATTTCGCGTTATACATCCAGCATCAACCGGACACATATCCAGACTCCTGGCTGATACTGAAAAAAAAAAACACAAAAAACAAATATAGCAAAAAAACACATAACGGTCTTTACGGAAGCCTAGAGAAATGTAAAATGTATTTAGAACCCAGCTTGTGGTAGGTAGCCCCACCCACTAATCACCATGAATTACCAGCGACATACATAGATTCCTCGAATACCAACAGTTCCGTCAATCAATGAATGACATTTGATTTAAGTGTTTTTATTTACTTTGTAAGGACATTCTTTGACGCATTTCTTGGCCTGATGCCAGTTTCAACTTCATGGTTAAACCATGAGGAGCAAGGAGTGTCTTTGATTGAACGTCTGTGACATTCAGTGCCATATAGTAACTAGATTTCGCGCCGATGGCTAGTCTCCGCTGAGATTGGCCACCATGGCCGAAATTTGGTCTGGAGGATTATTATTATTAAGTACTAGATTTTTATGAATTTTGTAGAATGGATTCGTTTTATTCGTAAACACAAATATAGGCCGAACACTTAACTGTGACGTTGCTTGAGGTAGCTGCGCGGTACGGAAGGGGTGATAGTTGTCAAAAGTGGACGAATCACTGAGCTTGCGCATCGCGTCACCACACCCTTCCCGCACCGCACTGCTACCTCAGGCAACGTCTCAGTTAAGTGGTCGGCCTATATATGCTCCATTAAAACAGGTAGAGAGAATTACCTTACAATACACTATAATTACCTACTTAATTTATTAAATAGTCTCTACTCTGAAAATGATAATCAGCTTCATACAGAAGACTGGTTGTCAGATTTTCGGGCTTCTGATGACCCGTAACGACTATCAAGGATCCACAAATGACAGCCGAGACCAACGGCTTAACGTGCTTTCCGAGGCAAGGAGGGGTCTTGATATGTGAAGATGGTCACCCATCCACAGACCAACCGCGGCAAGCGTTGCTTAACCTGATCGATCGACCCGTGCGGCTGTTATTACTTAGCCACAAGCCCTTGTCTGAAAATGATAAATGGGTCTAAATTTTCAGAGCACTAACGGTATTAGAGAGACACACAGCATTCCCTTACAGTTTGAGTCGTTTTGAGGTACGGAATCCTAATAATTTTGTGAATTTTGTGTGTGTGTGAAGAAGCCTCTTCGTGTAGCGTAGTTTATTCCGCCAGTTACTCAATTGAACCTAGCGCTCCGCCCATCCTGGACAGTTACAGCCGACACCTTATTTGACTGGCCAATTCTTCCCTTGCGGTGGTAGGGCTAACGCCCGCCTGGTTTGCGACCACCTGCAGCCTGCTGCGTTTCGTCCAGCGCCTTAGGCATCTTCTGGGCACGCTCGTTCCATCATAGACCTCATCCATCGTTTTCCATCAGGCGAGATCGAGGTCAAGAGCGGCCTATTTAGCAATAAAAAAGGTACAATAAACCGGGATTTTGTTTTATAAGAAAACCACATCACGCCTATTTTTCTCGAAGAGTTTAGCAGAGTTGTGCCTAGTACACCCAATTCGCCAGTTATACCTACAGGCTGAAATTTTAATTACTGTTTTCCTCTTAAGGGTTCATTGTACTCATCATTATGGACAACTTTTACTATGGGACCAAACCTGAAATCGTGGGAAAAAAATCTGCTGTTCCCTACATTTACGAGTACCTATGTTCGCATAACTCGCCAAAACGCAGGAAACAGCAAATTTTTTTTCACGATTTCAGGTTTGGTCCCATAGTAAAAGTTGTCCATAATGATGAGTACAATGACCCCTTAAGAGGTAAACGGTGATTAAAATTTCAACCTGTATTTAAGTTCCATGTAATAGGGGGTGCTCCTATTACTATTAACTGCGCACAAATTCAGACTCTAGACTGCTGCTGAGAAATTCCTGATGGAACCGAACAACACTTTGCTCGACTTGGGAATCGAACACAGAAGCTCATGCTCCTCCGGCTTTGTTTTATCTATACAGGGTTATTGGTAAAACACCAACCACCCTACCGGACTGGATTACTGACATCATAAACAACAAGCAACTTTTGTTCTATGACTTTTTACAAAACTTAATACATTTACCAAAAAGAAACATTAAAGATTTCGTTGTTCTATCCAACCCCCGCGCCCCTCCGCTGAATTTTGTACTAGACACGGTAGTTTGTTTACCTAACTAGCGCTTTCTTTTGCTTCGTGTAGAGTTCGTAACAGAAAATCGAATATTTCAATTCGTTGAATTGAAATATTTTTGTTTTTGTATGAAAATCTGATGAATTAATAAAAGTCATAGAACAGAAGTTGTTTTTATGATGTCCTGAGAGGTTGTTAATGTTTTACCAATAACCTTGTATACATAATATATAAAAGGAGAAGCCGACTTATCAACGCACAGCCGAAACTAACCTTTATAAAAACTACGATATTTATAAAATCTCAACGGTAGTCGTCTTCATTTGGTTCGCGGATGTTTATTTACTTACAATACGCGCATACGCAGCGTTCTATGAAACTTGAACTGAAACGCAACTTTGTTCAGTTTCCTGTGGTTTAGGTGCACTAATTATTTTAGTGTTGCAACACATCATACAAGCAACGCCTTGTTCACTAAGGAAGTTAGGTGAAATTTAGAACTACTAAGTCGTTTCGAAGAATTCATGCGTGACTTCTGGTTGTTAAGGGGGAGGGGGGAATTTTAGAGTGCGATTTTATGTTTGATAGTACATGCGTGAAATATCCAGACTTAAGCCCTTTTGAATACTAGAGAACTGGACTAGTATGCATTTTAGAACTCAATGTTGTTTTTGATGTGATTCTAATAAATAGGTATGCTTAAAATAACTGTTCTATGAATTGATCAGGGCTACAATATCGGCTAATTTACTATTAAATATTGGTTGTATCCGCGTTTTATATGAGTCATGGCTCCTCAATCCATAGGGACATTTTAAATGAGTGTTAAAATTCTATTACGTCTACCCCCTCTTTTTTTTTGTGATGGGAAATCATCAAATGACCACTCGCGCTCTGGGTGGAGCAGAAAGGAGAAAGGAGTGTCAAACTATTACAATCCCGCTGCCCCGGTAGGCTTCGGCCCTTACGAGCCCCTTCCCACTGGCATCTCTTTGAGGCGCGCGTGGAACACGTTCGCGCCATCCGGCATGGGCATGGCATGACATGCGGCTAACGTGTCGTAATTTAGCGTAACGTATAGAAATTCTATCACAATTCACTTATACTTTCAAATGAATGGATTTACATTGTAATACATAAATACCGGCCGAATGCACATCGTCTCGCACGATTAATGCTGTCTTAGATCAATTATTCATATCTAAATCCAATGCAGGTATGCAATGCTAATTAATAGAATATCGTATGGACTTTATGTTCTAGCTAGATTCGTATAATCAATCAATCTCCGTAGCCTTTTCTCAACTATATTGAGGTCGGTTTTAAGTCTAATTGGATGCAGCTGAATACCAGTATTTTACCTGTAGTGACTGCCTATCTGACCACCACAACCCAGTTACTGGGTTAAAAGATACCCCATAAGGTAAGACTAGTTGTTAGACTTTTGGGCTTCTGACGACTCGTAACGACTATCTAAGTTACACGAATAAAGACTGGGACCAACAGCTTAACGTGCTTTTCGAGGCACGCAGGAGTCCTGTTATGTCAAGATGATCACCCATCCATGGACCGACCGCGGCAAGCGTAGCTTAACATGATCGATCGACCTGTGCGGCTGTTATTATTTAGCCAGAAGCCCCTCTATAGTTCTTATAATTAATACTAGCTTTTGCCAGCGACTTCGTCCGCGCGGAATAATGACTTCCGGAAATTGAGGCACTAACTCTCATAGAGTTTAACCGATGTGCTCTTTCTTCTGCCGATTCTTGAGAACGCGTATTTCTCATTCAACGCGTTTTTCAAGACAATAGCGGGCGGACGCCGGTGTCCGCTTGGGGCTTGAATAACTAAAAATATATAACTAAATACCTATAACTACTATAATTAATAATACCTATACCTATAATAATTAATAAAAGTACCTACGCTTTTACCTACTTAATATTAAAAAAAACTGAACATAAATTAACCAAAACTTACCTACTACTAACTAACTACTACTAACCTATTACTACTTCACCTAAAAAGAAATCCTGTTTTCCCAACATTTCCCTTCACTGCTCTGCTCCTATTGATCGTAGCGTGATGAAAAGTATACTATAACCTGCCCAGGAGTATGAAGAACAATTGTACCAAGTTTCGTTGAAATCCGTCGAGTGGTTTTTGTTTCTATAACGAACATACAGACAGACAGACAAAAATTTTACTGATTGCATTTTTGGCGTCAGTAACGATCACTAATCACCCGCTGATAGTTATTTTGGAAATATATTTCATGTACAGAATTGACCTCTCTACAGATTTATTATAAGTATAGATATAGATGAAAATGAATTAATATGAATATTAATAATATGAATTCTTTGGAAAAAAGTTACCGGGTAATTAGGGTTCATATTCACAGTTCTAATCCCTTTTCAGTTCTTAAAAGTAGGTAATTGGAATATTTTTTTCTTTATGTTTTCTTCCGTTTTGTATTTTTTTTTATCTTTTAGGTAGGTCCTACTAACAAAACTACGGGTTTTTCATAACAATTTGATCAAAATGTCGTTTAAAATGTCAATGCTTTTTACTAAAAATATCTCAGGAAGCACTGCTGACAGGCAGTCACCAGCGATATCGCTAGCGTAACATTTTATCAATTCCAGAACGGAAAATTGGAAAATATCTCAAATTCCGTACCTCGCACACACTTTTTCGATATAGCCACTTAAAAACCAATTCCCCAAGCATTAAATCAGAATATAAAAGACAAAAGCTTTAATATGAGAAAAGACCTAATCAATCCCGAGGATAAAGCTCTTTATCTATAAAATTTCAATATCCCCAGTTTAACGGACTAGACTTGGAAAGCGGTATTCTCATTTCTAGTCAATGAAATTGCATATAATTCCCTCGCAATCGGCCCTCTCTTTTGTGTCTGGAATGAGGAAAAAGGAGAGGTAATGAGCTCGATATTCAAAGGTAATGATGGCGCGGAGATGAATAGTACCAATAATATGAAACAGATGAGGCTGTACGTACAAATGTTTGTATGTATGTTAGATTGCCTAACTGTAGATCGGATTCGTTGTTTTATTGATTGTGAAATGCGAACGCGAATTGGCTACGGTAAATGGATTGTGGACCAAGACTGTTTCCATCTGTCTTAACCCCAAAAGCTTTATGATGGAAATTAGCGCGATTTTGCTAACTTCTATCAGTATTTTAGAGGTGTCTTCGATAAACCAACTTGTAAATACAACGTATTTTGTTGTAGCTCATTTAAAACTAGCTGTTTATCATACCTGTGTTGGAAAAGCATGAGCCAGGCTGCACTTTCAAAAGTTTCGCCGGTTCCTTCTGAATTCGTAACATCTTTTTAGACAAATGATAGTTTAGTTAGCTTAGCTGTCCGGAGCTCTGCTTAACTAAGGGATGCGCTAAGGTAGCCTACGAAATTCAAATCAACTTACGTTTGTCGCAATTTTCAGATCAGTGTCAGGTTGTATGGTGATTAAAATATTATTCGCGATTGTAACAAATACTTATGGCTTTATAGAATTATAAGCATGACAATCAATACAGCTCTTAAGTGAGAATTGTCCTCAAATGTCATGATTTCATGAAATAGTCATTAAATTATTGTTGTCAATGTTGTGTTTATCTGTAATTGGCACATATATTAGAATATTATCGTCTGATTTACTATCTGTATGTGCTGTGGGTGAACCTTAAAATAAATAAATAAATAAATAGAGTAATATGAACTTAGAAAGATGTATTGATGATTTTTATGATTAGGTATCATTCTATAAATAAATATTTGTTACATACGCAAATCATATTTAGATGAACTTAAAACTTGATACTAAATTGCAAAAAACGTAAGAAAATTTGAATTTCGCAGTCCGGAAGAAAATTTGAATGCCCCTCTGTCACCCCCACGATAGAGGAAGTCCATTAGGATTTCCACCGGGCACCAAAAAAAGGCTACACTGACGGTTTCGCCTTAAGTTTACCACGTACTCTTCCTGGGTGGTATATTCAATTAGAATTTTACTAGCTTAAAAATCGGTAACAATTAAAATTTTCGAAAGTTCGCGAAGTCGTTTTATAAATGGTGATGTTATTTATATCATAAATTTATCCCTTTATACGTGATTTCGCTTGTTTTTGCTTGACAATCAGAGACAAGGACCAAACCATTAGTCTATTATCATTAACAAGAATGTGTTTATTAAACTATCATGGATTCAATGGTTTTTTTAATAAATAGAACCGTATAAGGCAGGTATAAAAAGCGGTATATCACATGTTATGATTCATAAATCCGCTAGGTTTAGCAGTACCAACAGGAGTATACTCATTAGTCATCCGATCAAGAAGACCATCATTAATATTGTGAAAATTAATTGTTTTTAATACATTTTAAGACCAATATTAATCCATCAAATCTTAAAAATGCTCGTGCGAACAGTTACCGTAGCTTTCTTCATCACTGGAGTCACAGTTGTAATGGCTACGCCGCTCAACGAAGAGGTAAGAAGAAGTGGAAAAAGAAGAAGTGGAAAAAGAAGAAGTGGAAAAATTAGAAGTGTTATTTATTTTATATTACTATCCTACTACTACTAATCCTACTAATATTATAAATGCGAAAGTTTGTGAGGATGGATGGATGGATGTTTGTTACTCTTTCACGCAAAAACAACTGAATGAATTTTGATGAAACTTTACAGTAATATAGTTTATACATCAGAATAACACATAGGATACTTTTTATCCCGATATTCCCACGGGATCAAAACTTACGCGGGTGAAACCGCGGGGCGCAGCTAGTTTTATAATAAATTAAAAACTTAAACATATTTAAAATATTTATTAATTTCAAAATGTTTGTTAATTTTGGTAATGCTCATATAATGGCAACCTCTGATCTTTTAATATATCCTATCTGCGGATAACGCAGTGGATTAAAAATGTTGTAGTTGTTTATTACCCCCTAATAAATAAAAAAATATTTATACAACGTGTAACGTTAAATGCGCAAAATCTCATAAAATTAGAGCATTGAGTTAAAAGGATAATACAATGACCAAAACTATTTTTTTAAAGCTACTTAACTATTTTTATTAAGAAAATACGTGTTGATCCTAGCATTCAAAATTGAGTCTTATTGCCTTAAAACAAGACTTAATTTTTTTTGGCTCAACCGGCGGATAGTATGGCAACATACATAATTTTTGAAAAAAGAACCTACTTATATTAAAAATTACTGAAATCAATTCATAGTCAATTATGAACAAACCATTTTCAGGTTTTGCGCATTTAACGTTACACGTTGCATACAGGTTGAAATTTTAATCACCGTTTTCCTCTTAAGGGGTCATTTAGGTGCTCATCATTATGAACAACTTTTACAATTGGACTAAACACGAAATCGCGAAAAAAAAAATCACCTGTTAATTTCCTGCACTTTGACGACTTATACCAGGGATGGCGAACCTCTGTACATCTACGTGCCATTTTTTCCAAATAACTATGTAATGCGACCATGACGTGCCAATAAACAATCTATATCTATCTATATCTAAAAAAGGAGAAACTGACTGACTGACTGACATATCAACGCACAGCCGAAACTGCAAGGGCTAGGAACGTGAAATTTTGCATACGGCTTCCTTTTTTTTATGTAGGGGAGCACTAAGAAGGGGTTTTTGGAAATTCGACCTTTAAGGGGGTGAAAAGGGAAGATTTTGTTTGTATGAAAAATCTTATTACTTGAGTTAATTTTGTAAAAAAATTGTGTAACTTGAAATTTGACACGAATACACGCAGACGAAGTCGCGGGAGAACTGCTAGTACTACATATATACTTTCGCATTGTTATTATTATTTGAAATCTCTCTTGACATTTCTCGGGGCCCTGGGGTCCCGGAACATTGGAAGGCATATGAGGGGCCGAAATCAACTTACAGAAGCCCGTTAGACGTGCTTAATGAAATGAGACACCAACCGAGGATTATGGCCGCAATATGCAAGTGCACCTAAGGACAACCCCGGTCGGTGTAGGACGAATGTTAATGTTAACAGTTTTTATTTAATTAAATGAAATGACAAATCAGCGCAATTTCTGCTGTTGCAAACAAAGTTATCTATGTAAGATAACTTGAGGACCTAAATTTCTGAAATTATGTCGTGCCCAAATTATTTTGTTACGTGCCATCAATAGCACGCGTGCCATTGGTTCGCCATCCCTGACTTATACGAACATAAATGTAGGGGACAGCTGATTTTTTTTTTCAGGATTTCAGGTTTGGGCCCATAGTAAAAATTGTTCAAAATGATGAATATAATTGATTAAAACACCCTGTATAAACAATTGAAAAATATATACTCGTTAGTGTAGTGGTCACAAGCGATACTCCTGACAGTGAGTTCCTGGATACGATTCCCAGGTCGAGCAAAGAGTTATTGGGTTTTCCACCTGAAATTTCTCGTTTCAGCCCGGAGCCCCTTCGGTATGGGCGTACTAAAGTACACGTAGGTACAGCTCTGCGTGACGTTTCGAGGCTTACAGGCGTTTTGTTAGCCATATTGTGTCCAAAGCAGGGTAAAGACCTCCACTTTTTTCCCCTTTTTATGTAAAAAAATATTTTTTTTAGGAAGGAGATGGTAATTGCTTGCAATTTGGAGACAAGTGGTCACAGTTGGGGACAACTGCACCATTTACAAATGCATTTTGGGAGATGGTAGCGAATTTAATACATCAGATTGTGAACCCACAGTTATACGTTTCCATTAAAATTAGTTATTTATATTCCTTTGTTTCAATTTAGCGAGCTATGGTGGCCCAGTGGTGGTTATAGGTCGTACCTAGTCAGGCTCTTTATGTTTTCATCTTTGTTTAAATTATTTCATCATTACAGCTCTCAAAACAGTACAGGAAAACATCGTGAGGAAACCGGTAGGTATGTCCTAGAACCAAAAATTCGAAGACATGTGATCTATTAACCCGCACTGGGCTCGCGTGGTGGATCACGGCCTAAGCCCTCTCACAGAGAGGAGGCCTGTGTCCCAGCAGTAGGAACATTATATAGGCTAATTACACTTTTATTTAAATTTATGCGGTGTTAAATTAGTTCACACGTGTGAGCACTATGTACCTAAACTATAAATTAGTTCACACGTGTGAGCACTATGTACCTAAACTATAAATTAGTTAACACGTGTGAGCACTATGTACCTAAACTATAAATTAGTTCACACGTATGAGCACTATGTACCTAAACTCTAAATTAGTTCACACGTGTGAGCACTATGTACCTGTTGTTGATGTTGAATGTGGCCTGGCAGCTGAGAGTATGTCATGCTCACTCAAATGTCTCGCTGATGGTGGCGTGTGTGTTGGATCATTGGGTTCCCTTCAAAATGGTTGAGCTGAATGGTGCTGATCCATACGTCATGTTCGTGAACGGGGCCGTCAGTAGGGACTGGTCATCTCTTAGCCGCCACGGCTTATTTTAATTTATAAATTGTTCTTTTTAGTACGGACGCCTTTAACGTGCACGTCTTTTAGCATCGTTCGTACATGTATAATTTCAACATGAATGATGTAATCAAGATTTTTGTAACAATTTTATGATTTAAAAGAGTGTCCGTGGAGTTTCTTGCCCGTTCTTCTCCACAGATCCCTGTTGCTGTGGCTGTGATCATTGGCAACTAGCTTCATCTTTCTGACTGACCGACCCTTGGCAATTCAAAAGTGCCTATAATTGGTTTATTTTAAATAAATGCTTTGAGTTTTGAGTTTTTTTTTTTGAGTTCCATCCCCGTTTCCTAACCAAAGAGGTATCGCGCGAGTAGGTACGCGAACGACGCGATCGTTTTGATGGGTTTTGATGTACAAACGCGACTTGATTGAATCGCGCGACTATGTTATCTATATCTACGAGTATATACTAATCACAAAGCTGAAGAGTTTGTTTGTTTGTTTGAACGCGCTAATCTCTGGAACTACCGGTAGGATTTGAAAAAATATTTTTTTCATCTGGTAGCTCAATTTTTGAGGAAGGTTATTTAACATCACGCTATGTGTGTCTTAGTGACACTAAGAAGCCGAGCGAAAAAAAATTCAAAAAGATAGCAAAGCGGAAACGAAATGACAGCGCAGGCCTGTAGGGGGAACAAGAGCTTTCACTTGGACGAAGTCGCGGGCAGAAGCTAGTATTCATATAAAAAACGCGACGATCGCGTATTCGCGCGACGATCACTTTTGGTTAGGACGCGGCCTTATGAAAGTCTAAGTAAGACCCCGTCAGTCCCAATGGGAAGCAGTTCTCGATTAATAATACACCTCGCAATTATGGCTGTAGTACTGCCTGATCGCAGCAAATACTGGACCACCCGGTCGATTCAGGGTATTTATTGTACAACTACCAAAGCCAAAGCTGACTCTGTTTCTGTATACGATGAAAGTACCAAGATCTCTATGTCCTGACGGGCAATTCTCGTAATTTTAAGAACGTTCACAGTCTGATCTCAGTCTGAATCTGTCAAAAATACTTTCCCTACATTTTGACAAGATTTTGATAATTTTGTTTGTCGCCGATATGAGGCTGAGACTAGATTTTGAACGTTTTAAACTACGAGAATTGGCCTTGTGATATTATGTGATCAGATTGTCTATTTTCAATTTATCAGTCTAAACAATATCTGTATTAGGCGCGCTAGATATTTTTTTTTGGGGTCGCCGGCCGGTCGAGATAGCCGGGCGGCAAAATCAAACATATATGTATTGATTGCTGCGGCGGGGTAATTGCGTAACACACTATCAGTAGCAATGGCTTTCATTTGGAGAGTTCATCAACATTCATTGCGGTATTTACGTTGTTGAGCAGACAAATTTTTCGAACATATGAAGCAATGGATTAGTAATATCCTTCAAAATTATTCAGATTGTGATTGAAAGTATGCTACGCAGTTAGGGTGCGGGTTGGTTTTGTTAATCAACAAATTCTGCCGAATTAAATATGCCGAAAATATCTAAGGCGTGCTAGACACTTATCTCCTTGTCTCTAACAAGTGTTTAGCACGCCTCAGATATTTTCGGCACACTTGTTCGAGACAAATGTCTAGCACGCCTTAGATATGTTCGGCACACTTGTTCGAGACAAGTGTCTAGCACCCCCTAGATATGTTCGGCACACTTGTTCGAGACAAGTGTCTAGCACGCCTTAGATATGTTCGGCACACTTGTTCGAGACAAGTGTCTAGCACGCCTTAGATATGTTCGGCACACTTGTTCGAGACAAGTGTCTAGCACGCCTTAGATATGTTCGGCACACTTGTTCGAGACAAGTGTCTAGCACGCCTTAGATATGTTCGGCACACTTGTTCGAGACAAGTGTCTAGCACGCCTTAGATATGTTCGGCACACTTGTTCGAGACAAGTGTCTAGCACGACTCAGATATTTTCAGCACACTTGTTCGAGACAAATGTCTAGAACGCCTTGGATATTTTCGGCACACTTGTTCTAGACAAGTGTCTAACACGCCTTAGATATTTTGGGCACACTTGTTCGAGACAAGTGTCTAGCACGCCTTAGATATTTTCGGCACACTTGTTCGAGACAAGTGTCTAGCACGCCTTAGATATTTTCGGCACTCTTGTTCGAGACAAGTGTCTAACACGCCTTAGTTATTTTAATTGTTACTTACGAGTACTTACTTAATTTTGAATCATAGACACAGTGATTATTATAATTATTACTATAACGGAGCCATCGATGGATACTCGTTAGTAGGTAACCTACCCACACTTAGTCATTTATTATATGCTATGCACCACGCATGAGTTCAGCCACTGATCAAGAAGTCCGCGTAGAAACGAAACTCATTTTAAAGAAAGAATGATTTTTTTTCCCATTATGCCGAGCGATGGCTCTGTTTCGTAGATGTAACGCACGTTTTCTCTCAACTTTTTCTTTCTTTCTTGGGACACACATAGGCATACAACCTCGGTTACGACACGCTCGCCCAAGCTTTTCTGCAAGACTGTTTTTCTCTATAATCAGTGGCCTTAGTGCGAATTAGTTTTAGTTTCTCTGTTAGTTTTAAAGTTCTTCTGGCAGTTTTGAGTACTTTATGCGGCTTACCGAAATGTCCTTTCTGTGGTATTGTTCGTAGGAAAATATTTTTTTGAACTTTGTTTTTCAATTGTTTTATCATGATGGTTTAGTCCCATCTCGGCACCCTGTCATTAATTAATCATTGTTAGGTACACAGTCGTCAAAAAATGTATACACATTGGCCCCAATTCTGTTGTTCACAAGCTAAACTAAATTTAAGTTCAGTGCATCTTTTTCTTTCTATTTCGTTATAAAAAAGGACAGAAGATAAATACTATTAATCCTGTCAAATTAGTCAGCGCCTGACTTAAATTGACGTATTTTTAGTAGCCAATATTTTAATCACGTCTAAACTTGTCTAGCTATGCCTCTATGGATTATCTAATTTGACGGGACTAAACTAATATTAATTATCTTCTGTCCTTTCCATATTGAAATAGAAAAAAAAAGATGCACTGAACTTAAATTTAGTTTAGTTTGTGAACAACAGAATCGGGGCCAGCCGATCGATTCTGTAAAAATCTCACTGAGATAACTTAGATGAAGTGAGAGTGAAGTGAGCTATCAATAGGGGCAATCCCTAACATCAGGTGAAATGACAGCTCACTTCACCTTAGTTTTCATGGTGAGATTTTTACAGAATAGCAATGCAGTACTCGTATCAGTATAGTGAGTAAATCAACTTGATTATTTATTAAATCAAAATAAATATTTATCTACCTAACTTGTACCTAACAATGATCGATCTATCAGCGATCGATTGCCATTTTATGTGTGTTACGCAACTACCCCGCTGGAGTTTCACTTCTTCATTTTCATATTCTATGGTTCCGGTCATCATTAACGCAACTTGACACGTCGGTCACGACATATCGACGTGGATACGTTGTATTTCAATATCTATTGATTTTACGACTGACGTAAATAGACATCATGTACTGCGGGTTTGTTGTTCATTAGGAACTGGAGAATTCTAAAGGAAGGACTGTTCATGTTGCTATAGATAGAAGGTAGGTAGATACAGAGTGTAAGATATTGATTCGGAATTATGAACTTTTGAATAGGTTCATTTGCTTCACAAATTTCAATTTAGGTTTAATTTTGATAAGGGACGTTAAATTACGTTTTGATAGTTCTAGAACTGGGCTGTCAATATTTAGGTACAGACGCCAGCACATAAAGCTACCCGAAACTGTCAAAATTTCCCAATCAACTTTGAACCATAAGCTTTAGCGATAATGTTGAAGATATATTAAAGAAGTTCAAAGTTGATTGGAAAAGTTTTACAGTTTCGGGTAGCTTGATATGCTGGCGTCTGTACATAAAGGTTTTGTAGTACATGGGACTTGTATCTATGCTTATAATAAATCTGTAGAGAGGTCAATTCTGTACACGAAATATATTTCCAAAATAACTATCAGCGGGTGATTAGTGATCGTTACTGACGCCAAAAATGCAATCAGTAAAATTTTTGTCTGTCTGTCTGTCTGTCTGTCTGTCTGTCTGTATGTTCGTTATAGAAACAAAAACCACTCGACGGATTTCAACGAAACTTGGTACAATTGTTCTTCATACTCCTGGGCAGGTTATAGTATACTTTTTATCACGCTACGATCAATAGGAGCAGAGCAGTGAAGGGAAATGTTAGGAAAACAGGATTTCTTTTTAGGTGAAGTAGTAATAGGTCAGTAGTAGTTAGTTAGTGTAGGTAAGTTTTGGTTAATTTATGTTCAGTTTTTTTTTAATATTAAGTAGGTAAAAGCGTAGGTACTTTTATTAATTATAGGTATAGGTATTATTAATTATAGTTGTTATAGGTATTTAGTTTTAAGTGAAGTAGGTTTTATTATATATTATTTTATATATTAGACGTAGTTATATATTTTTAGTTATTCAAGCCCCAAGCGGACGCCGGCATCCGCCCGCTATTTTCTTGAAAAACGCGTTGAATGAGAAATACGCGTTCTCAAGAATCGGCAGAAGAAAGAGCACATCGGTTTTCCGGAAGTTATTATTCCACGCGGACGAATTCGCTGGCAAAAGCTAGTTATTAAATAAATGGTGTAGGTACCTATAACGAATTGTTGGGTGAATTGCTGCTCTCCTAGCTAGTTTACAGAGTAATCAGTATTTAGGAGAGACTAATATATTTCAAAATAATAGGGTTGGGGGCGAAGTTAAAGGAGGTCACTCATTTTGTTCGGTGACTTGGGATAAAATAGTCGGCGGCCAGGAATCAATTACATATAGTAGCGGCAATAGTAGAAACATTTACTTGTATTGCGACAACGCTGTAATGAATTTGCGAACAAAGATATATACATCGGTGTAATCTTTCGATCCGCATCCTATTGACAACTGAGCGAATGCAACACACAGAGTAAGTTTGGCACTCCAAACTTACTTTGTATGTTGTATTCGCCGAAAAGCTTCTCCTATACATTTGTAGGAAATTACACTTCATTTACTACAAATGTAAGGGAGAAGTTTTTTGCGACTTCTGAGTTTTTTAGTACTCAAACTTCAGTTAGTCCAATAGAGTTTTTGATCCATTCCTATAAGAAACAGGATCGCTTGGCATCAAAAAAGTTTTTGTGAAAATGGCCCATTTTCTTGTTGACTGTAACTTTTGCAATAATTTGCATTCTAAGGTTCATAGCGTGGTGTTTAATCAGCCTATAACCTTCCCCAAAAATTGGACTACCAAATACAAAAAGATTTTTCAAATCCGAATGTTAGATCTAGAGATTAGTGCTCACAAACCAACAAACTCTTCAGCTTTATTATTATTATTCAATAATTCATATTTTTATAGAACAAAATGCCACTTAACATCACGCTATGATCAGCAGGTGATGCAATGCGACGGGGTGGTCGGGAAAAAAAAAATCCACGCGGACCAAACCGCAATAACTTGATGTCAAGTTCATTAGGCAAGCCGCCGCGGGAGAAGCTCCGGGCGTCGGGAGCCGCGTGACGACTCCCGGCCACCGTAGGCGCGGGCCTGCGGGCGGAGAGTAATGGGTAACTCTCCGTCCGATCAGGACCAGACCCATGCCGGACGGCGCGTACATGATCCACGCGCGCCTCAAAGAGATGTCAGCAATATAAGGAAAGGGCCCGTAAGGGCCGTAGCTTGCCGGGGCAGCGGGATTGTCCGAAAGGGTTACCGCTACTCCGGAACATAAAGGGCTAAGGAAGGAACACGGGTGAGTTTTAGTCAGTAAGAGTCTGACACTCCCTTCTGCTCCACCCTGAGCGGGAGGGGTCATTTCTGATTTCCCATCCACAAAAAAAAGCTCATTAGGCAATATAAGTCTGGGCAGCGGGATTGTCCAAAAGGGTTACCGCCACCCCGGAACATAAAGGGCTAAGGAAGAAACACGGGTGGGTTTTAGTCAGTAAGAGTCTGACACTCCCTTTTGCTCCACCCTGTGTGGGAGAGGTCATTTGATGATTTCCCATCCACAAAAAAAGCTCATTAGGCAATATAAGTCTTTTTTTATTTTTAAGGAAGACGCCAGAGCTTGTACGGATCAAGACGGTAGTGTCGTATCGAAGAACCCTACTGCAGACTGCCCTATTTACAAATGCTATTTGGACGATGGTTCCGAATGGCCTGATTTAAAACCACAGCCGTGGGCCTAAGTCGTAGGTGAAATCTATACTTATTATAAATTAAAGTAAAGACCACGTTTTTGTTCTAAAAAACACAACGGATTTTGATGCGGTTTTCACTATCATTTTCAGAATTTCTTCTGAAACGATTATGATTATAATACACATATATTAAACTTAGATATAGCACAGAATACTCGGTGGTTTGTTATGTCGTGATTGCACCCGTGCGAAGCAAAGATGGGTCATATTTTATTATAATGTAAAGCAATTATTTAGTATTCTAGTATGATCGAGTACAATTAATAATTAATAACAGATTTGATTGCATAGATCTTACTAATAAGTTAAGTTATATTGTTCCGAGAACTGTCATTTAGCGACAGGTGTGCGCACGTAAGCTTTTTGCCGTTTCCTCCTGCCGCACTAACGCTGCTGGAGTTCGTGTACCTCTTCATCATATAGCTAAAAATTTCAACACAGGTGTTCGCAAATTTGGATTTGTTTACATTTTCTGCTAACAAGTTTAAAAGCTCATTGATAAAATTAATTAGTAACTCAGATTTTTTGTTGTTTTAATTTGTTTTTCTTTCATTTAAGAATTTTCTTTAAATGCAGCAGAATACCAGTATTTTAAATGAAACTACTGCCTATCTGACATCCACAACCCAGTTACTGGGTAATACGATACCCTTGGTAAGACTGGTTGTCAGACTTTCGGGCTTCTGACTACCCGCAACGACTGTCAAAGATCCACGAATGACAGCCGGGACCAACGGCTTAACGTACTTTCCGAGGCACGAAGGGGTCTCGGCACAGAAAAGATAAATTTATCTGTTCTGTGGGTCTCGGTATGTAAAGATGGTCACCCATCCACAGACCAACCATAGCAAGCATAGCTTAACTCGATCGATCGATTTGTGCGGCTGGTACTATTTAGCCACGAGCCCCTCAATTATAGATCTATGTTGTAATAGTAAAAACATGTTCGGGATGTTATGTTCAATTAAAAGTTGGTATTTTTCCTTTTTAAGTATATAAATATGATATTTATTAGCATTTTCATTTTCAAATAGCAGCCGGGCAGTTAATTGTAGACTTTCGCTGTAATAGTAAAAAATGCTCAAGATGTTATTTCCCATGAGAAAACAGTTTTTTTTCTGGTCGCATTTTAATTTTTGGGTATGAAATGAACGTTGTTCTTTGACCACACTTTTCTGGTACAGCCTGTATAGATAAAACACGGTGTAAAAACCCCGAACCTTGAAACACTGAAGGTTAAAACAGTTATCTATCTAAACTACACACACCTTGATAAGAACATAATAATTAAATTCCGCTCGTGTCCCATCTCTATTACGAATTCACCGAGCTACCCTATTAATTATTTAAATGTAATATCTAATTAAGTCTGAAGTTTGAAATAGGCAGAACTATGCAAAGTCACGTTTACCTCAGTGTCATTTTAAAAGTGACTAAAGTAATTGTTAGGAACTACAGTGTAATAATTATGAGGTAACAGGCAACAGCTCTTTAGTTTTAATGAACACTATGGGGAATTTAAATACTATACTGCTTTTCTCCCGAGTTTCTTTTTGCATTTCTTTTTCCCCTCTTAATTAGTAAAAAAAAACGATGGATGGATATACTCGTAATTAGATTCTATGTTATAGGGTTTGGTTTCCGCACTTAATCCTTCAGGTGGATCACCATGTTTTATATTGATGAGTAGTGTGAAAGATGATGGATAGAGGAGGTAAGTAATGATTTTATTTTTTAACCGACTTCAAAACGGAGGAGGTTCTCAATTCGACTGTTTTTTTTTGTATGTTTGTTACGCGATACCTCCGGCGATTGTGAATCGATTTCAAAATATCTTTTTTTGATGAATAGGGTATGCCTCAGAAGTGGTCCCATATAAATTTTATTAACTTTGCTTGGGTAGTTTTTGAGTTAGCTTCAATAATGCGTATTTTTGCCACTGAGTTTATATTAATGATGTTATAATGACTTCCTGTCACTGATATTTACATAGCAAGTAGTAAGTGGCTATTGACACGGAGTTACGATAACACTGAAGATTTACTACTTGTATCAATCGCGTAACCTATAAAGTCCTATATTAATAATTATATCTATACAGGCTTACATAAACACAAGTTTCCACCATATCTTTCTCCTTCTCAATACATACATATAAGTACTTTAATAGGCCACTTCTATGTATTTATTAGTAAGTAGTTATCATAATAATAATATAATACTGTGCTCTTTCTACAAATATTATATTCAAATTATAGGCGACGACGCTGCCCCCTAAACACAAGTTAAATCTTACTTTGGGTGCCAGAGTTCATCGAAAACAGTCTTTCTCTTAGTTGTAACGCTGCATAGTGTTTATTATACGAATTTGTGTGTGATAAGTACAACTTAAAAGTGAAAAAAAAAACTTTTTACAAAAAAAAAAACCACCGACTTTCAAAAAACACACTAAAAAGTGAAAAATAACTTTAATTGCGGAAGTCAGTGGCAAGCAACGAAAATGTGAACCTAACGACACCGACTTCCGAAATTAAAGTTATTTTTTACTTTGTAGTGTCTTTTTTGGAAGAAAGTTGTTTTTTTTTTTTTTTTTAAAAAGTTTTTTTTTATTTGAAAGGTACACCAACGATAGTCACATAGACACATTAACATAATAATAAATAACATATGCATTGAGTAATGAAGAATTAGTCACTTACAGGCCTACTCAGCATTTACATAAAAAATTGCTTCTTATATATACCTACGTTTATTAATTACAACATTTTTTACTCGTATTGAGGATAGAAAAAATAATTACAAAAAAAAGAACAAAACATTAAGTAAAAAACAAAATCATTATCGAAATTAGAATCAAAAATTAAAATATAAATTGTCATTAGAATCGAAACTAAAATGACAGCAATATATGGATGTGGAAGACTAAGCCGTTAATTTCCCACTCAAAGGCCTCTTTACTTTCTTTTCCATCATTCTCTCTGTCCAGAGCTATCAAGGACCAATCTTTGTTAAGGTGAATGCTTCAGGCAGCCCGCGAAATTCTAATTTTCTTACGTTTAGTGACATCTGCGGAGCTAGTCAATTTAATATAACCCTGTGTAAAAAGTTTTCCGAAAACATTCGTAATTTTTCACAGAATATTTTCCAGCATTTCTTGTTTCTTTTCTATTTTTAAACTCGCGTTTAGAAGTCGGTCAGTCAGCCAGAGCGTCGTTTAGATGGCAGTGATAACATCTGCTACGTTTTCAGCTTTTCATACCGGCTGAATGAGTATGAATCAAGACTCTCTTGTCTTGACGTACTGTGGTTTTAAAAGTAGAGAGATCTTTTGGGTTTTTCGTCTGAAATACTTTATATCAAAGACTTAGCTGTTGCCCGTGACTCTGCGTATATCTTGTATTTCATCATTTCTAGGGTTGCTTACGAGAATGGTGCCAACGGGACACTATTACTAAAGCTCTTGATGAAAAATTAAATAAAATAATTATCAAAATTGGTTCATTAGTTTTTGAGAAAATCGCGAACATCCTACTTCCTACTATCCCACTATACTATAATATTATAAATGCGAAAGTTTGTGAGGATGGATGTTTGTTACTCTTTCACGCAAAAACTACTGAACGGATTTTGATGAAACTTTACAGTAATATAGATTATACATCAGAATAACACATAGGATACTTTTTATCCCGATATTCCCACGGGATCAAAACTTGCGCGAGTGAAACCGCGGGGCGCAGCTAGTAATATTATAAATGCGAAAGTTTGTGAGGATGGATGTTTGTTACTCTTTCACGCAAAAACTACTGAACGGATTTTGATGAAACTTTACAGTAATATAGTTTATACATCAGAATAACACATAGGATACTTTTTATCCCGATATTCCTACGGGATCAAAACTTACGCGGGTGAAACCGCGGGGCGCAGCTAGTACAAAAATACAAACATACATACGGGTCCAATACAGAACCTTCTTTTTAGAAGTCGGTTCAAAATAAACTCAAATACTTAAGAAGGTACAACACAAATACACAATCTTCACCGCTCCTTCGTAATTTACCTGAGAAGAATAACTGACGCAGCAGAGCTCCGCACTTACCCCAAAATAATAATTATTAGAACTAAGCTGTAAAGCTCCCGTAGGCCGGCGCGACGCGACTGTAGTAGAAAAATAGTATAATTATGTGAAAACTTCACGGAAATTGTTACAAATCGCGTCGCACTGTCGCGTTGCGCCTGTCTGCGGGTAGCCTTAAGCCTACACTTATCTGTAATGATTATATTTACTGACTCGCTGTGCCCCGCAGTTTCACCCGCGTTAATTTGAGGAAAAAACCTACTAAAATATATTCCTCCCCCTCATGAACGGCCGCTTTGCGGAGTTATTTTAAAACTATGATATCGAAATCAAATAATGTCAAGGGCAATTTTGTTCAAAAGTACATACTTGTAATGAATAAAAATAATATTTATTTGGATAAGGAGTAATATTATATTTATAAGAACACCTCCGCAAAAAATGCATTATGTTAGAACAAATTTGATTACCAATAGAAGGGGTATAGTGAGTCAACCTTAAAAGATAGATATTTATGCTGCCGCGGACTTTTTTTTAGAACTTTTAAAGGTGAACAATCCCGTCATGTATGATTTTTGCGTAACATTTTTATAACTTTACCAATAGTGCTAGTCACTCTGAGATCAACTCAATCACTACATAGTATAAAACAAAGTCGCTTTCTCTGTCCCTTTGAACGCTTAGATCTTTAAAACTACGCAATGGATTTTGATGAGGTTTTTTTAATAGATAGAGTGATTCAAGAGGAAGGTTTATATTTATAATACATGCATGCATGTGATGTCGTAAATAAACGCATTTTTTTGCGCTTACTTTTCAAACGCTGGCTGAACCCTACGAGATAGGTCAAAATAATGTACTACAGTATTGTACACCCTAAAAAGGTCTACAAAAAAGTCCTCAATGGTACATGTCTATCTCTTAGGGATAACCCACAATAATCATTTTTTATCCTTTACTTTTTACGAGAAATAATGGCTTATTTACGAAGCGATTTTAAGCAATACAGCATTAATCCTTATCCAATTAAGTACCTTAAATACATTGTGCATTTAATATAGATAAATATGGCCCCTTACAGCATGTAATTTAAATGAATATGTTCGAAGATATTACAGATTTAAAATGCAGGGACATAGCGGTTGCTGCGGTACCGACCGCGGCGGCGCGTGCTGGCATTCTTAAAATACCTGTACTTAGTATCAGTATAGCCGGGGCGGGTCGCTAGTTACCATTAAAATAAAGTTAATTGTTTAACTTGAAATAATATTAATTTGAAACATAAGTTTGAATAGACTTTAGGTATTTACAATGTTATCCGCATTACATCACAAATCATTCATCATCATCATACATTCTCTAGCTAGAAGAACCTACAAATCTCGATAAATAAACGATTTTTGCAGAATAAAAGCACGTGCTTATAAATTAAGTTTTTATTATTGACACATATTGTCAAATTTCCCTACATTTTGACAAGTTTTTGACATTTGTTTGTCGCCAAGATGAGACTGTGACTAGATTTTGAACATTTTAAATTAAATTTCATTCATTATTTTCATTCATTTCATTTTGAATTAGCCTACTGGTCAGATGGATATTCTTAGACGACTCCGTCTTGGAGTGCAAATGCGCTGCTGTTCCACAAACGACACGCTAAGAAGACTTAGAGTCCGTTCCCACGTTGTCGGCTGTCGGGCCCGGATCTTTATCGGGTGTCAGCGCCTCTGCTTCGAACGTGGCCGACAACCGAATAGTGTGAATATTCGGTTGTCGGCCACGGTCGAAGCTGATGCCAATTTTTAACTCTTCTACGCGAGGCGACTGTACACGATGGACGTCGACGAAGTTCTTGTTGTAATGCATTATTATTTGAGAAGAAAACGAATAAAGACAGTTAAGGAAAGAAAATATTGGTGCACCCTAGCCTGAGGGAAAGATTTAGTTTGGGAACATTTCAGAACTTATGAGAACGCACGTGTACGCGATCTGCAGACGCACGAGTGGGCAGAGCAAGGGGTGGCGGGGAGAGAGTTGTCGGCCCCGACATCCGATAAATGTGAACAACGTCATACTTACTCATAGGCGAGTGAGATCCGACACGTTTTTTTTCCGGGCGTAGAGGGCTGACAATACACCTCACATTTTCTTGTCGGCGCCGATACAAAATTGGTGTCAGACTTGTGTGAATAGCTTCCTAAAAATGCTCTGCCACTGGTACATCCGATTAAAATCCGGGCCCGACAACCGACAAGTGGGAACGGGCTATAAGCTCACTTCACCTAATTTTTCACAGCTATATTTTTACACTGCCGACTGGACATAAACGCACGCCGGATTTTCTCTAAAAACCTTTAAGCTGTTTTTTTACACTCTAGCTACAGTTTTACTGCCATATTTTTACTTTTTTGGAGGGAAATTATATTAACTGCATCAGTCAGTACCCCGGCTACACAAACGCCGGCGGCATGCGGCATCATTAGTACAATATTCTGGTCGTTTACTCTGTGCGCACTCAATTTCCAAAATTGATAGGCTAATAAATTCAAAATGTCGATGTTAGTTTAAAGCATCATTGAGTTATTCGACTGTAAAGTAAAACAAAGACTGTAGGTAATCATATTATATTAATTGATCAAATAATGTATCAAACTGTGTCCTAACGGAAAAGCACACCAAAAATAGAAGCGCTCTCTAGCGCTTCTATTTTTTGAGTGCAAGCGAAAATGAATTTAGTGGTGGTCAGGCGGAAGAGTCCGCGATAGTACCTACATGAGGCATTTCAGCTTTGTGTTTGAGGAGCAACGTGACTGCGATGCCTTGGTATTTCAGAACGACACGACGGGTGACTATTTACCGTTAGCTAGTTTGCTACCCAATAACTTTTAAAAGAAAGCTAAAAACTAAAACCAACTACATAAAAAAATCACTAATCATTGATGGTTCTGCAGTCACCTACATTCTACTCACTCTCACTCCACTTATACATTTTCCAAGCGCGCTTATTCTGATAGTTCACCCTTGCACTGTTATTTCCAGCCTTTGATTAGATCTACGAGTATATTTAGTAGTGGACATTTTCGATTCAATGTGACAATGTGCTAGTTGAAGCTTATAGGTACATTTAAATTGAAATGCAACGGAGCTACGCAGAACTTTGATTAGATGTCCTTTGAAAGGCTGTGAGAATGGAAAGTTTTTTTATTTTATTTCATTCTTTACAATACTAATGACCGAGGGGCCCGTGGCTAAATAATAACAGCCGTACAGGTCGATCTTTCAGGTTAAGCTACGCTTGCCGCGGTTGGTCTGTGGATGGGTGACCATCTTTACATACCGAGATCCCTCCGTGCCTCGCAAAGCACGTTAAGCCGTTGGTCCCGGCTGTCATTCGTGGATCTTTGACAGTCGTTACGGGTAGTCAGAAGGTCGAAAGTCTGACAACCAGTCTCACCAAGGGATATCGTATTACCCAGTAACAGGGTTGTGGAGGTCAGATAGGCAGTTGCTCCATGTAAAACACTGGTATTCAGCTGCATCCGGTTAGACTGGAAGCCGACCCCAACATAGTTGGGAAAAGGCTAGGCAGATGATGACAATACTAATGACTCACCCATGCTTCGCAGGATGTACGACTTGGCAAAACTTTTAGATTTTTCTATTATCATCATCATCATCAGCCTACAGCAGTCCACTGGTGGACATAGGCCTCTCCCATTGCACGCCATTCAACTCGATTTTCGGCAACTCTCATCCAGCTGCTACCAGCCATCCTGCGAAGATCGTCGCTTCAGCTAGCCAGAGGGCATTTTTTTTTTATACGTAACTTTCATATTAATTTTTGCGTAATATTTAACTTAATTTTACATATAAACCTGCCGGAATAAATTCTCTAAATGATGATGAAAACGGCATCAAAATCCGTAGCGTATATATATATATATTTTAGAAGAACAACGCGGTCACTAAGACAGACGCGAAAAGCCACTTTAATTTATAATATGGATAGATTAGTATTTATTTATTTATTTAATCTTTTCGCACACAAAAAGGTTCAAAAGCGGAGGCATTCTCTACCAGTCAACCAAGGATGGTGAAGAGATTAGATAGCAGGCGCTTTGATTGAGCCGAACAAAAAAAAAATATTGAGTTATAAATAAAACATACAAATACATATAAAAGCCTAGTATTAGTAGATTGCCTTTATTTATAAAGTTAGCAAACTCCGTTCTTTCCTTTAAAAACTTCACTCCTAAGCAAACCGTGATTGTTCTGTTAGAAGATAGCAAAATAAATAAAAAAGGTGATATATTGATCAAGAAAATGTTTTACATGAAACTCAAAATCTACAACCAAACATACCCAGATATCTACATCACCATCGACAAAAGCACAAAACCAGCCTCATCCTATAGAAAAACTAAGCCAGGCAAAACAAAAACGTTGTCTATCAGCGTAGAATCTAGGTTCCGTACTTGTTATACCCGGGAACAAACCTGGCGACTCCAATGGAAGGCTTTGAGAGCTGTCACAATGCCGGTAACGTTCCAACCAGGCTTTGACTGATGTATCCTAGGACATTGCAAAAATACACCCAAATCTGCCAAGGGAAATTCAACCTTCTGGCTACGAACTAAGGTTCTGTGAAACAGTCTGTTTCAGTATTCATCTCGCGCTGAACAATTAGACGGGCGATAGTGGAAGATCTATGAAAATAGGTGTTATTGTACTCAGATTAGGTATTGATGTAGGATCGTTCTGTCTGCGTGTACTTATTTTGGTACGTGAGTGAAGTTTGAGATGTTATCAATAGATTTAGGGTAGAATGGATGATAACAATAGATATTTAGTATTGAAATAGATCACAATATTCGAGAACTCGCGTGGAAGGATGATTCTTGTGATTTTGCACTCGGATAACTTTAGTAAAGAAAGAAAGAAAGAAAATTCGGTTATATGCGGTGAAAATGACGCAAAAAAAACATAAACACAAAAAATAAAATAAATAAAAGGTTAACTTAGTTAGTTTTAAATGCTCCTGTATTTAATATTTTTTTGTAAGTCCTGTGTGTGCCCCAAATTAAATATTTTTATTTCTTTCTTTTCTGTACGTCGATTTTTGATCGAAATATTGATTTGCTATTCTAGATATTACGGCTTAAGTACTAAAAAAAATAATAATTATTGAAACTAAAAACCGACTTATCTTGCATCACAATTTAAACCTAAAATCTTGGACCTTCGAATAATAATATTAACAAGAACCAAGTCGCTAGTTAGGAAAGCTCGTAACAAAGCCTATCTCAACTCCCTGTCCTCCATCCCTTAATACAGCGTTAATTGTCAAAATAAAAACCCGTAAACACAAAGGAAGCCCTGATAATAAAGGAAACAGAACTAAAACGCGTTTCGCGACAGGATTTCAATACGACCGACCCCTTGTCTCATTCGTTAGAGTGTCCTAAAGAATTATGTTTTTTTTTTTCAGTTCCGCCTAAGGACAATCGGAGCTTCGAGGCTTCGTGGCCAAGATGAGTGGCAGCGGGATGAGGGGCGGCCGCAGGATCCCCACTCCGATGCCGGGCCCCAAGGAAACTATACATCAACCCAGGTAACATGTTGCTCGTGAATTCTGGGAGGGTGTAACGAAAATTACAATAGTATTATGTGTTTTGCGAAATAATTATGCGGAAGGTTGAGAACGATTTCTGTGTTGGTTACAAATTCTTTGGCACCATTAATTAACAGGAAGATACCTTGATTTGCGTTTAGTACATACCTACCTAAGTTGCTAGCAACTGATATCAAGGCCTAAAGCGATTTTGGGACATTTGACACAAAGAACTCTTGGAATTCTGGAAACAATTACTTAGCTAGATTTTTTCTTTAACTGTGAATGTCGTAATTACAGAAACTATTAAAAAACCACGTTCGACGAATACGAAGGCTTAAACATCGAAAATGTACGTTAATTGTTGAATATGATCCGCCGCTTTTAACGGTCAACTTCATATACAGGGTGCAATTGAAATCATGGGCATTATTTTAACCTAAGGTACTACTTATGATACTAATTGCATTAGGGCTACTATTACGCAAATCAAAAATATTATTAATGCAAGTATGGAAAACCTTAAAATGTAGTAAGTCATACAAAGTATCAAATTAGTTGCGCTTCTCGATAGCAAATGCGTAGGTACACTACGCCGTACGCGCGTCATTGGGCGTGAATTCTTTGACCCCGCCCGACTCACGTGACATTCGTAAGTTGCCAATGAATTGATTCATAATAAATTCCAATTTTCCCTTCGTACTTTGCCGGCTTAGGACGGTCAAAACTACGTCAACTAACATACATTAAAAAAAAACATTTACGTACCTAGCTTGTGGATTGTTTTGAAAAAACCTTATTTGTCGGTAAAGTGACAGAGGGTAAACGGGTGCTCTTCCACGAGCTTGTGCATGTGCTGGCACGTGAAAAGACGAAAAATCCAACAGGTTCTGAGTGGTTCTGGTGGAATGAGACCCCGTGAAGGAATAGGGTCGTTCGGGTAGCGCCGATGGAACATTTCACGAGTTCATACTAAATTTCTTGTGCGATCGTAAATTACAACCATTTGTGGGTATTGTTGGTTGGTGTACCTAGCCTGCACATTACGCGGTCGAGGCATCGTGTACACAAACACACACACAACACACAACTACTACACTAACACTTAATACACTGCAATCCAAGCACCGTATGACGCGAACGGCGAGTACGGCGATTACGTCACGGGATCAATAAATCAATTACGCGTCAATGCACCTGCGCAGTCGTTATGACACTGGTTCCGGGTTCGCGACTTCGTGTTGCGGCGGGAAGCATACCCCGCGCGGGGGTGATATTCGTATTTTTGCGAGTGAGGGAGTGGGACGGAGAGAGTTCAGGGAATCCCGCCGGACGGAATGGCTTGTAGCCCATTGTTATTATTACTTGTAAGGAAAAACCCGCGCGCGCGCAGGTGATGTTTGTTTACATTTCGCTTTGCGCTGTACTGCGCTTTAAGATTTTGATATTTCAACAATTATTGGCGTTAACAAAGTATTTTGTTTTAATTACTTTAAGTGTTTATTTGCAATAATAAGCCTTGTGCAATTTGACTTACTACATTTTTAAGGTTTTCCTTACTTGCATTAATAATATTTTTGATTTGCGTATTAATAGCCCTAATGCAATCAGTATCGTGAGTAGTGCCTTAGGTTAAAATAATGCCCATGACTTCGATTCCACCCTGTATATTTATCTTACTTCATCCTCACTTTATTTCAATCAGCATGGAATAATCTTAAAGTACATATCTGTGCCTCCTGTGATAAGTGATACAAGTCAAAAAACGTCATTTTACAGGACAGCAAAAACAAGATTTTAAAAAATCTAGTTCGTTAATTAAGTGGGCTAGCTAAAATATCAGTGCACTCTTTTGTAGAACAAAACATTTTCTTTCTCTATACAATTTAGATTTTTAATTTTGGAAGTAATAATTACTTCCAAAATTAAATATCTATCAAAAAATCTAAATTATATATTATTTCTTTCTCTATACAATTTAGATTTTTAATTTTGGAAGTAATAATTACTTCCAAAATTAAATATCTATCAAAAAATCTAAATTATATAGAGAAAGAAAATGTTTTGTTCTACAAAAGAGTGCACTGATATTTTACCTAGCCCACTTAATTAACGAACTAGATTTTTTAAAATCTTGTTTTTGCTGTCCTGTAAAATGACGTTTTTTGACTTGTATCACTTATCACAGGAGGCACAGATTTAAATCACGAAGCACGAAAAATTGTGTGTTAAGTGACCGGTTTTGGGGTGGTTACATCTTGACAAATATCGATTGTAACGAATTTTTTGCCAAAATCCCTTTAGTTGTATCACTTTGCACAAAATTATCTCCGAAACTATAGCAGATAGAAGAACGTGAGTTAGACCAAAAAAGACGTTTTTTTTTTTTTGATAATGCTCATGTGAAAATCACAAAAAGGGTACAACTGGAGTTATATCACTTATCACAGGAGGCACAGATATAAAAGATAATATTCCAAACTTTGCTTACCCCTTAATTTGGCTTCATAAAGTGTGTTACCGCATCCGAAAAACATTGGTTTTGAACGGTTATGTTCGTTTACACTACAGATAATAAAATAAAATAGGATTTTCAAGGAAATTATTTATTAAAATTATTGTACATTGGCACCGGTTCCCGAAAATTGCTTCTTATGAAATTGTTGGGGTTAAATTGGTTTTCTGAATTTCCACGAAATTAACTTTGATTTTGGTTTGGACAATAATGATCTTATAATTAAACATTCTACGAAAAATGCGATGAAGAAAAACGAAAAGATGGACTGCAGAAAAGATATTCAACCTAGAACATTTTAATAATCTGGTCCAAACTATTTGAGTATTTCCTAACACTAAAAGAACAACAGCCTAATGCGTTATGCTATAGCAATAATCTTATGGCGTTATTCTTAGAGAAAACGGTAACAAGATAGATAATTATACAGAATAATAGGTAGAGCTTTTTAGTATAACCTATATTTTTTTCATAAAACTCGAACTACGTATTTGTCAGAAATAATGAACCATCCTTATGAAGCAGCCGTGCGTAGAATCTTTTATAGCCAGATTCTATCGCTCCAAAAATGCCCACACCATTTTATAATTCGAATGGAAAACAACAGTTTATAACAAAGGCGCCTTTTGAAAGGACTCCTTCAACCATCTTTCCTCGCTCAAATACAGTAATGACACTTAGTAAGGACCGGCCGGAGATTGGGAGGGACCTTATAAGCTGAACTTTGGCCCTTGTTCCATGTAAATTGAGACCTTATTACAATTCTCGCATTTTGAGGATCTAATCTACATTAATATAATGAAAAGGAAGTTCGTTTGTTTGACATTGTTTGTCGATAATTGTGTTTGTTACTGAGTTAGTTTTGTTGTTAATGTCCTTTAATTATTTATTTACACATAATTTATTGTACACCATAAAAATACATAACAAAAAAAAAATACGTCAAACACTACAACATAATATAAGCGGACTTATGTTGATGTTTAATCGTCATTTTCGATAGAACAGTAAATCTGTATTTTTAAACCCTATAGTGATAAAAAAAACTTGAGAGGTGTCAAGGGACACCCGGATGGAACGAAGTTCCTTTCGATTAATTAGTGAAGGAATTGTAATAAAATTTTATTTTTTTTAAGTTATAATAATAAATAATGTAATGTATTGAATCTTGTATAAAATAATTATATTAATAATTATATTCAATGCGAAATAGAAATGAAAATATCTGGCTTGCTTTCTATAAGAGAGAGAGAGACAGACAGAGAAACATGCGACGCCGCACAGCTTACAATAGCTTACTATAGCAAAAAGTGTCGTGACAACTTTTCGTAAGATTTTTTTCCGTCTAGCCCCCTTTCACAACGCGCGATAAGGAACTTCGTTCCAAAAATACAACGTGACGTGTTCATGATTGCACCTACCACTGTTTGTCTCTGCATCACCCAAAGGTTGACTGGTAGAAAATGCCTATGGCATTAAGTCCGCCTCTGTACATTTATGTGCTTGAAGTATTAAATAAATAATAAATAAATAAATAAATAACGCGTTTTTTTTTTGATATCCCATAACTCTAGGGGGTCATTGTACTCATCATTATGAACAACTTTTACTATCGGACCAAACCCGAAAACGCGAAAAAAAAAACAGATGCTCCCTACATTTATGTTCGCTTAACTCGTCAAAATGTAGGGAATATCAGATTTTTTTTCACGATTTCGGGTTTGGTCCCATAGTACCGACAATTTCGAGTTTTTGTACTTTTTGTGACCTACTCCAAAAATAACTTAGATTTTAACATACCAAAGACTCATATCATAACTCTATGTTAATAAATTGACGAAAATCCGTATGATCCAACCCATAGCTGTCATATCGAAGTCAATTATCTTCAAATGAGGTTTGTGTGGATTGGATCATTTTTGCTTAAATCGGTCCATTTCGCCATGTGGTCAATCGCTCAGCGTGAATGATTTTGGGACAATACCTACATTTAAGATGAAGAGCTGTGGTGGTCCAATGGTACCGGTTGCGACTTACGAGTTGTGTCGTAGGTTCGAACCCGACAGGCGCTTTATTTTGTGTAAATTATTTCATCACCACTGCTCTCAAAACGGTGCAGGAAAACATCGTGAGGAAACCTAGAACCATAAATTCGAAGACATGTGACATCTACCAACCCGCACTGTGTGCCCGCGTGGTGGATTAGGGCCCACTCCCTCTCACAGAGAGGAGGCCTGTATCCCTGCAGTGGGAATATTATAGGCTGATTATGCCGTGCTTTTTAAAATGTGAGAAAGTGTGACAAAATATGTTTCTATAATCAACTCTCTCTCACTCTTAATTATGGTAGCAGATATGATACTACAGACGCCAGCATATCAAGCTACCTGAAACTGTCAAATTTTCCCAATCAACTTTGAACCTTATGCTTTAGCGATAATGTTGACGAAAGTATATATAAACAAAGTTAACTTCATGTGCTGGCGTCTGTGCCTAATAAGCATTTTTAAATTAAATATCGAGACGGACGCAAAAGGGTTGAGCGTTAGCAGAAAATTCACACCAAACTTTACTGCGCAACCTTGTACTTGATGTACAGACCAATTTGGAAGCTATTAGACAAAACGGAACTTGTCACTAACAAACATAGACAGCTGTTAACAGCACTGGCCATTAATCACCGGAATCTGCATAACCGCATAGACGGACTCCTTGCCACAAAATCATAGCAATTACTACCACAGAGAGGAGGTGTTGAAAATCATTTATAATAGTTAGGTCGACAACAAGATGACGTACTGTAACCGATACGCTTGTGTCGCTTCAAGACAACAGTATCATGTATCTATGTGAACCCACTTCTTGCGTAGCGCGTAGGTTGAATAGACATACAGTGTCACATCTGTGTGAACTTTTTATTTGATCTATGAACTGTCTAGTGTCTTCTTTACTATTACTTTACATTCATGTCAACGAGAATACTGTGTGATGGATAGTATCTGCTTCATCGCTTCTTCTTTGGAATATTCTTTTTCATGTTTGTCTTTTGTAGAAAAGTGTTTATTTCTTTCGTGACACTGTGCTGGTGCTGATGTAAAAGGAGTAATAGAATTGGAATCATTTTTTTATTTTTTAATGGCAGCTATTAGCCACTGCATGATCAGTTTAAATCTACAATCAATTAACTCAGCCTATCGCAGTCCACTGCTGGACATAGACCTCACTCAAGCTGCACCACAACACCCTGTCCTCCGCCTTCTACATCCAGTCTGTCCCAACCTCCATCTAGCGGAGGGGCGTCCTACACGCTTGCCGATACGCGGTCTCCAATCTAGGATCCGTCTCACCGGCCATCGGTCCTTCGACAAACATGAATCTACTTACACGATAAAGTTCTTCCATGGTTCATTAGGCAGGATGTTTTTTTGGGTACCTACATTTGATAGGGGTTGGTATTGATTACGTATCTACGTACTAACTTTACCAGTAGGTATCTATCCTACGGTGATAAATAATTTCCTCCTTATAAAAATACCTATTTCTTAGGTCTGCATTGCGACAGACAGTGTATATTTAAAGCCACTTATACCTAACATCAATACCGATACTTCATAATATTTTGATAAGTTGTCAGAAAGCTTCAAAACTGACCTTTCCCAACCCTATATTATTTGCACGCGATGATTTTCAGTGGAATGGCGTAGAAAAGAACGGAATTGAAACCAATAATATTAATAGTTCCTGCTAAAATAGACACAGATGTGAATTAGGCTTTTTATATTATTGTAGAAACACCAAATAAAGATTTGAATTAAGTAAGTATACAGAAGGTACAGTATGTTAATATTATGTTCTGCATATATAGATCAGATCCTGGTATTGAGTTGACAGGGAAAAGGGGAAAAAATAAAATCTTTTTAGATCCCGAAAACTAACAAAAGGTTAACACGGGTTACCTGAATATGAATAGATCGTCCCTTGTAACAGTTGTTGGCACTCATTACCATATTATCTAGTTCACGGAAGATTTGTATAGAACTTTATCTATCAGACGATATAGTCCCATTATGAGCCCATAACGTTCCCACTGCTGGGAAACAGGCCTCCTCTCTGTGAGAGAGAGTGGGCCACCACCACGCGGCCCAGTGCGGGTTAGTAGATGTCACATGTCTTCAAATTTTTGGTTCTAAGACATGTCGGTTTCCTCACGATGTTTTACTTCACCATTTTTGGTCCATAGAGTCCCGTCCAACGACTATACAGCTGTTTACAACAAGTATACTTTATAGTCACAAATATATAGCGTTGTCGATTGTAGATGGTTCGAAACAGGGACTTGAAACGTTACTCAAACTAACATTACACGTAGTTCCGGTACCGATAATTTGTACCGTTCCACCAGGATCGTAACAAAATTAATTCCTTGGCTATATCGATACTGACAAACAGAACGAAATCCTATTCTGTTCAGTAGCAATAAGTATTGTCAATATATCGTTATTAGTATAACGGAGGGGCCCTTGGCTAAAATAATAACAGCCGCACAAGTCAATCGATCAGGTTAAGCTACGCTTGCCGCGGTTGGTCTGTGGATGGGTGACCTACTTTACGTACCGAGACCCCTCCGAGCCTCGGAAAGCACGTTAAGCCGTTGGTCCCGGCTGTCATTCGTGGATCTTCGGCAGTCGTTACGGGTAGTCAGAAGCCCGAAAATCTGACAACCACCAGTCTTACCAAGGGGTATTGTATTACCCAGTCACTGGGTTGTGGAGGTCAGATAGGCAGTCACTCCATGTAAAATACTGGTATTCAGCTGCATCCGGTTAAACTGGAAGCCGACTTCAACATAGTTGGGAAAAGGCAGGCAGATGATGATGACGATGATTTATAATCATCAAAATCCAAAACCGTTGAACGCTTACAAGGAAACTGCTCCTAGGCGATCGTTTGACGGATTAATGTTAAGTTGAAGTAACTATTTTTATAAGACCCAAGACTCGTCCCACATTAAAAATACCTTGGGCTTGGAAAACCCATATTGTTAAAGCACATATTGGATCCGTAGAATAACGTTGCATACCCTATCAGACGCGTGGCGGAACAGGCAAGTTACGTGTAACAATATCCTACAAAGTTATTAACTGCACTCTTATAAGTGCTTACCTACTTAGTTTGGATTTCAAAGAATTCGGTGAAGCAGACGATACGTTCCTTGTAAACTAAGTGAAATAAAGTAGGTATACCTACTTGGATTTCGGTGGATGGAATACATAATCTTAGTTGTTTCGTCAAAAACGAAAAATTCGTAGGTTAAATTGAATTTGAAAAAAAAAATTAGACTTTCTTGAAAGTCATTTAAATAATAATGAATTACAAGATTGACTGCAGGAAATTAGGAATCTCTCTCATAAAAGTTATAAGTTTATTGTTTACTAGCTTTTGCCAGCGACTTCGTCCGCGTGGAATAATGACTTCCGGAAATTGAGGCACTAACTCTCATAGAGTTTAACCGATGTGCTCTTTCTTCTGCCGATTCTTGAGAACGCGTATTTCTCATTCAACGCGTTTTTCAAGACAATAGCGGGCGGACGCCGGCGTCCGCTTGGGGCTTGAATAACTAAAAATATATAACTACGTCTAATATATAAAATAATATATAATAAAACCTACTTCACTTAAAACTAAATACCTATAACTACTATAATTAATAATACCTATACCTATAATTAATAAAAGTACCTACGCTTTTACCTAATTACATACCACGCTTTTACTTAATATTAAAAAAAACTGAACATAAATTAACCAAAACTTACCTACTACTAACTAACTACTACTAACCTATTACTACTTCACCTAAAAAGAAATCCTGAAAAACATTTCCCTTCACTGCTCTGCTCCTATTGATCGTAGCGTGATGAAAAGTATACTATAACCTGCCCAGGAGTATGAAGAACAATTGTACCAAGTTTCGTTGAAATCCGTCGAGTGGTTTTTGTTTCTATAACGAACATACAGACAGACAGACAGACAGACAGACAGACAGACAGATAAAAATTTTACTGATTGCATTTTTGGCGTCAGTATCGATCACTAATCACCCGCTGATAGTTATTTTGGAAATATATTTCATGTACAGAATTGACCTCTCTACAGATTTATTATAAGTATAGATATAGATAAGTATAGATATAGATAGAAGATAGATTGCAGTGTTTTTTCTAGGATCCCCTCACAATATTGACAACGTTAATGATGATGTGATGAGAGGGGCCCGTGGGGACCATCTTTACATACCGAGACCCCTCCGTGCCTCGTAAAGCACGAAAGCCGTTGGACCCGGCTGTCATTCACGGGTCTTTGACAGTCGTTACGGCCAGTCAGAAGCCGGAAAGGCTGACAACTAATCTTACCAAGGGGTATCGTATAACACAGTAACTGGATTGTGGAGGTTAGGTAGTAAAATACTGGTATTCAGCTGCATCTAGTTAGACTGGAAACCAACCCCAACATAGTTGGGAAAAGGCTAGGCAGATGATGATATTGATAACGTTAAAGAGTGCTTTAGTATTATCAAATGCCCAATAAACACACTAAAAGATAAAATCTCTTTAGCTATTAATTCGAAACCCGATTTTAATTAAAGGTAAACAATCCAATATCCAAATAAAAGCTTCACAGATACCATTAAATAAATATATAAAAAAAAACAATTCTTATTAAAAAAGTTAAAAACTGTCGATTCACACCCTCATCATTAGGGACGAAGTGTCCGATTTATATTGATATACGGGGAAAAAGCGAAGTATAAAGTAGTTTTTTTTCGCATTCCCTTTACATCACCAGCAACCTCTATAGAAGCTCGAAGTTTTTTAGCCACCCTGTATAGCAGATGTTTATAGGGCAACCCTTTTAGGTGGCTCTTTAAAAATAAATATTTTAACTCTGACCGCGGTAATGTATGTATGTAAAAAATTAATGGCCACGTGAGCCGTGAACTCAGTATAGTCTGTGCATTTTCGATGACAGCTACACACAAACATATGCACGTGTGTTGGAAGCTTGTTTTGGTGCAAGCGAAGAAAGAACTACGAGTATTTATTGTTGAATGGTCCAAGAATGGACCGCGAGTGAGGACTGACCCAAAAATGTTAGTTTTTATGTATCAAAACTTGTATTTATTATATAGGCCTCCATACCGAATTTCGGTCATGGTGGCCAATCACAGTGGAAGGCTAGCGTTTGCGAACACGAGACCAACGGGGTAGTTTATTGTATAAGTTGTATTTATTGTATTGTACTTGAAATACTTAAGCACATTTTTCAACAAATCTCTTACATAATAGCTTTTGAATGAAAAATGTAAAATGTGCAGCTCTCTGAAAAACATCACTAACCCCACGTTAGTAAAAATATCGCGGTGGGTTGTTATCGCACACTGGATTTTCAACTCTCGGTGTTGTGCTGAGCTTTGAGAATCGAACAGAGCGCATCCCAGCCCAGCGCGTCAAAAAAACACACTGTTGGATTTTCAACTCCCGGCGCTGAGCAGTACGTTGAAAATCCAGTGCGTGAAAAAAAAATGGCCGCTGGAAAATCGCGCCCGATCGTAACTGGGCTAACGAGAAGCATTTCAAAACCGTATTATTATATGTTTGATTTATAATTGAGTCATAAATGCACCACTAAAACCCTCTCAAACTAGTAACACGTATCACTATTCAAAAGCGAATACAATCGTAGCGTATCTACTTACTCTTTTCATTCCACGCTTGCTCTTGTAACTTGCGCGGACGCAAACTGCTACCAGTCAGTCTATTAACGTTTACTGTCCCACGTCAGGCGTAAATAAATCTCATAAACAAGGTATTCATATTTCGACGCGTCTCATCGTGTCACGTAATGAAATAGGCGCACTTTTTCAATTCCAGCGCAGTTTTTGCCCTTTGAACGTTGAAAACGTAATGGAATGCGCGTTTGAATAGAAAAAGTGTAAAGTCATGTTGAAATGTTGGTAGATAGCAATGATAAGTGCTCCAGTTGGTTTGATGTTAATGTAGCATGGTGTTAATAAAAAGCTAAGTAAGCAAAAGAGCAAAGGATACCAAACCTATGGAAAGTAGAAGCCATACCTTTGCAATGCGATATATTGCTAGCACATCAACAGTAGGTATCTATGTAAAAAACTTATTTACAAAAACTTTTTTTTACAACCGACTTCCAAACAAAAAAAAATTTAATTTCGGAAGTCGGTGTCGTTGGTTCCGACTTTTCGTTTTTTGACACCGACTTTTGAATTTAAAGTTATTTTTCACTTTGTAGTGTTATTTTTGGAAGTCAGTTGTTTTTTTTTTGTTATGAAATAAATGACTTATGATTGCGATAAGATCTGAGCTAAAAAGAGGTTCAATAATTACAAAATTTAATCATTAGAAACCCAAAAATTTTTAGAGGTTCATTAATCTAGAAGGTCAATAAGTCTTTTAGGATCTGTTTAATATTTCCCATAAATAAATATTGACAGGCCTGTTGGTCTAGTGGTTAGTGACCCTGACTGCTATGCCGGAGGTCGTGGGTTCGATTCCCACCCAGGACAAATGTTTGTGTAATGAGCATGATCATTTGTTCTGTGTCTGGGTGTAATTTATCTATAATATTTATATATTTAGAAATATATAAGTATGTTTATCAGTTGTCTAGTACCCATAACACAAGCTCAGCTTAGCTTGGGACTAGATGGCGTTGTGTGATAGTTGTGGAATATTATTATTATTATTATATTATTAATAATCAAAATTTAAAAAAATCACACACAAATGACATTCAACACAATCATATAAAAAATAGAGTACTTAAAAAAACCAAATCAAAACTTCGTCCAGTCACCGATACCCTCATTAACTTCCCTCCTCAAATTCCCAATGCCTGTGCAAAGATCCAAACTCTTCAGGCATAGTACAAGAGGCTAAGGATGCTCAAGTAGCCATACCGCGGCATTGTTAGTTGGTTCCTCGTAAAAAATGCACGCCCGCTTCAAGCCAGCATTCAAGTGCCATCAGCAGACTCACGCGGTCTCGTGCCGGGGTCTGCGATGTATAAGCATGCTGGATGTAGCTGTTTTGTAGATGAATCTGGAGTAAAATCTAAAATGGTGGTGGTTGGGAAAATATTAGGTACAGACGCCAGCACATCAAGCTACCCGAAACTGTAAAATTTTCCCAATTAATATTGAACCTTTTGTTTTAGCGATAAAGTTGAAAATCTATTAAAGAAATTTTACAGATTGTAGTAGCTTGATGTGCTTGCGTCTGTACCTGCCTATGATAGTGAGGTTATAAATATTCTCTATTTTTATTGTATTACGGTCAATAGTAATAGTAATAGCTTTATTTAATAAAAAAACAGTACATAGATTACACTACGGTTAAGTGCTATAATAAAACAAAAGTACACAATAGTTTTAGCATCTGGCTACGATTAATATAAGTCCAGAAATGTACCTAACTCAAGCTCAAAAATGGCACCTCGCAAATGTTTACCGCGGTGGGCGTTGCCGAAAAGGTCACCGAGCACCAGAGCCAATCACGGCGCTTGCCGGAATACAACGGAACGGACCAGGCCACATCCAGTTGCTCTATGCCTCCCACTTCACCTTGCATTAACCATTGAAGCGGTCATTACACGACAGTCTTTGGACAATGCGGTCTATTATGTCTCGACCACTCTGAATCATGAATATCTTTAATATCATATAGCCTATTTTTCAGACCATTTGGAATTGAACAGAGGTTTTTACATAATAGGTAATGTCTTTGTTTTTCGGCTTTTCTAAACACATACAAAGTCGGCTGCGCAATTTAAAAACCTAGCATCTGACATTAAAAAATAAAATCGGTGTTTTCGCATATTTGACTCAAGTCAAATATGCAAAAACACCGATTTTTTTTAGAAATGTGAGTTGCTAGGTTTGAAATTGCACAGCTGAAGTTCTCTAATGTAAGAAGCATGACAGATCAACATTTTTTTTTGTTATCAATTTTATTTTATCACAAAATAAAAAGCAACACCTAAAATAAAAAAATATAAAAAAAAAAATATTTTAGACCCATTTTTTTTTTTTGTGGATGGGAAATCATCAAATGACCCCTCCCGCTCTGGGTGGAGCAGAAGGGAGTGTCAGATTCATACTGACTAAAACCCACCCTTGTTCCTTCCTTAGCCTTTTATGTTCCGGGGTAGCGGTAACCCTGACGACCCATGACGTCCTATTGGTTAGTAAGTATACAAACGACTTGCAAACTAGTGTTAATACTAACCCTACAAGTGAATCAAGACTAACTAACTATATTTATTATTACGCCTCAGTGGCATGTAGATTGTAGGCGTACCCAATGTCCCAGTATGGGACTGTCCCACATACCTGCTACATTCAAGACGTTGAAAAAATATGCTGAAAACAGAAATAACAAAATAATAAAAAATAAGTAGTAGACTATCTATTGTAGCCAAATTCCTACTATGTATTTTGAATAAAGAATTAAGTATATGAAATAGTCACAAAAAGTAACAAAACAAAAAAAACACTTCAATTCACTCTTTCTCTAAGAATTTCCTCAAAATGAGGTATGCTACACAGAAAACGAATATCATCAAAATGTTAATAAACATGAATAATATTGTTAAATGCATTCAAAATAAAATGAATATGCACACCTTATATTAATTACAATATTCAAATTAAGTGCTACTGTAACAGACATGAAAACAATGGACACATTAATAAGCTTCATAAATAATATTTTAGTTCGAACAATTATTTATATCAAAAGTTTTTGTACGAAGATAGTCTCATATCTCCAATACAGTGTTAATAAAAATTATAATATAAATAACTTATAAATTAACTGTCCTATTATCTTAATATCATGAGATAAACTTTATTTTACACAAATGCACTATTGTGACATGAATAAAAGCAAACCCGTTCATGACAGATAACGAAATACAAAGAACAAACTGCTCTTTATCAATATGTCAGAATAATGCACCATTTTGTTTGAAAGCACTTTAATAACTTACAAAATGATAATCATGACTATCAATAAACATACAAAACTACAAAAAGAATTTGTCAGAAGTGGGATTCGAACCCACGCCCACAGAAGTGGACTGCGACCTGAACGCAGCGCCTTAGACCGCTCGGCCATCCTGACGTTGTGTAATTGATCGAAATAGTAGTATTTGTTCCACTAGTACTTTGTTATAGTTTAGGTTTGTTTTTTTATATTCTCCAACACTGTAATGTGTTTTTAACCGACTTCAAAAAAGGAGGTTCTGTATTCGACCCGTATGTATGTATTTCCGCGATTATCTCAAAAACTAATGAACTAATTTGGATAATTCTTTCATTAATGTGATCTACATACTTTCAGGAACAATAAATATAATATATTAGGTAATTATTCATAAGTATGAAGTTATATGCATAAATGTACTGCATCTCCGGCATTTCTATGCGAATTTTGAATATTCTTCTAGTCGGTGTCATCAATTCTTCAATGCACTAGTGTTAATTGAATTTGTGTGGGGTATTACAAGTAAAAAGTGAAAAATAAAAACTTTTTACAATAAAAAAGGAATAGGTAGACTTGCAAAAAAAAAACACAACAATGTGAATAATAACATTAATTTCGAAAGTCGGTGTCAAAAAAGGAAAATGCGGAACCAACGACATCGACTTCCGAAATTAAAGTTATTTTTCACTTTGTGGTTTTTTTTTTTGGAAGTCGGTAGTTTTTTTTTTATTAACCTGTGTTGGCCTACTGCTGCGCAAAGGTCTCCCAAATTCCCAGCAAGTTGTTTCTCTGCTGGCGTCGACGGGCCCCAGCTCAGCACTGGGAGTCAGGAGGGGCGAGAGGAATCTCTTGGAATATTAATACCTAGTTATCCTATCTATAATGGTGCCGATTCCTTTGTTCACAAACCAAACTAAATTTAAGTTCAGTGCATCTTTTTATTTCTATTTAATTAAGAAAAGGACAGAAGAGAAATGTTAGTTTAGTCCTGTAAAATTAGTCAGCGCCTATTCTACTCCATACAAGTTTAGATGTGATTAAAAACTTGCCTACTAAAATTTTTCTTATGTCCTTTTCTCAATGAAATAGAAAGAAAAAGATGCACTGAACTTAAATTTAGTTAAAATTGTGAACAACAGAATCGGCACCATTGAGTTACTTAAATCAACCTACTCTCTCTATCTCATAGGAACCCTAATTGCGTACTCGTAACACTACAATCACAATTTGTATGATTTTGAAGAATATTACCTACTAATCCATTGCGTCACATATTCAAAAAATGTGTCTGCTAAGCAACAAAAATGTGAAAATGCGTTTATTTGTTACGCAATTACCCCGCAGAAAACTGAAACCTCGTTACAGTGTTTCAACACGAACTACTTACACGTGAGGTTTACCATATACAACTTACTGTATTAAAGTAACGCGAACAAATCCCTCATCTTCAAGTTATTAAGTTTATTTACAGTATCCTAACGCAAAATAAGTACCTAACTATCTACATACTTTCAGTCACGTTGCTTGAAGAAGCCACGAGACTCGCAGAAACCCTAAACATACAAAACAACAAGAAAATGTTGTTTAATATTTGTGGAAAGATGCGGGAAAACTAAAGTGTCAATATTTACTTATATAATAATTTATTTACATACATAGGTACACACGGCTACACATCAAGCTATACATTTCCAGTTTTAGCTGACCTCGCCTTGTATAGGTTTTTCATACAATCAGAAGTCAGCTTATACTGGTTATGTACCTATAGCTTGATGTGTAGCCGTGCGTATCAGTGTATTATGAATGTGTATCAGCTGATATTTTATGGATAAACTATTAACTCTTTAGAATTGTAATTGCTTCTTGAAATGTATGAGTAAAACAAAACAACGTGTAGCTAGTAACACTACACATATCAACATCTGCCTAGCCTTTTCCCAACTATGTTGGGGTCAGCTTCCAGTGTAACCGAATGCAGCTGAATACCATTATTTTATAAGGAGCGACTGCCTATCTGACCTCCACAACCCAGTTACTGGGTAATACGATACCGGCTTAGTAAGACTGCTTGTCAGACTTTCGGGCTTCTGACCGTAACGATTGTCAAAGATTCAAGAATGACAGCCGGGCGCTTTCCGAGGCACGGAGGGGGCTTGGTATGCGATGTTTTCTCTATGCGACTCACACGAAGTTAATTTATTTGTGGACGAATCGACACACAAATAAGTGTTACGCAATTGGCATACCTATTTTAAATTGTTCTCATGCAATAATAATAAGAGTTAAATATTTTTAAACCCTGTACTTTTTTCATACAAATTAGTTCGTGTGAATCGATTAAGTAATTACCTTAGCCGAAAATCTCAGCCGCACGGTAAGAATTTTTAGATAACATTAGTCAAAACCCATAGGTATACAAAACTCCACACATGTTAGTGCAAAATAACGATATTGGTGAATGTGAACTACCGATGCTCATTACGAGGACAATATGGCGTCGCGTCCGGTGGTCCGTTTGATCTCGCCATGTGGTTCCGGTAACGTCGCAGATCGGCGCGTGCGCAGGCAGGACACGTGCGATTGTGCTCTTGTTATAATAAAATTAGTCTGCGTCGGGTTTGCATATTTTTGTCTTCTGTTTTTGCGATTATCATGGTTTGGTTTGCATTTATTTTCTGGTTTTATGGGGCTTGAGCTTGAATTAATAAAATAAAAAAGTAAAGAATTAAACCAGTCACTAACAATCTTGCTAATAAAATTTTTAATTTTTTGGGACGCAGGGGAAATTCGTATCTTACTTATGTTCGGCGGGGTAATTGCGTAACACAATAACAGTAGGTAACATGGCTTTCATTTTGTTTGTTCAACAACATAAATTGCGTTATTTAAGTTAGTGAGCAGACAAATTTTTCGGACATAAGGAGCAATGCATTAGCAATACCCTTCAAAATGATTCAGATTGTGGGTGAAAGTGTGTTATACAATTAGGTAAGGTAGGTACTGTTTCCATCAAAAATATCGCAGAAGTAAAGATTGAAAGAAAAGAAAGAAAAATAGGTTTATTTGTCACAGAAACACGTGCAAACAAAAAGATAATTAATTCTAATGACAGTTTAAAATAAAAATAAAATATATTTCTACGCGAGCACAAAGCAGAGGTAGTCGACGGCCGCACGTCATGACTGTGACAAGAAGGCTTCTACTCAGCATGATGGATGATTGGTCAATCAAACAGTTGAATTAGTGTTTGGCAAACACTAATTTAATTTCCCCATACTTTTTGCCCTTTAATTGCGTTTCTATCCCACCTACTTTCGATTGCAGCTGATACCAAACTTTCTGCTAAACCCGTTGTGCACAATAATGGAATCAATTAATACCGTGGAAACTTCAAGTTACTTCAATTATAACTTATCCTTTTACAAAAACAATGGTGCCGATTCTGTTGTTCACAAATTGAATTTAAACTAAGTGCATCTTTTTCTTTCTATTTCATTAAGAAAAGGATAGAAGATAAATTTTAATTTAGTCCTGTCAAATTAATCAGCGCCTGACACTACTCCATAGAAGTTTAGACGTGATCAAAAACTTGCCTACCTACTAAAAGTACGTCAATTATTTACGTCAGGCGCTGATTCATTTGACAGGACTAAACTAAAAATTATCTTCTGTCCTTTTCTTAATGAAATGGAAAGAAAAAGGTCCATTGAACTTAAATTTCGTTTAGTTTGTGAACAACAGAATCGGCACCACCTACCAGACCGACAACTCTTTTGGCTCATTTGTTACATGAGTTCCCTGTACTGTATAAATACTCGTAAGTAACCTATTGAGTGATTTTCAGCAACTTTGAAGAAATAGTACAGACGCCAGCAAATCACGCTGCTACAATCTGTCAAATTTCTTTAATAGATTTTCAACTTAATGACTAAAGCATAAAGTTCAAATTTGATTGAGAAAATTTGACAGTTTCGGTTCTGTACACCCCACATTTCGCCAGTATGTTTAAGACCAATGTAAGAGAGCGAGCCTATTGCCATCATCCGGGACCAAATCAAGACTCCGGGCTGCTCCTGCGAAACTCCAGATAGAAAAACCCAATAACACTTTGGCCGACCTAAAAATCGAACCCAAGACCTCGTGCGGTCCATGGCCTCGTGCGGTCCATGGCCCTATATGGGGCCCCGGTGTGGGCGCGTTCACTGCGGCGGCGAGCCGCCCATTACCTGAACGCGCCCCAGAAGGTGGTAGCCGTAAGGCTAATCCGGGGGTACCGCACGATCTCGGGCGAGGCGGCAAGCCTCCTTGCCGGACTGCCGCCGTGGGATCTGGAGGCGATAGTCCTCGCGCGCCTGTACGAGTGGCGCGCGGAGGCACTACGCCGGGGGGAAACTCCGCTTCCGCGGCAAATCGCAGCGGAGCGGACCGACCTCCGGCGCAATCTCATGGCGGCATAGAAAGAGCGACTGTCGCAACCCAGCGCAGGGCACGCCGCGATAGCGGCGGTAAGACCCCTCTTTGAGGAGTGGCTAGAGAGGCGCCACGGCGCCCTCACCTACCGCCTGACGCAGGTCCTCACCGGACACGGGTGTTTCGGGAGGTTCCTGCACATTATCGGGCGGGAGGATACGCCCGGGTGTCACCACTGCGAGGGTCGCCCGGAGGACACGGTGGAGCATACGGTGGCGGTATGCCCCAATTGGGCGGAGCACCGCCGTGTTCTCGCAGAGGCGATCGGCGGCGGCGGCGACCTCTCGCGCCCGGCCCTGGTTCAAGCCATGGTCCGGGGCGAGAGGGAGTGGGAGGCAGTCACCTCCTTCTGCGAAGCAGTCATGCTAGCGAAGGAGGTGGCGGGACGGCTGAGGGAGAGGGCCTCACGTCCCAGCCGCCGCGGGAGACGCCCCGGGCGTCGGGAGCCGCGAGACGACTCCCGGCCACCGTAGGCGCGGGCCTGCGGGCGGAGAGTAATGGGTAACTCTCCGTCCGATCAGGACCAGGCCCGTGCCGGACGGCGCGTACGTGTTCCACGCGCGCCTCAAAGAGATGTCAGCATAAGGAAGGGGCCCGAAAGGGCCGAAGCCTGCCGGGGCAGCGGGATTGTCCGAAAGGGTTACCGCTACCCCGGAACACAAAGGGCTAAGGAAGGAACACGGGTGGGTTTTAGTCAGTAAGAGTCTGACACTCCCTTCTGCTCCACCCAGAGCGGGAGGGGTCATTGGATGATTTCCCATCCACAAAAAAAAAAAAAAAAAAGACCTCACGCTAACCAGTAGCGTTTGCGACCACAAGACCAACGATGACCACTGATTTCATTTCTTTTTAATGTTCATCTGGGGCACGGGAGTGCCCCCGCCAAGACGAGCCAAGCGAAGCGCAAGGGCACTACCTACCTTTTCTTGAAGCACTTCGTCGTATTTTTGAATCTTCTTAACTTGGTTTTGGATTATACCAGATAAACAAAATTTTCGGGATAATTTATGATGTCAGTGGTTGATTTATTAAACCAATAATATATTATTAATGTAACGAAACGGCCAAGAAATATATTTTGACTAAGGTGTAGTTTGCGAAGTTAGGCCTTGTAGAGTTAGGGCGTGTAGAGTTAGAAGCTTGGCTCTTAACATGAAATGTTTTTGTGGGATTGTACTTCCTAATACTTAAATTGCTACCCATAAGTTCACATTCTTCTAAAACGGGAACTCAAACAAACCCGAAAAGATAAGATAGACCCAGTAAATACAACTTAACGACTCAATCATGAACCACTTAGGCAAAGATAAGATAAAACTAGATTGCTTGTTTAATCTAGTTCCACTACGAGATCTGCTTAAAACTACTTACTAAAACGTCTCGCGATTCGAGAGAATCTCAACTGGGCTACTAACTAACTCAGTTTCTTTATTCAAAAGCCTGCAATGAACGCTTTGCATCGTTTACATTTAACCTAATTAACTAGCAAAAAGTACTAATTAAAGCAATTCCAGTGACGTTGGCAGCTTAACGTTTAAATAAAGACGTTTTATTTCTCCGTCTCCCATTTATACGGATTCATTCCGACTTTCAGAGCTATATATAGTTCTGTGAGACTCTTTCAGGGTTTTATGATAATTTAAAGCTATTAGTTTTTCATCGGACCACTATATTGGTGTTATTTTTATGTTTTATAAGCTGTGTAGATGATGATGTAGAGGTGTTTGCTGAAGATATTTCTGAATATAGTGAATAAAGTGGTGAGTAATCCCATGTAACTGCTTTGTTGAACTTCCGTTTCATGTGTAAACTTCGCATCATCTCGTAGAGTATCTGCTGTATTAAATCCAGCTGGCAATATTTATCATAATACCGGGTGAATGGAGACTCATGAAACGAATCCTTGTTTTTCAATAAGAACATAACAACTCAACTTCCCTTCTGTTAAGGATTAGAAAGAGGTGTACACCCAGATTAATGATGCATTTGTTCAATATTGCCTGTCTCTTGAGTAAAGTATTGAGGCCAGAAAAATGGCCAACATCCTTTTCCCGCCAATCATAAAAATTCAGCATCACTTCCAAAAAGTGCCCTAAACTTTCCTCTTTTTATTACAATCTCCGAATCCTGGTTAAATCAAAGCGGACCTAATAAAAGCGATCATAACTTTCGGCACCTGTTTCCTCTCGATATCGGGCAGGATTCGAGTAAGGGAGATCAAAGTGTATGCCGGACGCAAACTGCGAACAATTGTTACTGTGAATCATGGTTCATTGATTCAATGGATGTATGTTTGTTCCATTTGTGGATGAAGTAGCCGAATAGTGTCGGTTTATGATACTGTGGTGTGCATATTATGGGATAGTTGGTTGTTTTGATTTCGTTAGTTTTGGTATTGCCAGCTAGGTACTGTTACTGTTAGCCTGCATATGCCTCTCCCCATAACTTCCAGCTCTTTTGATCCAGGGCTAAAGTGGACCACTGGTCGTTTTTTTTGTCCAGCTCGTCTCGCCATCTTCTACGGGATCTGCGGTAATAGCTTCTAGCTGTGTGAGGGATCCACGTAGTGGTTATTATGGCCCACAGCAAGGCATTATACAATTCAAAATAGAAAATTCTAAATTGTAGGGAGATGTTAACTTCAAATTCTAACCGTCTTATTACAAAACGAAATCTAACTTTATAACGGTATATATTATATTTATAGTTTACATAGGGTTCTGCGTATCTTTATATTTAAAATATTTATTCCTGTAATGATTGCACCTACTACTGTTTGTCTCTGCATCACCCAAAGGTTGACTGGTAGAAAATGCCTATGGCATTAAGTCCGCCTCTGTACATGTATGTGCTTGAAGTATTAAATAAATAAATAAATAAATAAACTTTAGTTCTCTAGCCTAATAAAAATTTGAGCCAGTAAGTATTTGTATTTCGAACTTTTACGTAAATTTGTATTTCGAACTTTTACGTAAAGTTCTTAATACTACAAAGACAACTTAGCACCGAATTATGCTGTCATTTTTTTTATAAAGAACTGCATTTAGTTTTATAACAGTTTGATTCTTGATTCAATAACTGGCTCGGTGGTTTAAACGATCTACCCAAAGAAAAACCTTGTATTGTAATAAGGGGTATAGAGAAAGTGTGACTCAATATTTGGATCTTAAGATCAGATGAAATTTAAAGCATGAGAAGTAGTATTATAAGTAAATTGCCAACAACAAATTTCCAAAAACTAATTAACATTCAAAATATTGCAGTAGGTTCCAGCTCAGTTGATACACGAAAAGATATCTTAATAAAAGTCAGAACAACAAAAAATACATTTGCAACACTAGAACACCACAACAAAGGCTACAAAACAATGGGAACGAAAATACTCTTGAATCTAGAGCAAGCCCAGCATTACAGAAAAAGTAAAAAAGTATTTAGTAACACTGCACCGCGGTCACAGCGATCATTGAGTACAATGAGACGCAAATAGAGAATGGGACGCGACACCGAGGGTGCGAATGTATTCCTAATTGCCTGCGGACGTGTCTCAACTCGGTTTTACGTACAAGTGCATATACATAGGGTTGTGACGAAGAGATAGTTCGGGACAAGTTAAGGCTAAGGTATAAAGCTGTAATTATAGCACCGTTTGTGCCACGCTTATGTGTGTTTATGGTGTCACGCATAGTTTTGATTTTGGAAGCCAATGTCGCGGTTAGAAGCGGTAGGTACACCTCATCATCTGCCTAGCCTTTTCCCAACTATGTTGGGGTTGGCTTCCAGTCTAACCGGATGCAGCTGAATACCAGTATTTTACATAGAGCGGCTGCCTATCTGACCTCCACAATCCCGTTACTGGGTACCGTTACCCAGTAATAGGTACGATACCCCTTGGTAAGACTGGATTTCAGACTTTCGGGCTTCTGACTACTCGTAACGACTGTCAAAGATCCACGAATGACAGCCGAGACCAACCGCTTAACGTGCTTTCCGAGGCACGGAGGGGTCTCGGTATGTAAAGATTGTCACCCATCCACATACCAACCGCGGCAAGCGTAGCTTAACCTGATCGATTGACCTGGGCGGCTGTTATTATTTAGCCACGGGCTTTAGAAGCGGTAGGTACACCTACTGTATTTCAATTCATCGGTCTATAGCTGGATCTGATTGCTATATCAAAAATGAGATATTTAACTACATAAAATAACCTCCGCGAGCGACAAATGTGAGGAACTAACGGCACGAACTCACGCATCCAGGCGATCAACTTTACTATTGTTGTATGGGCTAATAGCCACTGTGTCAGATTGAGATTCTAGGTTTTGACAGCCCGCCTTCTGGGACGTCAGTGTATGTGAATCTGAGGCATGAATCGAAAATGTAGATTGAATTAATAATAATAATAATAATAACCCCATCGTCGTATCTCTACGTTGACGTCGTGGTGGGGCTTGCGCGCTCCGAACTCTAGGCCTGTGCCGGAAGAGTTTACTTTGCCGGAACAATTCTAAGGTGAGGAGCCAGACCAAGAGAGATACAGAAACCCGCAGGGCAGCATGTGGCGAGCTGTTGGGCAGTAGCGACCCCACGGACCCTATCTCCCGGGAGTAGTCTTGTTCCTCACCTCTGGCTTGCCTTAATTGGCTGGCTGGAGTGAACACTGATGAGGAACAGAGCTCCCACCTCATTCTTGCCTTTGTTGGCCGGCTTGAGTGGAGATTCGCAAGAGCAAACGTGCTCGGGGGAAGGAAGTATTCCAGTAAGTGCTCGTAGGGATCTTGACCATCTTCCGGGCTCTGGGATTGTTCTGAAAGCCGTGGAATACCTCTCCACTCCTCAAGCACCTCAGGACATGTTGCCCCCTTGTCACTACGTCACTATGTGCTAGCGACAGTTTCCGGGGGCCCATTATTGAGTGTGCAAGTCACCCCCTGCCATTTTATCCGTGTATATATAAAACATTGATCAGGCAGGGGCCATAGTTCTTCCATAGTTCTTGGTAACCAATCCACTTTAACCTCAAAAACCCATAGTACAACTTTTTATTTTTCCAATACTGCAATAGTCCTACACCAACCGAGGGTTATCCTTGGGTGCACTTTCATAGTGCATATCGGGATAATCGTCGGTTAGTGCCACATTTCATTAAAATTTTCTAAGGGGCCTCTGCGAGTTGGCTTCGGCCCCTCGTACGCCTTCCAAAGGACCGGGACCCCATGGTCCCGAGATATATAAAATAAAATAAAATAATAATAATATTCCACAACTATCACACAACGCCATCTAGTCCCAAGCTAAACAGAGCTTGTGTTATGGGTACTAGACAACTGATAAACATACTTATATATTTCTAAATACATAAATATTATAGATAAATTACACCCAGACACAGAACAAATGATCGTGCTCATTACACAAACATTTGTCCTGGGTGGGAATCGAACCCACGACCTCCGGCATAGCAGTCAGGGTCACTAACCACTAGACCAACAGGCCTGGCCTGAATTATGTGATTATTAAACTGTGAAGTATAAAATTATTGAGACTTTCAATTATGAAACAACTATTTGACTTTCTGAGGGGGCGATCTTTTGACCAAACTGTAGGAATTTTGCTTGGCGTAGCTCGTGTCCACACGAGAGATAAATAAGACGATACAAAAATCACTTTCTCTCCTCCACCAACCCTACCGACCTGTGGCGTCATATGGTATGTTAATCTATGGCGTCATAAAGGCTACTATGCAACGCATCGTGGGGTGCAAGCTCAAACACACACAATCAAACATCTCTTACATCGCATGCATGCACATAGTAAACCGAGCCGAATACTGTGGCTATAAAAACCCGAAGATAAGTACTGACTCGTTGGGGTGAAGATATAAGACAAAGTATAAATTGCAGCGTTTATGCGTTTGAAGTTAGGAAGCAGCGTTTGAACTTTGCAACGGGAATTGCATTTTTCTATCCATGGGAACTGTTGAAATTATATAAATGGCAACTGGAATTAATTTAAGTACTTATACATAGTGTAATGCGTCTAAATTTCATATTTTATTGATCAATATTAAATGTATATTATTATTTTTTATTCTTTTTGTTGTATTTTTAAAGTCTCGTTAACAAACTTAATGGAAATTGTATCAAGGGACATTCTGGCCCACTCTCCCTGCGAAACAGGTAAATACAAGCCATTGATAAATAAAATATTACATAACCAAGTACCTAAGTTTGGAAATAGATGTATTATTATTTTGATTTTTTTTCCCGTAACAAAAATTTAAAATTACCTATTCTTAAAGTTCTTAGTTTCATTAGAGTTCAATTTATACTGTTCAAGTTATCGCATTTTAATCTACATAGACGGTGGATTAGACAAAATGTGAAAACTGGTAAGGCTGTACCGCCATCTACCGATTAAAACCATAACAAACAATAGTCAACAGTACAGATAAGCTCTAATAGATGGCGCTTTAACAAAGCGGGGTTTACTTTACTCCGTCTGCCACCTAGCTGCGAATTTGGGAACTTTGTTTCTAAGCTTTAAGTAGATGGTCCAAGTATTACTCCGTAGATAGCAGCACTCAGGGATGTAAAATAATTTAACACAGTTTAACATGTTCCGAAACTTTGGTTCCAAAGTAATTAAGTTACCAAAAATATAAATAATAAACATAAAAAATAATAGCATTAATAATCTAGTTAAAATGTCTCTTAAAACAGGCAAGCTTTTATTTTGGACTTAGACAAGTAAAAGTGTGAATTGCTAGGTATTTAAGAAATTTTATTCTTTATTAAACAAACCCGTCTTTTCCCATTAGAAATATCACAAAGAAAATACTCGTGATATTGTAATTGCTGATGTTGACCATAACATACTTTACGAAGCTAAGCCAACATTATTTATATACGGTGACTGATAATTAGTGACCGATACTTAAACACGTGCTTGTACTCATGATAACAAACAACTTTTACTATGGGACCAAACCTGAAATTGTGAAAAAAAATCTGCTGTTCAGTCATTTATGTTCAGTAATCTGTGGCCTAACTGGTCGAAATGTAGGTACTGAACAGCAAATTTTTTTTTCGCGAATTCAGGTTTGGTCCCACAGTAAAAGTTGTTTGTTATCATGAGTACAATCATGTGTTTAGGTATCGGTCACTAATTACCAGTCACCCTATATAGTCGACCTCTTAATTGCACCACCACTTTTGACAACAATTCCCAGTACAATGAAACATTAAAGTTGAAAATATCTAACCATCACAAAGAATGTTATCGTTTTTATGACGTGAAAGTGACATTCTACCCTTATGGTGTTAAAAAAATTCGATGTCGACTATACCTTATTACCTATTACATTGCTTTGATTTCTGCCAGCGAACAGACACATTTTCATCTTCATCCTTCTCACATTGTAATCAAAGCATGGTTGTTATTATATCTTCATTGTAAGATACACCTCTGCTTAACTCTCTAGGGAATAACAGGCGTGATATTATTATGTTATGTTATGTAAATAGAAAATCAGCAATATAACATTTTCAATTCATATGTAGGTATTTTCTCAGTATATCTTGGACATCACTGGCTTCAGTGAAGGAAAACATCATGATTCCTCATTCCTGGACTTAAGGTGAAACTAGTCGCGAGCTCGAACTCACCGATGGCCAAAAAGCACTCTCTCTCACCTGGCTTCACGTCCGACAGAGATAGCATCAGTGATGAGCAGTTAGACACTAGTCTACATGCACAACGTCTAGCTCTCACGCACAGAAACACAGTTCCGAACTGAAAGGCGCGTAAAAAAAAATCGAAAAGTGTTTTGGAAAATCGAGTTCTTTAAAAAACTACTGCATAATACCGACTTTGTTTAAAAGATCTTATAAGTAGTTCTTTTATTACTTATTTACACCCGTTAAAAATAACAAGAAAAACGAATCTGTGTTGGCTCATAAACTTTTTAATGGCTTTTTATTTTACCATTCTGTTTCCGTAAAGACAAAATTAATAATAAGACAAAACGACATCATGTTTAACTTTGGATGCACAATATCAAACAGTGAAGTAATACTCTCTCGAACTTTGTATGAAAAAAATATCGACTAGTGACACCTTAAGTATAATATTCTGAAATCGTCAATCCACTTTGAGGAAGCGTGGCGATCAATGCACACACTTTCTCTTTATGAGTAGTTCAGCAGTGGGATAATAATAATCTTTTTTTATTATACTTCGTCCGCGTGAAATTTCAGCCTCCAACACACACGTCGCATACGCATAGGCCCACGCTATTACTTCGCTTACTGTTCCTTCTAACTTTTTTATTTGTACTCGGCTCCTAAAAGTGGGAAGCGATATGTTAATAGCCATAATCCTCAAGAGTGCTATCAAATGCAAAATTTTTTTTTTTCAAATCCAACTGGTTGTTCCAGTATTATAATAGCAAAAGAACAATCAAATAACGAAAAAACTCTTCAGCTTTATTATATTAGTTTAGATTTTACATAAATTAAACATCATTGTGAAGCACTAATTAAAATCTTCGCACAGTTCACATTATTCTATCATGTACTTCAAGTTAGATGACATTGCATTTCACAATGTGGAATTAAATTCACACAATAGAAAAAAATAAACATTTCTATTTTTCTAACCTTAGTTTAAACCATGATAAAAACTAGCTGCCAACTACAGTTACAAACTCATCCGTTACTGGATGCTTAGCTGCAGTGAATAACGCACTTTATGTGGTGCGAAATATGTATATTATATAGGTACGTTATTTGTTTACTGCAAACCAAATGCTTATGGACACTATTTCTCTTGCCTATATGGGAATTGTTATAATAATATTTATTTGCTTACCTATACAAGGTGTAACAGAATAAATGCAAGTCTTGAAAGGAGTAGGTATGTTCATAATTGACTACTGAATCGATTTCATTAACTTTTAATATAGGTATTTTTTCAAAAATTATGTATTTTTCCATTCTAACCGCTGATTAAGCCAAATGGAATTGAATCTTATTTCAAGACTCCATTTTAAATGCATAAAGTACCTAAACCTAGTGTCAACACGATTTTCTTGATAAAAATAGCAAGCTTTATAAAAAACTAGCGGCCTGTCCCGGCTTCGCACGGGTGGACATAGTGTATATTGTGTGATAGTGTGTGATATGGACATAGTGATAATGTAGCATTCAAATGGTGAAAGAATTTTTAAAATCGGTCCAGTACTTTTGGAGCCAATTCGTTACAAACATACATACAAATCTTTCCTCTTTATAATATTGGCAAAGATAAGTTTTGGTCATTGTATTATGCTTTTAACTCAATACTCTAACTGGGGTGTATAAGGTCTTGCATTAATTATGTTACACCTTGTTTAGAACTATTATTCTAAGCTTAGATTAGAGAGCATTGCCGGCCCAGTGCTAACGGCTCCGACTCACGAGCTGTGTAGGTCGTGGGTTGGAACCCACGCAGGCGCTTTACTTTGTGTAAATAATCATCACCACTGCTGTCAAACCGGTGAAGGAAACCATCGTGAGGAAACATGGTATGTCCTAGAACTAAAACGCCCCGCCGGGTGGACATCCTTGAACATAATCTGCATTCGCGATTTATTTGCCAAAAATGTAAACAAATATGAGTTTATGGAAAATAACTTTAAATCCTACACAGTAAAGTTCATTTTACGCTACAACTTCAAAAAATTTTATAACATTTTCAATAATGCTAGTCACTCTGAAATCAACTTAATTCCTATTATAATAAAGTTGATGTTTGTGTAACGAAGGTACAGACGCCGGGCACATCTGCCTAGCTACCCGAAACTGTCAAATTTTCCCAATCAACTTTGAACCTTATGCTTCAGCTATAAAGTTGAAAATCTATTAAAGAAATTTGACAGATTGTAGTAGCTTGATGTGCTGGCATCTGTACTTAAAATCAAGGTGCCTAGAATTTCTCCATCGTACCTAAGCACTTATAGCTAACTACCCTTCATTAGCCAATCACGATAAGAGCTCATTGTGATCGGCGCATGTAGCGATGACGTCTTCCATCATACGCGCTCTATTTGCTGATCGGGGATAGCATCGGAGCTGTGTAGGTTTACATTATACTGTTTTAATGTTGGATTAAAGGTCATGCACTTATCTCGACAATTACCTTTTACATCAGCAACCTTATTATTTTCAGCCAAAGTGTAGAACCCTCTGCCAGCGTCTGTGTTCCCTTCAACATTTAACTTGTCTGTCTTCAAAGCAAGTGTGAACAGGCATCTTCTGGGCACGCTCGGTCCATCATAGATCTCACCCCTCGCTTTCCACCAGGCGTGATCGAGGTCAAGAGCAGCCTCATTAGGCAATACATTTTTTTTAATGTAACTGTAATAAATGTTACTGTGATTTTGACAGTGATGCAAAATCAGAAGTAAAATTTAAACAGCAGTCATTTTTTAATTTGAGAGATTATTATAGATTCGACTAACAGTAGGTATTTATGAAGTCTTGCATAATGTATTACTAGAATTGAAATTGACAATCCCACTTTAATCAACTTAACAGGTTACCCAATATCGATTATGAATTCAATTAGAAACAGCACAGAATTTGGTAGCATTTATAATTGATCAGGTTCAAACAAAGCACTGAACGGAACAGTACTCTAAAATGTTGGTCCAGACGAAGTCACAATTCAAACCAAGGTACTAGCCATTAAAATCGCCAATAAACATTAAGTCAATGGAAACACGCCAAGTACTACCGAATGCAATACAATAGCCAGTATTAAATCTAACCAATAAATTATTCAAAGACGTTCCAACCGCAGAACTGCTGGAGTGATCCCAAATTATAACTACACCAGCTTTAAATGCACTTGTACCTTCATATGTAATCAATAACGACTGGAATTGTGGAGAGTTTAGGTTGGTGATGGTAAAGATAAGTTGGTATTTTGTAGTGTAAAGGAGTACCTATAATTCAACGCCCAACGGTGACCGAGTATACGTCAAGATGTGTGAATGTCTATATTAGATGCTATTTTATGGCCGCGTATGTGGAGAATGGATTATTAATCATACTGTGAAGGGACTTGGCGGTTTGGTAGAATATTCTGTGTTGAACTTTGAGCAGTCCCATCATTAAGTACCTCAGTTACAGATCCAATGTCCAACTATGCAGTAGAATACGGGAATTGAGCTTCTGATTAATGAATTTAATTTTACCATAATTTCCTAATAGATATTTTTTCGTGATTTATCGATGTCCTCTTTCTTATCATTTATATAGAAGAAACCATGAATATAAAAACCGTTGAGCACTCAATTGCAGCTACAACATAAGTAAAATAAGAAAATCCAACCAAATGAGCCAGAAATAAAGAAAAACGACCAAAAGACTAATAGAATTCAACACTTTCCCTGAACAATAACTTGGAAATAAGCGACGACAATTTGTAATAAAACCGTATATATCACAATAAAAATAAAATAAGAATACACACTTCCGGGGAAAAAAACGATTACTTTTGCCACGATATAGGAGTATATTAAGACGATAAACCCGTCTGTATAAGACGTCGAGGGACATAATATGTGTAATAACATATAAAATATATCTGGGAAACTGTCTCCGGCCATATTGCTTGGGTCATGGGTTCGCCATATTCTTGCAAAGAAACTGTTGCGAGAAATCACTTTCTCTGCCATTTTTCTGCTGATTTAGTCGTGTTATGTATGGGGGTCTTGAACTTAAAGGGTGAAACCTTCATAACAGTTTTTTTATAAGAATTATTGGTGGCCCATTAAGTTGGATCGATGGTGTGTTAAACTTACAGATGGTTGAATGATCTCGAAAATATTAAGATGTAACCAAAATCCATAATCAAGTACCTACACAAAGATAACAAGAGTTGATTAAATGCAGAAATAAATACTGATGAAACTAAAAGTTACTTAGTAAACGAAAGAAAACATAATGATAAAAAGGAAGCATCCATTATTTTCAATAGTGCGATAACCTAGATAACAGAAACCACCCAATCTTCGATGATAGCCGGGATTGACTCACAAATGACCCTCTAAACATTTACCATAAGACATGAAGACTTCTTCCATCCATCCGAACCCTTCAAAACGATTTGTTAACGTATCCAAAAACGTATTTAACCCTCAAAACTGTCATAGGATGGTTTGAGGGGCTAAAGGACCTTTAGAAACTGATCCATGCCACAATAGGGTTGCTATAAAAATAAACTGGAACCCTTACAACTCTTACAAGGTCGATGCTAATGTGAAACCGATACATTTATGATGATTTTCGGCTATAGATACTGTTAATATTTTGATAATGTAAGACTTCTGTGGACATATGGAATTGGAGAGGTTAGGCTTAATGGCTGTTTATAAAATTCTAGGGTAGCCAGATAAAAATTGAAATGTCTTATGTCTACAGATGTTCCATTTTAGTACCTACTGCATATTTAGGTAATCATCTTAATGATGCCTAATCACTTGTCAGTCTGTATAAAATTGTATAACTATCATCACAATTCACAACGTTTATCTAATGAATCTGAACACTAATATAAAAATATTGTAAAAGCCAATTATTTTTAAAATAGTAACCGTGAAGTGCACCGTGCACCTAGCTTCTGATCTTTCGTAAGTGCCCATGTCTCTGAATCCGTTAAGCCTGGTGAATATTAACTTTTTCGTTTGTCACTGCAATTTGGAGAACATACCATGTCTTATAGTGAAATCCTTTAAACAAACAATGCCTCTATTTTTTCATATTTTTATGAAACAATAATCTGTACAATTTATTTGACATCTGTACCCCTGTCGTCTTGTTCTTTATGAGTTTTAATTTGACGCGTTGTTGGTCAAACAATTTTTCTTGCTTTTTGGGACCTCAGCTGAATCTTGGCCGGACAATTTTATGAAGGCTGTTCCTGACTTGATAAGAGTAATGACGAAGTACTGACTTTTTATTAACAAGTGCCAGTAATTGCTTTTACAAAGAATAGCTTGAAGCTTTTAATAATTATGGTAGACGGAAGATTTAAAAAATTGCTGGGCTTATGTTATTTTTTTTAAATTTTTATATGAGCTAGGAGTAAGGTAAAAGCTGTGACACTTTTTTATTATAAAGTAATTTGTTATTTTAGTATATTCTTGACCCGATTTAAATTGAATAAAACTCCATTCTCGTATAAGGAACAATATTTAGAATACTTACAAAGGTTTGCAAAAGAAAGGTCTACGTTCCGATAGTTTTAATATATGAAGTCGTTCATCGAAACTCAAACTCGAAACTAATTTTTATTCAACCAATGAATGATCTCATATTTCTTTCTCATGTAGGAATTTCATACAAAATCAATGTCCTTTTATACTTAGCTAGTAAAGTTTTCAATCTAAGACGACACTCCTTATTCTAGTTACTTTCAAAAGAAACTGTCTGTCTGGGAATACCACAGCTGCTCCTTCCACACATTTACTTTAATATTCTGCAGTAATTCATTACAGCCGACTTCAGCTACAAACAGGGCCACTGTTTTGACAGATGTTCATCTGAAATTGTTATTTTTGTCGCCGGGGGTGTTAATTTGCGTCGCTTGTTTATACGCCAGACCGCGCGTCAATTAAGGGATTACTAAACGTAATTTGCATGTAATAACTTGAAAGGTGGTGCTGAGGTGGAGTTTGTCATCTGATTTTTGGATAGTATAAATTTCGAGTGGCTTTGAGGGATGTATTTTATTGTTTGACACATCTAGTTAACTGCGTAACTTGATGCTGAAATAGTAAAAAAAAGCGTAGTTTTGAACTACACATTGGAATATCAATGAGATTTACACATCCATCCCCTCTCTTTAAATACTGACACTATGAGTCGGGTCTTGGTATTGGAACTTCAAAATAGTTACGGATCATTATTTATTCTTACAACGCCCTACTGTTTTACCTGCATAAGTGTCGATCCCGTAGGAATATTGGGATAAAAACTATCCTATGTCCTTTCCCGGGACTCAAACTATCTCTATAGCAAATTTCATCTAAATCGGTTCAGCAGTTTAAGCGTGAAGAGGTAACAGACAAAAATTTAATTTACACTTTCGCATTTATAATAGTAGTATAGATAATTTTCATTAGGCTAACTTCTGTTTACCATCATCCTATCAGCAAAAGACTACTCTAGTCTTTTTCTGATCATATATTTTCTTTACTTGCGAGTTTTCAATAGAACACATTTTAATATCCCGTCCTACTCAACTTTCAATTAGAAACTTTGTAGGATGTACCGCTTAGTTTCCATCGTTCATCTGGCTGTGTATTTCGAAGGCATAAACAAATATTACAATACACGCGAGGGTGTCGCAAGCGATTATTAGTCGGATGTTAGTCGTGACGGTTCGGCGAGACAGAACAAATACTGCCATTGTTACTGCGACTACGTCGTGCTTAGCTGCTGAGACTTTCTTTAAATTGCGTTTAATTTTCTATTACGTACATTGTTGCCGGGTAATTGCACCTAATAGAAATTACCTGAGAATCGGAAGAAACTTAAAAATATCAAAGTCAAATTATTTATATCTAGTAGGCCAGTAAAATGTACTTACTACTTACTTTTGAAAGTCAAAATTTACAAGAAAATAGAATTTATTCTAGGTCGACCTTTCAAAGGGTAGTTTTAGTTTATTAGGAATTAAGTGTTACCATTAAACATCAATTTTGATTACAACAAGAGTTCGTTAATCAGAAGTCGTAGCAAACAACTCGCGATTGACGAATCCTTGAAAATTCTAAAGTCAATGTTAGCAAATGGTTTAATTAAAATCAGTCATTTATGTTTGAGTTTGAATTAATATTTCTATGGGTTTTGGATTTCGTAGAATTAGAATAATCTATCTAACATCTTCGCTTTCTCTATCTCGCCCCTCTAACGTGCAAAGTACATTGAAACGTAGCTCAGCATCTTGATGAATGATGTGCTTAAACTATTGACTATGTAGTAAGTTCAAACATGATACATCATTCCAAGTATGTTTATGTAAGCAAAATGATGCATTGCGATTTTGTTTTTCTCGACTAAGGAAGGGTTGTTTTTGTCTATTATGTAAACTACCTAAAATATGAAAAAAACATGTTACTAGGACAACATGGTCATCCTAAACAACACGTGTGCTCATTTACTTTTGAAAATATTTCGCTGCACTAATTTTCGTGTCTTCCAAACACTTCCCACTACATTTTGAACCTTACCTTCTCGAACGTAGGGTTCTTTAACCCCATCTTCTGTCGTCACATTGGGTTATGGATCAGTGTTGTAACCGCGATCACGGTTTGCCTGTTCATTGTTTTCGTTGACGACAGCGCGTTGTGTCGCAATGTTCAAATGCCGAACGATGAATACAGTTTGACCCTAGTATCTCAGAGGTCATTGTATAAGGAGGTAAAAGTACAAGTAAGAAAGGGCCCATAATGTTAACAACGTTAGAAATTGTTTGAAATTCTAATATGGTTACATGCGGGCTGATTTGTAGACACCGGGTGACTCACTGCCGAAATGACTCCTTTTGGGAATCTGCCCCGTTGGTCTCGTGATAGCTGAGCTTGGGGTCCTGGGTTCCTTTCCCGGGTCGGGCAAAGTGATATTGAGTTTTTCCATTAGGCATTTCTTAGTAACAGCCCGGTGTTTGGAACTTGGCGGTATGATACCCCCGTGCCTCGGAAAGCACGTGAAGCCGTTGGCCCCGCGCCTGATCACTCTCCGATTTGTATCGGATTGCCGTCCGAGCGAACTATAAGAGTAAGAGAAGAGAGAGTGCACCCGTGTCTGCGCACACGCTTGTGCATGACTATAATATCTCCCGCGCCGAAGGCTGATCTCTGCTGAAATTGGTCGCCATGACCGAAGTTCGACCGAATTTCGGTGATGGCGGAGGACTATTATTTTTTTTGGAAATAAAATAAAATTATGGTAAAAGTTACTAATACATGGCTTATTAATGTTAGGTATTTCATATCATTCGCCAATCTAATTATGCCATTATTTTTGAGGTCAAAAAGAAAACAAAATGTCTTCGTTTCATAACATGTCCATCGATCTTTTTTAAGATGCTACTGAAATTCGTCGAAATCTTATCAAATTGTGTATTAAATCAATATCTCAGCACATAATTATAGCTGCAATATAGATCGGCTCTGATCGTAAATCCTTTCGGATTTGGGTAACAAAATGATTACAAGATAATTTTCCATCAAACTCCTGTGAGCATGAGTGACTAACTGGTGAAAATTATTTCATCTTGGCGTACAACGTCAGAATGTTAATACGTGTAGACAGCCCGCGGGCCAGTAGACATCTTAAATGTTATGCTAGCCTGGTCTCGTACTATTTGTTCACTCGCTTATGGGCTGATGATTTCTATAAAGTGTTTCTGGAACCTTGGAATTTGTAGAGTACTATGAAGAACCTCCTCTTTATTGAGCACTCCTGGTAATAATGGTAATTCAAGGTGAGATCATCATCGTAGAGTACTAATAAGGCTGTCTCTTTCTTTTTGTACCATGCTCCCCTGATTTTGCGAGTATCAAACGGGTGATGGGGTGACATGGCGTATTTCTATAACGAATTTTATATAATAAACATTCGTCAATATTGGCCACAAGAGAAGTATGCCTAGTACAAACCAGGAACAAAAACAGTATTTTACAATCTTCTAATCAATAAAAATCGTAAATTCATTCATTCATTCACTCACTCCTCACTGACACACAACGCATAGCCAACCTGGTCTAGAAAGCTTGATTTTTTGCACAAGAATTCTTTAAATAACTACGGTCAGCACTAAGAAAGGATTTTTATAAATGGGATACATTTACAAAAATCCTTTCTCTAAAGAGATTAAGGGCTGATTTTTCCAACGCCATCGGAGGAATAATTTCGAATTTTGACAGTTCTTCCATACAAAAAATGACAGACGTCAATTTTATTCCACGAATAAAAATTATCGATCGATTGAAAAATCAGCCTTATCTATACTATTTATACTATAATATTACAAAGAGGAAAGATTTGTATGTATGTCTGTAACGAATTGGCTCAAAAAGTACTGGACCGATTTTAAAAATCCTTTCACCATTTGAATGCTACATTATCACTGATTAATATAGGCTTTTCCAATTGCAAGAAAAAAAATAAAATGTTTCAAAAATAAACGTCCACCCGTGCGAAGCCGGGACAGGCCGCTAGTAGTTAATAAAGAATGAAATTTTGCCTAATTGCAATTCCGTCATTTCTACTGATGAGAATTACATTGGGCACACCTACCTATATGAATTAAAATGACTTCTCATGTAATAACAGCACTAACAATATGTTTCTCATTAAAATAATTTGTAACTATTCAGTATAACAATCATGTTTGTTTAGTTCTATTAATTGAATTGATTTTGTGTATTTTTTTTTCTAGTTTATTCAATCGCAGGCATGCTGGAAGAGATTTCTTATGAAATAAGCATCACCTTTGTACCTATTTTTCTGTTCTGTTTTTTTTTCTTGTCTGTTTATATATGTGTGTACATAAATGATAAAATAAATATGACATTTTGTACAGTTTCAGTGAGTTTACGACCCAAAGTAAGTAGCGTGTGCGACACCAAAACTATCAGAATTCATCTAGCGGCCCTTTCGTCGCGCCTAATGCAGTTAGTTGCCTACCTGCAGGCACTTTTCACTTTAGGCTAGATCTAGACAGAGACGTTAGATACTCGTAGAATACAGATTTAAAGTTCAAGACAATTGTATCAGAACTGCCTAGTCTGGTAGTGCATATAATGAACTATATATATACATATATTACTATATACCTACTATATCAGAATTTTTATTACTAGGTACTTATATTTTGACGACTTTTTCTGTCTTCATTGATGTAGCTTTCCCGATCTCATATTTTTTATCGTCATACAAATAATCTCATTTGATCTTTCTTTGTTTGGCAGAAAATACGTAGATGCTACGATATATGTTAAGTTTTTAATAAGAACATTATTTTCAAGTTTAAATCTCTTAAAGTTTGGAGGAAGATTTTCTCAATTTTTAACTTCGTTGAAATTAAAAATATTTCATATTTTACTGCTTAAACAAAGGTCTTAAAATATGAATACCAATTTCATATGCAGTATCCATCTTATTTGTTTCTAAAAGACTCATAAAATAAAGCAAAATGAAACTCTTTTGTTCAATTATATGCAACGTAGTGAGTTAGAAGAAAGAAAGAAAATACCTACATTTATTTGTGGTAAACAAGACGCAAAAAAGAACTGAAACACAAATAAATAAGAAAAGGTTGTTGGTTGTCGTTGTGTGGTTAGTTTTTCTTTATATATTTTTATTGTACTTATTGTTGGGAACATAAGTAAAAGCGGTCAATAGCTAATCGATGTCAAGCTACAATTAATATTTAGGTAAATAGGTACTGTTGACTATTAATATTGAATCCTAGATAGTAGGTATACCTAAACCTGAAAAAAAAATCCCAAGAAAATTGAATCAAAGCAAACTTAATTGACCGTGAAAATCACTACCAAGTGCCATTTACCTACAAAAAGTTACAAAGGCGCCTGGTGCCACTGTTAAATTAATTTAGGCACCAAAAATATGCGCGCCAATAACTCACGTCGGCAATCTTCGGCAATTTCCGACAAATCCCTTCGACATAAAAGCAAATCGCTTGGCGATCTGTCAGCGAGGTGGGAACGGCAAAAAAGTTGAATTTCTTACAGCTTATGCGTCATAAATAAAAGGAGGCAGGAAACTTTCTGCCGTTACCGTTGTGAGGTTGCTGAAGACGTATTCTAGAACTCGATAGAGTTGCGTTTACGAATGGTTTAAGAACTCGTATAGTTTATAATGGAAATAATTTTAATCCAAAGAAATCAATTATGTTTTACTACTTAAGGTTCATAATTTTGGATCTCCCATATCAGAAAATCTATTCAATTAAGGGCTGATTATTCTAACGGCACATAATTTTATCCGAGGAATAATTTTGAATGTTTGTATGGAAGAATACAAAAACTGTCAGACGTCAATTTTATTCCACGAATAAAAATAATCTGTCGATTGAAAAATCAGCCCTTAATTCTGTTACTAATTATAATTGACCAAAATGTCAATTTATTTAATATGTTAAAAGTTTACGTTCTGTGTAGATAAAGTGCAACAAGGATCTTTTGGCATCTGGATGACATTGATGGGAGGGGGGTGACGTTGTTACACATTTTTGAAATTGTCACAGAAATTGAAAAAACAAGATGGCGGCGTTAGTTCCAGTTTTAGCCACGCGCCCAAAGATCCTTGTACCGTTGTATCAACTTATTGATACGGATTTCACAGAAGATTTGACGGGGGCAAATCATGCAACAGTGTGTGCTTAACTTACTCTTACTTCCAAACCAGTTATGAAAACAATTTTTTTCCTTTTTTTTCCCAATCAAGAATCGAAACTGTTAGTTAACGTCGTCTACAAACAAATAGAATACATTCAGAATAAGGTTATGTGGGCACAATTTGTCGGCGCGGACGTTCGGGCGCGCTCTCCGCAGGAAATGAGCGTATTTGTCTTACCTGAGCAAGGCTTGGGGTCTTTAGTGGCGATAAGCGGAATACATGTACGATAAGATACTGTATTAAACAGGATGAGTTACAAGCTGTACCTGCCATGATGTTGTATTTACTAAGACCATCATCATTAGCATAATCAGCCAGTGCTGGGACACAAGCCGCCCTCTGTGAGAGGGAGTGGGCCATAATCCACCACGTGGGGCTCCGCGGGTTGGTGGATGCCACATGTCTTCGAATTTTTTTGGTTCTAGGACATGCCGGTTTCCTCACGATGTTTTCCGTTTTGAGAGCAGTGGTGATGAAATTAAATAAGGTAAATTGCTAGGCCTGGGTTCGAACTCATGACTTACAAATCGTCAATCGGGGCAGCACTGGGTCACTACTCCTCCCGTCATCAGTATCAGCATACTATATTCAACTGATGATCTTCGACCACACATTCATTATCGACTATACTGGCCCTTAAAGCCTTGCCTAGCCTTGATATTCAGTTGCATTCGGTTAGACTGGAAGCCGATCCCAACATAGTTGGGAAACGGCTAGGCAGATGATGACTGGCCCTTAAAGATCGTCGGTCTATCTAGTTTGAGGGCGTCGTACATTTCTTTTGCCAATTCCTCGTTTCCACTCGTAACTCGGCTGCCCCAATAGCCATAGGTTCAACAGTTAATATGGCCGGTTCAATAACACTTCGGTGTCACTAGGCAATGTCGACGACTTTCGGTCTCTATCCTAACACCTTGATCCGTATTCAGAGAAACTACCGAGTTTCCTGTTCACATTCGCCAGGCTAATATAGAAAGGGATATGCCTAAGCATAGCCCAGAATTAGAATTAACTTAGTGAAAATGCTCGCGCCCTTATTACAAATTTAAGTCCCACTTAAAAATAATTGGCGAAAAATGGGTGTACTTCTTCTTCTTCTCTTTGTCGCTGGCACGACTGTATTTTAAATCTTGTTTTCCCAAAATTTGCCACTTCCACGGCATTGTCGGTGGCAGCGCAAAGGTCACTTTGACTGCATGTTTTGGGACAAAGAGGGCAGGAGAAGAGGTGGAGCATGGTTTGTGACATAACTTCACAATCACACCCTACTACCGTTCCGTCAAGGTAGCCCCACTTTACCAGGTTGGACTTACATCTTCCCACTTTTGTCCGGAGACGGTTTAGAGACTTCCAAGTCCACCACGGAAGGTTACACCCTGAAGGGAGATGCTCCTTTAGTGGTAGGTAGTAAGTAGGAGGGGGAAGAGTATTCTGCCACAGTTTGCAACGGGTGATAGGAACATCACTGCCTAACCCATCGGTGAATACAGGTTATGTATGGGAACATTTTAGATTTATTATGCAACAACAACCAACACGAGAGAAGATCGGCATTACAAGATTAATTTAGAAGATCAGCTATCATTGCTCGCTGAAATACTGTAAATAAGGAAAAACGAAAAAGACATTTCTCCCGCTATCACCAACGCCCTACTCACTCCAAAGCAAGAGCTACACATTCATAAATTCACTTACCAACATTTATGAATGTTAATAATTAAAGCCACTATGGCTCCGTGCGATTTATTTGGTGCTTCAACTGTTTATGCACCGTTTGCCACCGAATCTTGAAGTCAGGAAACTGACGTCATATTGTGGCGAGCGGAAGCAGTTCATGCAGTAGAAATATATTGTTTTCTTAGCTTTCTAATATTTCAGAGCTTACTTAAAAGGAGAGATCCTATACATATTCCTTATACTACATTGCTCGGAGTTGATTTTTGGATTTCATGTTGTTGTGTGTTTATGAAAAGGTATTCTGTGAATCATGACAATAGTAGGGTACGAAGCTAAATCGCTTAGCTTCGCTTATGTAGCTACCGGTTTTTAAATTCTTCGTTTCATAGTTCGTAGTCTAATGAACTTAGCTTCATTCCTAGTGTGGCCTGCTCTTAGTGTCTGTATGGGAAGTTTTTGGAAGAACTAGAACTATGAAATATTACTATGCTCTAATAGACAGTCCAACCAAGAACTTTAAAATCGACAGCTACTACTGAACTCGCACTGTCTCAATAGTGCAGTACTTACCTAGCCAGATCACTGTTTTTCCGCGACCACTGTTTTTTAGCTGTGAATCATCGGATTTGGAGCCTATTAATTTAATTTGTGAGCTACATAAAAAAGCTATATAAAACGAGGGTAATCTATATCTATATAGGCACATTGTATAAAAAATAGTCGTTTTTCAGGTTGGTAAGTCTGTGTGACCGGTCAGTTGTTCTAAACTACACAATGGATTTAGATGCAGTTTTCATTATTATTTAGATACTTTATTCCGGAAGGTTTATGAATTTAACTAACACATTCTTAAGAAAGATATCTCGTTGTTTTGTAAAGCAGAAGCGGGTCGCTAGTATGAAAATAAAGAAAACAAAAACAGGAGTGCTGTTTGAGTAATATCAGGAAGAGGAATAGAAATCGGCAGGGCAGAATAATTGTTTCGCATGGCGAGAGATATAAGTAGGTTCGTGGAGATGACGGCCAATCTCGTTTAAACAGATGTTGAGGAAGATAATATTTGACCTGGTTTAAAGGCTATGGGGAAACATTTTTTTTGACAATATTTTGTGAGAAAAAAAGATTCTGATGGTGAAAATGGTAGAAGTTAATGGCACGCTTCACCTTTTACAAATGATGATTATTTTGGGGATGTTGTTTTATTACTTAGTAACTTTCGGTACAGTAAGGTTGTCGAGAGAATGCAGGAAAAGATGTTAGTTACGCATGTTTCTGGCACCTTTTAGTGCGACAATTCTAGTACCTAAGGGAGGGGGGCGCCCACGAGCAACTTTTGTCTCCGCAATTAATTTGTCTTTCACAACAAGTTTACCGATGGCCGGTGGAGCAGACGAGGTCTTGAGTAGAGACCGCGTATCGGCAAGCGTAGTGTAGGACGTCCCCCAGCTAGATGGACGGACGGCCTAAAGGCTGGAATAGACTGGATGAGGAAGGCGGAGGACAGGGTGTTGTAGCGCAGCCTGGGAGAGGCCTATGTCCAGCAGTGGACTGCGATATGCTGAATTGATTGATTGATCAAGTTTACGGGTTTGCATGAAAGTGCACGCTTGTAGCGACGCGACAGCTGAGAAACTTTTTTGTCCGCGGGTTTTGACGCAGCTATCGCTCGTCTACAATGCAAAAGCGCTTGGCGACAAAAAGTTGCCGAGTAGCCAGTTGACGCTCAGCCGAAAATTTAACAAAAAAGTAGTTGCTCTCGCTCCCGTGAGCGCATCGTCCAAATCTTGGTGAGGAGACAGCGACGGAGACAAAAAAGTTGCTGGGCAACTAAGTTGTTCGTGGGCACCCTGCCTAATAAACATCAAGTTCGCAAAACACGTATATTCGTTTGTATGAAACTGACAGGAATCGAGCGCGCATTCTTTCGTCGGCCGCATGGTAGTGCACCTCTGATTAAATTAGCCCTTCTGGGAAATTAGGCGTGGTGTAATAGTACGATATGTTGTACAGACGCCAGCACACCAAGCTACCCGAAACACCCGAAACTGACAAATTTTCCCAATCAACCTTGAACCTTATGCTTTAGCAATAAAGTTGAAAATCTATTAAAGAAATTTTACAGATTGTAGTAGCTTGATGTGCTGGCGTCTGTACTGATCCAACTTTGACTATGGCCAACTCATCATTTTCTTTATGATTTTTGCCTATGCCTAATTCATTTAATTTATTCATCATGCGTCGTTAAGTATAATATAGCATCATCAGCCTACAATGTTCCCACTGCTGCGACACAGGCCTCCTCTCGGTGAGAGGGAGGGGCTATAATCCACCACGCGGGCCCAGTGCGGGTTGGTAGATGTCACATGTCTTCGAGTTTTTGGTTCTACGACATGCCGTTTCCTCACGATGTTTTCCTTCACCGTTTTGAGAGCAGTGGTTATGAAATAATTTAGGGACGCACAAAGTAAAGCGCCTGCCTGGATTCGAACCCATGGCCTACATCTCGTAAGTCGGGGCTGTCACCACTGGGCCACTACTGCTCCTCAAGTATGTGTAATTATTGTAAATTTTTCTTTTTTGCTTTTCAGGTCAACCCCACGCTTAGTTGGCTCAGATGCGTCATACAAACTGAGCCCGTATGAGAAGGAAGCCCTGAATGCGGTAAGTTCTGTTTTATTTTTACAGAAAATGTAGCCGAAACTTGTTGTGATATGTACTATCACCTCACGTTGTGCATAACCCTTAGCAAAACTTTTTCGGCTGCACGTTGAAATTATAGTTTGCCCGCCATTTTTTTGTTTGACCAATGAAAGAAGAATGTCGCTAATGAAGGATTACCTTGTTGTTAAACGTTAATTAATTTGTTTAGGACCACTGGCCCGTGCATACGAAAAGCGCCTTTATAGGAGTAATGCATAAAGTAGTCGACTGTACGTCATTACTTTAATAACCGATATATTATATATTATACAGGCTGGCACTATGTAGTGGCTGGTGGTTGCTATGGATTCAGTACATGATTCAGAACCCCTGCCTTGAAATTTTTGTCATTTTTCAAAAAAAAAATACTTGCTTGTTCCATTCATTTTGACAGCGTAGGTATTGCACTTTTCTATGAAACAGCAGATTTTAACGCTAAGAGTCTAGAATCATGTTCTGAATTCATGGTTACAGTTTGCGCGTCACTGTATAGCTTCATAGCAGCAACCAAAAGTTCAAAACATAGTTTTTTAGGTGCTAAAACTGACAGTGATACAGAAATGGGGGCGGAAGCTAATTTTCTGAGTGAAGTCTCAAATATTATTCCATTTAAAGGAAGATGCAGATAAGGCTTTGATTGGTATACTATTACATTGGGTTAAAATAAATCATTAGTTAAAGTAATATAGGCTCGTTCATTATGATTACAGGAGAAAGGATTAACGGGGGTTTACACTAAGTTCGATTCTGGCCATGCGGCTGGTTGCTTACCAAATCTCCTCACAAGCTCGCCCCCCATTTACACAGGTCGATAAAAATCGCAAGTGACTAGTTCATTTTGAATCAAAATATCGACCTTCATGCGGCGGGCGATCGCCTGCGACTGAGCATTTTCACGGTCGATTTTAGTCATTCGCCGCACGCGAACTGTCGCTGCACGACAAAAGCCGAAACCTTAGGAACTTGCAATTCTAGCCACCGGCAGCCTAGCCAAATTGTCATTTAGACAGTCAGCTATAGTCACCTGGGTAAAAATCGTTTGGTCTGCGTTATTTACATACAAATAAAAGATCCAGTTTCCAAGACCCATAATTTAAGCCAAAGATATCAGTGGATTAAATAGTATGCAAAGTAAACACAGTTATCTAAAAGTTATTGCGTACTAGACAAATGATAACATAATAATACGGCACGCATGTGCCCTTGCAGATTAATTGGGAGCAAGGTGAACGATTTTGCGGAACGTGACAAATGATTTTATTTCTGTAACTAGGTTTGCACCAACACTTTTACACGTCTATCATATTTTTAAAAACTAGATGAGGTCGGCGTTTCCTATCTGACTACTTTGAGAAGAAAGGCCGAAACAAACTCAGAGGTCACAATCTCTTTTTAAGTCCAGACATAATCTTGGTCTGCTCGTGTAAAGTCCATGTAGATAGGTGTCTGAAATGGACTTTTGAAGAAAGAACAACGATAATAAAGTCCAGTCAAAACTCAGGTTTAATACAACTATTACGTTCAACATATTAACATCATCATTGGTAACCTTGTTCACCCACTGCTATGTATGTATAGGGCTCCTCCCTTTTGTGCAATGCTAGCCTGGTCCATGCGAGTCTCATCCAGGTCTTCGTAGTGATCTTCTGTAGGTCGTCTACCCACCTGACCCATTGGTCTGCCAATAACCATTCAACAAGTTAAAAGCTCTTCTTGGATGCGGTAGGTATTGCATATTTCCATAGGCGGCGATCATCATGTGGGCCGTTAGTTTGTTTACCATACACCAAAGTGACGTGACAAAATGCATCAAATCAGTAAGCTGACTTGAATTGTACTGTGAAAACTTAGGTGAAGTGCGCTGTCGTTTCACCTAGTGGTTTGACACTTCGCCTTAGTTTTCACGGTGTGATTTTTACAGGATAGCAATGCTGGTGTCAGTAAGATACAATATTGTTGACACCACTGTCGAATTTAATAAATTAAGATCGTAATTGATAATGTGGCACGCAATTAGTGGGAGATCCATCAAGTCAACTTCTAGACATGGTTCGCGATTAGGGATTACCCCGTCTAAAGGCACTTCTGGTTGCTTGTTTTGCTGTATTCTTTGGTATCTGTATTGAATTTAACAGATTGATTCACAAATAAAATCAGACCGGAGTTATTGCGTAACACCTAACATGACAATTGATCGCAATGGGTTTCATTTTGACATTTCGCCCCCGGTCATTGCGTTATTTAAGTTGCTGAGCAGAATTTTTTTTTAAACCTAAATAGCAATGGTTTTGACATATCAAAATCCACGGATTGTGATTGAAAATTTCAAGTAACGCAATTATGGTACTGGTTTAAAAAACCACGCATTTTTTAAATTCGCTCTCGCTCATGCCTCAAACGCCTATTCCGTGCGTTTATAGAATTTATTGACCAATTACGTAAACTATTTATAGCAACCGAATGGCTATTCGTCTATTGCATATTGCAGATAACATCAGCATAATGTTAGAAACTAACTGACTTGTTGCAAATAACTTTTCGGTGTAATGGTCAGTTAATTTATCGATTTTCCTTTATCAAGATTGCAAAACTAGTTTTTCTTAATTAAATAATTTCTCTCTATCGAGAATCGTTATTTCAATTTTCTATCTTGTCAGCTGAACTTTATTGATTTCATTTGCAATAAAGTAGATTTTGTGCAGTTATTATTAGTTTTTGTACCTTTACGATTAATGTCCTACAATCTACTTATCTACCTTCTTACATCACGCCTATATTTTCTTAAGGCTTAGGCAGAGTAATGTAATAGGGGGCAACCCTATTGCCATCAACTCAGTGAAAATCTAGACTTCGGGCTCCGGACTTTATCAATCTATTTAGCCCGGAGTGTCCCACTACAGAACAAATGCCTCCTTTTCCAATTTCCATAAAAGTCTGCCCGTGTCCTACAATGCTTTAAAAAATCACTTTTAGTTAAAAACGACTGAAGGTTCAAGAATTTTTTTATTGATCTGAGGAACGATGATTCAGAAGTGAAGTTGATGTGAAGGTCAAAAGTTGGCCTGAAAATTGTCATAGTTCTCTTTATTGTTTTAATTGCTATGATTTAAATATCCATTCCTTATAACAGCGGCAAATTTCTATAACGACACGTAATAAAACAGTAGTTCCTGTTCAGTAAGTATTCCGCAGTGTCCCATATGTTAAACAAGCGAATATTTGTTTTATTGTATTAGTTTATTAGTTACACATAACTGTATGGAGGTATATAAATGAGAATGAAGTGGTTTTGTGGCCACTGTGTTCGTAATATATTCAAATTATTGCTCATGCTTTAGAGAAGGTTATCAATTCCATAATTCTCTACAGTTGGTACCTACATTAAAATTGCCTTCAAGAACTGTTATATTTGAATAACTAGATTTTCCTTTTGTTATTGAAATAATCAATTAGTCATCATTTCGGCACCATCCACCTTTAAGAGTGTTCAAAGTTTTCAGTTAGCAGCATACAGGAAGACTTTGCAGTCCTTAGTAGCATTTTATTTCATCTATAAGTAAAGTATGACGTAGCCTCTGAGCTGTGTGGCACTATGGTTTACCCATAATTGTTTTTTAAGTTGCAATTTCCTGTCAATAATTAATTTATCAGCCGAAAGACGTCCACTGCTGGACATAGGCCTCCCCCAAGCACCTCCACTTCGACCGGTTCTGTGCTTCTTGTATTCATCAGGTTCCTGCAGCCTGCACAAGGTCGTCGGTCCACCTTGTGGCAGGCCTTCCAATGCTACGTATTCCGGTCGCGGTACCCCAGAACCTTTCGGCCCCAACGGCTATATGTTCTGCGAGCAATGTGCCCTACCCATTACCACTTAAGTTTCGTATTTTTGTGGGATATGTCGATTATTTTAGTTCTCTTGCGGATCTCTTAATTTCTGATTCGATCACGCAGGGAAACTCCAAACATCCATCGCTCTTTGGATGACTTTTAGCCATCTAATAAGGCCCATTGTGAGCGACCACATTTCAGTGCCTTATGTGATGACTTTGGCACTATCGGTAATTAATTTATACGGAACATTAATACGTTTTACCGCTTAATATGTCTTCTTGCTTAAATTAAATCTAACATAAACGAATATGATCCTGCTGTTACAAATAGGAATCTCTTTTGTTAGTCCCTTAACAGAACGGCTGCTAAGTTGGTAGTTGACCTGCTGTAAGGGTCGATTAACACGGATACGGCGGTTGGCGCCAACTATACTTGTAGGGCCGTGTGGAACACAAACATTTATAACAATACGAATAGAAAATAATTTATTACAAGAATATCTACTTAACTCAACTTCGTCATGTCTTGTTAAATTTGTTTATAGACAGTTTCTTGTTCCACTCACAGCTCACACCAAATCGTAGAACCGCGAACTCTTGATGGCTATCCATGTATTTTTGACATTTTAACCATTTGTTTTGCGATAAAGTTCCAGAAACGTGGTGTTCTAAAATGTGAAACCTGACAAAGTAAGTCCTGGTAAAAAAATATTCGAGGGAGATGAACTTGAAAACATAGTAATTACACCCATTAATGATATTCATCATCACTCTCCTGATCTTTTCCCAATTTACTTGGGTTTACTTGGGGTCAGTGCATCATGTCTTTTCCTCCATAAATCTAAATCAGTCGTCGTCGTAAATACACCCATTAATGATAAACCATTTAAATTAACCATTCAATTTTGAATTGTCAAGGAGTCGGTCAGAAAGTTAAAGCTATTTGCAATATGTTCCTGCCACTGTTAGCTCCCATCATCCTACTGCTGGGCAAATGTCTCTCCCAATGACTTCCAGCTTTTTCGAACCAAGGCTAAAGTGGACCACTGGTTGTTTGTTTTCTCCAACTCGTTCCGCCATCTTCTACGGGGTCTGCCGCGGCGCCTTCATGCTGTGTCAGGGGTCCACGTGGTGGTTATTTTGGCCCACAGTTCATGGGACATACGGCAGACGTGGCCAGCCCAGTCCCACTTCAGCTTAGCGGCTTTTTGAGCAAAGTCAAAGTCAAAGTCAAGGATTTATTTGCAGATAAATATCATGAGCAACATCAGTAATCTGTGTTTTGCAATATGAAAAATCAATAATCTCCTATCATTCTAATGAAACCATTTTATTCCCTACAACTATCGGATGTTTCATTTGCGTAGTTATTTAATAACTCTTATGATTTTCGTGGCAACCCTAGCTCCCAACCAGTGAGTACTTGTAAACACTTTTTCACGCCATTCTAGTGCATAAAATTAGTTTCACACAAACCAGAATTGCTCAAGACATTACCGATTAAGGATGGCTATTGTTACGAGTATATTGTTGCAATTAAGGTATATAGCCCACAGTGGTACCAATTCAGTGAGGCGCCGATCCTTACTGGAATCGTCTTTTGTATTTCATTGACAGAGAGCAGAACATATAGAAGACTTAGTGTCAGAAACAAATATTAGGAATTTGCACTTGATTACGTCGATAATATGTAGGTATGTGTATGTCGTATAATATGTATTTTTGTTTAGCTTTTGAAGGTCGAGACAAGAACAAGAGTTGTCCCATCTAAAGTTTAAAAAATCAACGAACTGATAGTGATAGTAACAATGGCAGTGGTATGAAAGCACTGATTCCTTTGGCACATGTTTCCTAGCAAATTAAAAGTTCTCGCCAATACCCACCATTTATTGCTACGCAACTGGGTTATTCAATTATTATGGTCACGTATTCTCTATGTCTTGAATTCTAATTTTTTACGGGCCGTACCAAAAGATTAATAAATTCTTGTAAGCCTAGAATTTCATTCGGACTACGAAAACCATTCGGACTATGAAAATCGCGACCTTTAAAACAGAATAGAATATTCTTTATTATGTACACCATAAAAAAATATTTTATGGGAAAGAATGATAAATGCATAAATATTAGCATTACAGCAAAAAAAAAAGAGGTACGAGGAGGAGGGGAGGGTTGAGAGACAGATTACAGTGGTAAAGGTGCCTAGTTCTTTTCGTTGTTCAGAGTGAACTTACTGGTTCATATTTTTACACAATGTAATATTACCTCTGTAATTACAGTTTATTTTAAGTAACAAAGGATTCAGTTACAGTTGTCTTTTGTACCGTTCCTGACCATTTGGGAATGAAAAGGGTATTTCTTTGGTTACGCTTGTGTTAAAGGTAAAAGGTAACGTTAGGCTTTCTAATTACGTTGTGTTTTCGATATTCTGAGAATCTTTTTTAATAAGGCAATGCTTGTACAACTAAGCCTGATTTACATGATGTGATTTAATTGCCAAACACAATAACCGTGGCCAACTTGGAAAACCATAAGAAGAGGAATCTAGGAAAAACATCCTATCTTCAGTTAGATATTTCATAAGACAGACTTCGTTCCCAAGTTGGCCACAGCAAGGACAACCTTCACAAGAGGGGCTTCATGGACGGTTTAGGTCTTCGGTGCATGTTTGTCGTTTCTCCACAGACAATGGATCACCTCCGTTCCTGCATCGCATTCTGTAACCAGCACAAATGAGAAAATTTAAAAATCTATAATGTTTTTTTTGTGTTATTTTTGCCATCACCCTACTTCCTGTGGGTGTCGGAAAAGGCGACTAAAGGACGTACCGGAGAATGGACAGCAGCGTTCTCTATGTATTTTACCAACATACTGCGATCGCCAACCCGCCTGCCAAGCGTGGCAATTATGGCAAACCCCCCAAAGAATGACAAGCAAAAAAAACACTTGGGGCCCGGCGGCCCACCCAACCTTAGCTACGGTAGCGGCCAAGGCCACGATGATGCAGAAGCACAGAACCGGTCGAAGTGGAGGTGCTTGGGGGAGGCCTATGTTCAGCAGTGGACGTCTTTCGGCTGAAATGATGATGGTACCATAAGTTAAAGTAATTTGTTGCTTGAATTTTATTGGAGGCCACAGGCAAGAAAGTTGTTTCGGGTAATTAGGCTTTTGTCAAAAAGAATTTCTAGTTACATAACATAGTCACGCCTGTATCCCCGAAGAGTTAGGCAGAGGTGCACCTAATAGTTAGTACAGACGCCAGCATATCAAGCTACCCGAAACTGTCTTTCCTAATCAACTTTGAACTTAATGCTTTAACGACATATTTGAAAATGTAGGAGATTTGACAGATTGTAGTATCATGATGTGCTGGCGTCTGTACACCCACATTTCACCAGTCACATTTAAGTTCTGTGTAATGCAGTTTCTAATATTTTTTTCAAATGTAATTTTCATTGTGGTCGAAATCCGACAAAGGAATAAGCCTATACCTTTTGTGTATCCGTTAGTAGCAAAATACTCTGTTGCTCTGACCTTTAAAAAGACCAATAAAAGTTTTGTATTTGCCTACCCACATTGACTGTGCTCCAAACAAAGGACAAACGCCCGGATACTCGTACCACCTGAAATATTTACCCACAGCTGTAACACGTATTTTGTAATTTCATGAATATTACATCGACGCAAAATTCCTAAAAAATACGCTTTCAAATCAACATGATCAGCACTTTGAAAGTGAATGTCTGTATCTGCTATGTTTGTTGGGTTGTTTTGTTAATAAATTGCTATCAACGAATTATAATCAAAGTAAATCGACTATCATAGGATGAACTCTAATATCTTACTTATAATATAATATAAGTTTGTTTTAGTAATAAACCAAGATGAGAATGAAAATGAAATTAGAAATGAATGAAAATTGAAAAGAGTGTATACTTAGATGTTTGGTCTTATTGAGAGGATGAGTGAAAGGCGCCTAACGAAATTTAAAAGGCAGAAAAAAGTAGAAAGGCCAAGAGGGGATGCCCTAGGGCCCAGGCCTCCTAGGGCTCTTAGTGGTGTTCAGAAAGGCCAGGTGTGTAGTGCTCGCAATTGAGGTGCGTGTATAATCAAATATATGAAAGTAAACGAAGCAAAAGCAGTAGGATCGCAGCAGGTGACGTTTTGTAGTTTCTGCCTACCCTCGACTCTAGAAGGCGTCAGTTTATGTATGTATGCTTAAAATTAGTAATCTATTAAAAACAAAACTGTAGGTATATATCGTACAGTGTCTGACACTTTATATAGAATATACACGTTAAGGTGGAACTAGTCGCGAGCTCGAACTCACTGGTGGTCATGGCCAAAAAGCACGCTATCTCACGTGGCTTTGTGTCCGACAGAGGGAGTATCAGTGATAAGCAGTTAGACTCTAGTCTACATGCACAATGTCTATTTTTCACGCACGGAAATACCGTTCCGAACTGAAAAGTGCATAAAAAAATTTGAAAAGTGCTTTGGAAAATCGAGTTAAAAACCACTGCATAAATCAATTAAAAATAAAGTTTATTGAACTCTCCGATAACTGAGCTTTATCGGTACCGATTTTGTTTTGAAGATTATACAGTTCTTTTATTACTTATTTACACCCAAAATTACGTTAAAAATAGCAAGAAAAACGAATCTGTGTTGGCTCATAACTTTTTAATTGCTTTTTATTTTACTATTCTGTTTCCGTACAGACGCAATTAATAATAAGAAAAAAAGGATATTATGTTTAACTTTGGATGCACAATGTCAAACAGTGGAGTAATACTCTCCCGAAATTTGTATGGAAAAGAATATCGACTAGTGGCACCTTAAGTCTAGCCATAACATGAATACTCTGTGTACAGTCCTGCACAAAAGTCTGCCGACAATTTGTGCGGTCGCGAGGTTCCATTAGCTCATCAAGACGCTTTTGTACGCAGACATGGCGGAAACAGAAGGGGTTTGATATATAATCTGTGAGGACGCCCTATGTGCTCCTACCATGGGAACTCGAGGGAAAGGTGATGTTTTGTCGATCACGTTGTTGACGATTTGCTATCAACGATGCTGTAAACAATTTCAGGAATGTACGACTTCACAATTTTCGCTTACCGTCAGTTTAAGATGCAGTAACTTTAAAGCAAGAGTCTAATCATTTACTTATTCAAGTTATTCAAGTAGGCCATTAGAAGGCGCGTTTGAGCGTCAACATTTTCAAGAAAATCTGTTTTCTTTTGAATTTTTACTATAATCACTTTTTGGAAGGGGCGCCTAGAATCAATTATTTTTTTGGAAGGGGCGCCTAGAATCAATTATTGATTCGTAAATGGTCGTATGAAATTCCATAGTTACTTATTAAAAGGTTTTACAATATTTTCTGTACCCTGTACCTATACAATTTTGGGTAGGTATTTTTTAAATGCAAAACGAGCACTTTCAATGATTTTCGGAAACCTTCAGCATTGTATGTTGCCTTCTGGGTAATTTTCAGAGAAACAAAAAAAAATGCACTGTATTTATTACCCATGCCATCTTACTCAATTGTTCTTTACAAGAATGGAACACAAATGTGAAAACTTAAGTACAGACGCCAGCACAACAAATTACCCGAAACTGTAAAATTTTCCCAATCAACATTGAACCTTATACTTTAGCGATAAAGATGAAAATCTATTAAAGTTTGACAGATTGTAGTAGCTTGATATGCTATCGCCTGTACATAATATAACATCACGCCTGTAATCCCCGAAGGGTTAAGCATCAACCCGGTACAAATCCAGGCTTTGAGCTGCTACTGAGAAATTACAAATGGAAAAACCCAATAACCCTTGCTCCATCCCGGGATTCCTCATAGAAACCTATGTATTCTTCAACAATTAAGCATTCGAAATCTTACACGTACTAAATAAACTAACAAACTATTAAAATAAAAATAAAATATTAGTATAATATATTTTTATTTTAATAGTTTGTAACTACGTAACTAAAACTATTAATAACAAACTATACAGTTGTCTAATCACCGGTGTCCGACCCGTTAAGGCGAAGCAATATGATCAATGTTATCGACAAATCCACCACAATAAGGCATTTTTGAGTACGGCTGGATTCATTTATTTTGCAATATCTACCGATGTAGAGGTCCTAGAGGCATAAAAGTTTCATTTGACAGCTACAAAAGTACACCTTTAAAAATTACTTGAAACGTAAAAAGTGTGATTTTTTAAAAATTTTGTTTTATTAGATGTTTTTAAAAAACTAGACTGTTAACACTTTTTTAAACTTTTTAGATTCACTAAGATATTATCTACAGATGTCAAGACCTAAGCTCTACGTCAGATAGTTTAGGAGTTGAAACTATTTGAATATGACCCTTTTCTTTAAAGATAAAAGTGAAAGTTGTTGTCGTTTAATTTAAAAAGATAGAAAAATTATAATATGTATGTTATGCAAATTGTATGGCAATACTCGTCTTATCCTCTGGCTAAGGTAAAAGCCAGCCCTTGGGTCACAGGAAGTGTCAACCATAGTCTAATAGTTCTATTCTAAAACCTCATTGAATTTAATATTAAATCTAGGTGATATAGGCGTTCCTTAGTAGGAGCAACACTGTCAAAAGATACGTTTGAATAACTTGCAGCAATAATCGTTGATTGTGTCGTAACCAAGTTCGCTGGCACATCACAACGACTCTTTTGTGGTTTAATTGTACGTAGTTCTGTTGTTAATGTTCGGCTTTGAACGGAGATATTCAGATCGGGGTTAAGGGAGGAAGACAAAAGGGATCTTAAAAACATTTTAGACAAGTTTTACAAGCTGACACTAAAATGTATATAATATATGCAAGTATATAATAAAAAAGAGAAGAGCTTATTAGCCATCAAAACATTCGCCCCCATTGCTGACAATGGGAAAAGTTTACAAAACGCTAGAAGCATTGCCACGTTAGATAGTAATGCTGATTTTTTGGGTTATAAATAGGCCAGCCCTCTGGTCACGTGATGTGTCGACCAACCGCTTGGTATGACAAGGTTTGTTTCGAACTAAGTACAACAGCTTACTATTTCACTTTTTAGCGAAAATGTACAGCTAGAAAAAATAAGCTAGTTACAACTTTGGAGTCCCTCAAGGCATGACCAACACGAATTACTGCGCTCCAACAATAAATTATATCGAATCATGAACATATTAATTTGGAGTTACCTCTGGATTACTTGTTGAATGGCAATTGAAGATAGAGATGGAACTGTAACATAATATAGCGCCTGTAATCTCCGAAGGATTCGGCAAAGATGTACATTATAGTACACTCACATTTTGAAAGTTATGATTAAATCTCATATAACAGGGGGCTGGCCTATTTCCATTAACAAGGCACAAATTCAGACTCTGAGATGAAACTGTAATTAATTGATCATCTTATGAAAACACAAGCCTAGCTACACATGAAACACAAATCAAACAGACACATACCTACACTGAAACCAATTACAACCCCGCAACGATACATTTCACTCAAACCAAATCATTGTTATTCCAACGACCACGAAACGATAATGGAGATTAGTATAATGAAATGAAAACATTAGAGCCAAATAAAGACAGTCACGGGTAGGCAGATAAATAAATTTACACTCTATTAAGCCGCCGTGATTCAGCTAGTAGGGACAGAGGGAAGGAGGGTCGTGGCGCCGCAGTTCGCACACATTATGAGTAAGGAATAGGGAATATAATAATCTTAGGAGATGATCTTCCATATAGAGATTAAGATAACGGTTTGCCAACGTTTTTAGAAAGAGCTTATGATGAGGAAAATGTAGTAGAAGGAATGGAGTCGCTAAATATTGAATTATGTAGGATTCAAAATGATGTGTGGTTTTTTGCATGATGATCAATAATCAAACAATGGTGTAGTTAATATTATCCAGTAGAGGTGCTCAGATTAGAGCAGAATTCATAATTATAATAATCAGAAGGGTAAATTACGAATTCTTCGATTTGAAGAATTCACATCGTAAAATTGATTTAATTCGAATTCTTTTTTGAACATCGATGAACAAAAAACAAACATGCAAACAAGCATGCATGAAAATGCTACATTGGCACATATAATAATTGTCAACATAATATTATGCTGTATTGATGATTTCCTCATAAAACTCGGTCACAGCTGACACAGCGGAATGCGGATTTAACAATAATGACTCAATGCCTTTGCTTCATTTCTTTTTTACGTCAATCTTAAAAAGACGATTAGATCTACATAAAATATCATCGGTTTATGCAATGATATTTTAAGTAATGGGTTTATGTCTCATACTGAGTGTTAAATGTCAATACACTTCAATTTCTTGTTGGAATAAGAAGTATTTAATTTAATGTTCGTTTCTTGTATGTCATTTGTGTAGATCGGTTGTTCTATTGAACATGCTACCACGTCTAAAGTCGTGCAGCCTATTAACAGCCTAGTAACACTTTGACCTTGAGCTACCCTAGCGTAGCTCACGGAGTTTCAATAGAATAAGAGGCCAGCTGAAGCTCCCTTTCAAAGAGAGGTGGGCTGTGTCCTAGCAAGCTAGTAGTGGGACCATTTTAGGCTGATTATGCTAAGAGGCCAGCTACACTGGTTTTGTCTGTTGTAAAGTTAAATGTGGTATATAAATTAACATTGATCATCATCATCATCATCTGTCTAGCCTTGTCCCAACTATGTTGGGGTCGGCTTCCAGTCTAACCGGATGCAGCTGAATACCAGTATTTTAAATAAAGCTACTGCCTATCTGACATCCACAACCCAGTTACTGGGTAATACGATACGCCTTGGTAAGACTGGTTGTCAGACTTTCGGGCTTCTGACTAACCGCAACGACTGTCAAAGATCCACAAATGACAGCCGGGACCAACGGCTTAACGTGCTTTCCGAGGCACGGAGGGCTCTCGATATGTAAAGATGGTCACCCATCCACAGACCAACCACGGCAAGCGTAGCTTAACCTGATCGATCGACCTGTGCGGCTGTTATTAGTTAGCCACGGGTCCCATAAATTAACATTGATATTATAATAAATTCTAGCATAGCACTCGTAACCAGCGAACATGTATGACATTAAATGAAGCAAAAGAAATATATGTAAGAATCGTAGCAGGAGGCATGTAGTTTCTGTCTAGCTCCATCAGAGGAAGGCGCGTGAGTTTATGTTTAAAGATATAGGTAGGTAATAGTCTGGATCCAGAAATTAGTCTTACTGATGCGCTAACGCTTAATTGATGCAGAACTATCTGCATCCTGCACCAGAATTTTGATGACTGATGAATATTTTGTCACTCATCTGCTAACTGACAGCTTGCAAGCGTGTTTAGCGTTCATGGAAGTCGTGTTTGAAGTTCAATGAAAAAAATGCTGTGTTGTTTACATTTTGAGAATGTTGATCTTGAAGACGCATAGATGCTTCGATATTTTTACCATTTTCTATTTTGTTAGGTACCTAGTACTTGTTGACAGGCATATAGTGTCCTCCCATACCTATTAACAGTGTAGTTTTAAAACATTGTAACAGCCAATTATTTTTAAAAGAGTAACCGTGGTGTTTCTTGCCGGCTCTTCTCCATAAGAAACGACCAATTGGAACCGTGCACCTAGCTTTATAAGTGCTTATGTTGTGTAGTGATTTATGTGAAATAAAATATTTTGAATTTATATATGACCTATATATATATATATGACCACCATAGAAACGGGCTTTGTATCGACGAAAGAATAGACAAAATGATAGATTGTAGAAAGATTTCTACCGTCTTAAGCATTGCAATGAAGAGAAAAATGCTTATAAATTATTCTTCAGTCGATAAAAGTCTACAATGTCAATCAAGCATGACGACCAATTTTTCTCTACTTTTGACACTTAAGGGTAGAAATATTTCTTCTCAACATGTATTCAATAGTCTAGATTACATTGGACCTAAACAAGAATCTTTTAAAATTTAGAAGATTTTAAAATTTTCTCCTCGTTGCTATGGAAAAAATTAAATATATCTTTGTCTTCATAGAAACGCGAGGCCCGTGCTCGGACAGAAGAGATGTCTAGATAAAAAGAAAGAAATTAGTATATTCTTAGTAGAATAGAGATAGAATTTGGTCATGCTACGTGTGTAGAAAACATTCGAAAAAAAAACACAAGAAATAATATGTATACTGTCAATCCACCTATATTACGCCCAGGTCTATTAAGCCATAATAGTCATTTGACTCACATTTACCTTGACGTAAAAAAATATATATCAAACGGGTAACGTTAATGCATCGCGCTAGCAATCTCAAAATCGAGGGGTGCATAATTTATCATACAGCCACTGCCTTATATGTGAAGCTATTTTGGGGTTTCGCAGCTGGAAAAATGTCAGGTGGAAACGCTTAAAAAGATCCATTTGACGGCGTTAATTTGGTGTGATGCTTTAGACAGAGTGAAATAACTAGTGGTATTGTAAAATAGATATATATTCGTGGCCGCTGTCCATGTAAATATATCGCACCCTCGGTGCGATACTGTCACTTTTGAAAAAAATGCAAAAATGAGTAAAATATTATAGTATATTTTTTACAATATAAAGTGATTAATATTTATCCAAAAGTAAAGTTAAAATTTGACGTTGTAGTATAAGCTGTTCATCTTTCATCATTAAGTCATTGTTTTGTGAGGTGTCAAAGTTTTAAATGCTTCTCCTGAAAAACTACATTTTTGCAAAAGTGACAGTGTCGCACCGGGGGTGCAATATGTTAGTTTATAAATAACAATAATAATGCTGGCTTTGCAGGAATTTTGTTTATTTATTGTATAATCGAGGTCGTTTACATTGCAGACACAAAATTCTGTTAACAAAATATAGAGTACATGATGATATTTTTTATTTCACTTCTTTTTTCCACCACAACTTTCCCAGTAACTCATGAGAATGTTTAACATAATCAGCTTGTAAATTGTATTCCCACTGCTGGGATACAGGCCTCCTCGCGATGAGATGAAGCGGACTGTAATACACCACGCGGGTCAAGTGCGGACTGGTAGATGTCACATGTCTTCAAAAAAAAAAATGTGTAACAGATTAAAATTAAGGATATACGGAATGAAGTATTTCTGTCGCTACACGCTTGCCGCATTTTTTTATTACATCACACGTCTCTGTGAAGAATGAATTTCAAATGGTGTCGGAAGTTTGTGTTGGGGGAATAAATCCTAGCCCCATACTATGAGAAACAATTAGATGTCTGGACGAGAAATTACGTTTAGGCGAGTTGGGTGTGAGAAATGGAGGAAGAATCATTATTGTTTAAAAAAAACAAAAATGAGAGATAGTAAAAAAGTAAAGGTTTAAAGCATTTTTTTCAATATCAGGAACATTTTATTATACGTCATGGAGTCGGTAGGTTAGAAATGTATTGTATTATACATATTATGTAAATTATACGTATTGAATTCTTATATATAAATACAGTAAAATTAATGCAACGTCAAGAATAACAGTTTTATGGTTGAAATATTCGCTTAAAGGCAAAACATTTCGATCGAGAAAACTATTACTTTCATTAAACCTAAAAACTATTTTGCTAAAAGAAACCGCATGTGAAATCATACTACTTAATTTTTTTAGTCCTTTGAGTCGTATATATTATGATTTAAATGTCAAAATTGTTCTATAAAATTACGAAGTATAAGATTATTTACTAGTAAAGCATTTAGGATAACACAAACATATGGATCGCAATTTAATCCTTAAAACCTATGATAGCTATTACAACAGTGCTCATAATCTCAAATAATGTACATTCCATCGCCACTTAATTGGTTATCTACTTTAGTGAAATGTATTCTAAGTTTGTTTTTGAATGATCATTTGTAACAAAAAGGTTCTAATAAGTTTTTGATTGCAAGATTGCGAGTGAAAGGAACTCGATGCAAAATTGTATGAGCGATATCTCTTCGACTTTAAACGAGCAACAAGTAAGGATACATGGTGTTCTAGGGTGTTACAAACTTGAAAGAAATATAAGCCTTGAATCGGCCTGTAGTGTGATATATGATGTACCATTATGATATCAAAGACGACTCTTATATTGAATTACACTGTTGAGTCGAATGGTTGCATTCTGTAGTTTCATAGCAAAACTTATGGTTAAATATTTTAAATAAAATATAATAGAATGTCTTTATTTTGCATAAAATATATTACATAAAAGTCATAAAATATACCTATAAATAATTCCACATAAATATTGCTTAAGTTATTTTACGATGCAAAAAATACCTTAAAATAGTTTATAGATTAAATAATTAATAACACTCCTATTATTAATGGTTATTTAACTGTACATACAATAAAATTATAATCTTGTTTAGTATTTTTATTTTTTTATATACTACTAAGAATATCATAATTATATTTTAATCACTTTAAAATTAAATTATATTATGTAGGTACTAGTCCAATCATATTTGGAACTCGGCTTATAATTCTTACATTAAAACTCTTTTAAACATTTTGACAGTTCGATATTTGAAAAAAAGTTGATGAGGTGAACTTCAGAACATGATTGTCTTTGATCCCATGTTGTCTAGTCTTCTTGTTTTCTTTGGATATAATTTGTTCTGTTTTTTTATAATACACATACATACTTTAATATATACTTATAATATATATATAAATAAACTCAAGGGAGAGAGGTGTTGAGATGACACTACACTATTTGTTTTGAAAATGACTCTGCAATTTCCACACACAGTTATCACTTACAACTATATTTTGTAAATAATCACACAGCACCTCCAATCAAAGTTCAACCTTACCCGTCTTAAAATAGAGTTGTAATTTCGCTGACTAACATCCCGCCGACAAAACGACAACCGGCGACATTTTTTTTTATCAATCCCCACCGCGGTAGGAACATCTATCAATATCGTAAATTTGACTATAACAACGTATTTCTGGTTTGCCGGTGGCGTATGCTTGTGCGTGCCAGAGTACTAGGGGAGCAGAAATTAATAAGAGGAAACGCGATTTTAACGACTTCCAGACAAATTGATGCGGAACGATCATTTGTTATGTTCGAAGTTCGGAACCGTATTCTGGTGGATTCGTTGGAACTCAAAGGTGTACAGTGCGATAATGACGTTCATTAATATGAAGATGTGTTTTTTACTCATATATTTATCCATTCTGTTTTAAAATTAATTTATCGAGTTTCATTTTACTTCATGTTGACGATAAAAACTAAAAAAACATTCTATAATAAAAAAAAATCATTACAATAGGTTTTTCAAAATTGCAAGAATATCCACTAATAAAGTAAACATTAATTTATGCAAGCGGCTTACTACGTAATACTAAATAAACAAAAATTAGGTAAATCAATGATTTTCTATTTTTAACTCCATCTTTAATTTCTGTTAACACCTCCTAAGTTCTACCGTAACAGAATACGTCCGCATTTTGTCAGCTGGCCCTCCCCAACTATTGTAAACTTGATTTGACGTCCAAAACAATATGGCTTCCATCTGGCAGCTGACAAGAAAACAATTTAGCTGATAACTATTAGCAACTCCCCAAGGATCAGAAAGTTATACCTCTCAGAGAAACAAAAACAAAAATAGATTTTAGTTACAATCTATTTACACGATAATTTGAGAATGTAGAAAAAAAACAGAGTGAAAGTGTCAGTTGTTTGTCTACTGCTAAGTTGTATGGGGTTGACTGAGGCAAAGAAATCTTTTCTTACAGCCATCTTTTACACGGCAAAAGAATCTATGATTATGGGATCTTTTTCGAGAATCTCTTGTGGAGACAGTTTAAAGCTGTTGATGTGTTAAGTTGATCCGTTGTTGATCCTTTTTGGAACAGCGCATAGATTTGAGGTTCGGTCGTGTAAAACAGAGAACGTTTTCTTTACAGTAAAAACATTCTTATATGTTACGAAATTCTACACCTACATTAATTTAGTTGTTTACCTGCTCACACATGAACTAGATTTAAAGCTCGAGTAGTCTGCAGAGCGCGAAACAGATGAAAATGATGCAAAAAATAGTAAATAAACAGATACAAGTTATTTACATACAGCGCAATCTCATCGACGATGCGGGCAGCCTCGTAACACGAGGCGGATACTATAGGTTTGCGAACGACTATAGGTTTGCGAACGAAATAGTAGAGGAGAGAAAAATAATTTTTGGAATATCTACTGAAATCTTTATGCATCGAAGCAAAAAACATGATCTTAAAGCTGATAAAACAGCCTAAGATGTCACTATAATTTTACAATAGAAAAATATAAAGGCAGAAGAAAATCCTTAGATTCCTTACTGTAATAATCATTTTGTTAATAGTATGAGATTACTTGTATCATAGAAGAAAAGATCAGATCACTGCAATTAATTTTTTTGGTAAATGTTTTTATACACCTTCTCACGTACATTTGCGTCACACAACTTACAAAGAACATAACTAATAAACCAGAACCTATCTAATAAACCCGAACCCGGGCCCGCGTGATGTATTGCGGCCCACACCCTCTAACAGAAAGCGGGCATGTGACCCTTTGCAGCAGTGTGAACATTATCGGCTGATTATGCTAACTTATAAAGAAGACGACCCTGGTGCTTAACTTCAAACTGCTTGAAATCCGAACCCCGGGTGAAAGCAAACGAAATCCTTGCACATCATTCTTCCACTTCAGTGCAACAGTAAAACATAAAGAAGAAAAAGTACGCACAGCAGACCTTCTAAACTACTCGAAAGCAACTCACCCAGTCCACACAAACACTGGTATCTCCTCACTCAGCTCTGTCATAAATGATACAGAATCAACTCAGAATTTGCATGCGGACGAGACATGTTTGCAAATCATATGTTGCGATTTACCAAGACTAGGTACATATGTACTTAGTACGTTTGCTTCCCCCGAACTGCTCGGCTATTCAACTTAATATCGGGAATCTACACCTTGTTTGGGTATTGTGTTTGGGCAAAGTGTATTTGGGAGTTTTTAGCAGTTTTGACGGTGGTAGCACCTCGTTTAGATGGATAGTTAACAGATTGTTTTTCATGTGGGTTTTATACAAATCAATCAATCAATGGCCCATTGATTGATACTTTCGATTTGATAGTGAATAAGGGCTGATTTTTCCAAAGTCAGATAATTATATTTTATACGTGGAATAAACGTCTGACAGTTCTTGTTTGGAAAAACTGTCAAAAATTCTAAATTTATTCTCAGGATAAGACTTATTCTAGGTATAAAAGTTTGGTGGAATGCGCCGTAAGTGGTATAAGTGGGTGTGCGACCTCGTGTCGGAAGAGCGGTGAATGCTTATTCGAATCCCGCACCCCCGGCCATAGGTAGAGGTAGAACACCGCCGTGGTTTTAGCCGGTAAGACTCTGGCATGCCCTTCTGTCACCCCCACGATGGAGGAAGTCCAAGAGGATTTCACCGCGCAAAAAAAAAAGGTTGGGTGACCTACAAAAGATCGTGTATAACACTTGGATGAGATTCACACAGACCAGGGTACCATAGCACAAAAGGGAGGAGGCCTAATCAGCAGTGGGTAGAAAAAGGCTGCCAATGGTGATGATAATCACCCACCTAACGAAGGAATTAGAGAAAAAGTTGAACTTTTTGTAATTTGCGGACATTCTTATTCCAAATCCCTCAGACCATATTTTTACCTTTTCATTTCATATAATAGAAAAAAGTCGAATGAGGACTTAGAGCATATACAAGGTGACCCTGGAAGTATGGATCAAATCGAACAGAGGCGTGGGCAAGGTCATTTCCAAACTTTTTGATCCTGAGAATGTTGGCGAATTTTTTAACGGTCCAAAAGTTATGACCAATTTAGTAATAACAATAATAATTGGGAAAAGGCTAGGCAGGTGATGTGACTTTCGAATTTACCAACCCACACTGGGCCCGTGTAGTGTATTACAACTCACTCCCTCTCACAGTCACAGAGAGGAGGCTTGTGTCCCAGCAGTGGGACATTATAGACTGATTATGATTATGCTACTTTGAATTTGAGACAATAGGGGAACGGGAGATAAGGGAAGATACCCATAGAAAAAACCTAAAAGTTATGGTTAATCCGAATTTCACTGTGGTGAAACACAGTCCACGATACCATAAAGTAAAATTATTTGACAGGTTGCCTTTAGTCTGTCAAAAATACCTCGAATTTCCCGAAATTTTGACAAGTTTATGACATTTGTTTGTGGCCGAGATGAGACTTTTTTTTTTGTGGATGGGAAATCATCATATCACCCGCTTTGGGTGGAGCAGAAGGGAGTGTCAGACTCTTACTGACTAAAACCCACCCGTGTTCTTTCCTTAGCCCTTTGTGTTCCGGGGTAGCGGTAACCCTTTCGGACAATCCCGCTGCCCCGGCAGGTTTCGGCCCTTGCGGGCCCCTTCTTTAAGCTGACATCTCTTTGAGGCGTGCGTGGAACGCGTACGCGCCGTCCGGCACGGGCCTGGTCCTGATCGGACGGAGAGTTACCCATTACTCTCCGCCCGTCACGTGGCTCCCGACGCCCGGAGCGTCTCCCGCGGCGGGACCTCCTTTGCTAGCATGACTGCTTCGCAGAAGGAGGTGACTGCCTCCCACTCCCTTTCGCCCCGGACCATGGCTTGAACCACGGCCGGGCGCGAGAGGTCGCCGCCGCTGCCGATCGCCTATACGAGAACACGGCGGTGCTCCGCACAAGTGGGGCAGACCTCCACCGTATGCTCCATCGTGTCTTCTGGGCGATCCTCGCAGTGGTGACACCCGGGCGTTTCCTCCCGCCCGATGGTGTGCAGGAACCTCCCGAAACACCCGTGTCCGGTGAGGACCTGCGTCAGGCGGTAGGTGAGGGCGCCGTGGCGCCTCTCTAGCCACTCCTCTAAGAGGGGTCTTATCGCCACGGCCGAGATGAGACTGCGACTAGATTTTGAACGTTTCAAATTATGACAATTGACCTTCTGATCTCATTCTCTATATCTCAAAAAAATATCTCTAATTTCCCTACATTTTGACAAGTTTTTGACATTTGTTTGTCGTCGAATTGAAACTGCGACTAGATTTTGAACGCTTTAAATTACTTACGAGAACTAGCCTTCTGATAATTTGTCCCCCCTCTGATAAATAATTTGTATCTGAAATACAGATACAAATTATTGTTTTAGTTAATACTTCTTAGAAATCTGTCAACCCCGTCAACGACGAAGCATTAACATAAACATGTAGTGTTAAATCATACCGCGCGTTACCCGGAACACTCGAGCGGACAAACTGACGTATAAACATTATCCGTCGGTAGATACACAAACGGACGGTAGCTGATGTTACCAGCGGCTGTGACTAATGAATTGTTTGTTATCATGTACTCCCATTGTCATAATGTATAGGTTGCTGCTGTGAAATGTTACGTAAGAGCTGGTTTGGGCTGCCGAAATTGAGTAGGTACGGATTCCCTTGTGATAATCATAGATGACTATCTGTTGCCCGCGACTTCGTCTGCGATCCAGGATGAAAAATAGCCTGTGTCCTTACCCAGGTCACGGACTAACTGTGTGCCAAATTTCATCCAAATCCGTTCAGCTGTTCTTTGCCTGATTAAGTAGCATACTCACTTTCACATTTATAATAATAGTTAGGATTACACTTGTGATCCTAACCTAATTTACTTACCCTAAGTCATGTGAAATTACATTAAAGCCCTACAAACTCTATCATCATTATTTCAGCCGAAAGATGTCAACTAATAAATAAATAAATAAATAAAAATCGTTTATTTCGACCAACATAGGATCATATAAGACACACAAAAAAAAACACAACCACAAATAAATCAGATAAAATAAAATAAAAAAATAATAAAAAAACACAATTAGAAAGACCATTTAAAGATATTATTATTACATACTTCGATTGCCCAGCATGTGAATCATACAGCAATGGTTCAGGTACTGGCAATCGAACCTCTGCGCGAATGCCCTCAGAATGCTGCTGGAGCTAGCCCGAACCCACTAACTACTACCGAACCGAACCAATGAACATAGGCCTCCCCTTAGCGTCGGTACTTCGACCGGTTCTGTGCTTCTCGCCCAGCGGATTCGAACTCTAGACTTTAGTTTGACTCTGAAACTGATCTGCTGTAAATAGTCCTCCCAAATAAATATCTCCCTGACTTTGCTGGGAATAAAGACCACCAATATTGACCCTATGTCTGATAGGGGAACATATGTATTATTTTTTTCTCATCTCTCAAGTGTCAGTTTTGATTTGTCTTAAGTTATAACTTTAATACTTTGAAGTCAGCAATGTCATGATGTTTAATTACTTCTACACTAATCCTTAAAAAGTTTAATCTGCACCAAATTAATTCGCCCAGATCAAAAGACCAAATGATGCAACAACATTCCGGTGTCAAATAATTTGGATATAGGTACAGTTGTGTATTCAGCAAGTTGCAGCGCCCTCTTTGTGCAGTAATGATGACGTGGTGTCGCCCACCGCACTTATTAGTATAGATATAACGGGGATGGAGAGTTACTGGATGTGGTCATAGAAAAATGGTGCTACGTAAAAGGATTTGTAGCAACATCTACACCGCCACATGCGAACTACGCATAATACCGACGTCCCGCGAAATCCTGCATCGCGAAGAACAGTTTACCACGTGACTAGCATTATATACAACAGATCGACATGAGTCATCGGGCAGTTGCCTACCGGAGGATCCTCCCTTTTCTATGAAATGAAATTAGGATGAGTGAACTTTAATCAAGGCTGTTGTATTTAATTAAATCTCTCTCTGTAACCAATTACATGCAAACTCATTCTAAAAGACGCGCTATGCGACATTAGTTGAAAAGCTTAGAAAGGTAAGTTGAGAAAACTGGAAATCAGACAATTGGACTTAACTAACCTAACTTACCTAATGGCATACTCGTACAACATTCCCAAAGTCGTTCGATGATATATTTGAAGTCTGTGTTTCTAAGTGGTGTTGTAGCAATTAACTTTACCACAAAAGTAAAATAAAACACTCCTATTTTCGAGCTGTAATGGCAATTAAATTCTAATACTCCAGTAATGCAGCTGAAAACATTGTTCAATAAAAGAAAGTGTTGCCACATCCAGCCATAACTACATCTCGTTCAGAATCACCTAGACAAATTCACCCTCCGACATTGTCGCTTTGATCTGGTACTGATGTTTTGGTTTCCACTCAGCACCCATACATCGAGGGGACACGCTACCTAGCTATCGATGTCACCTACAATTTGAGACCTTCTCGTCGGTGATTAATTCCTGGTACCTTTGTTTAGGTGTCACACAGTATTTGTTATTTTTTTTGTGAAATTATTTTTTAACTATGTATTTATACATTTAGGTGGGTACTTTCTATTAAAAATAACGTCATTTCGTCATGGGTATAATCCATGTAATATTCAGTTGATTCATACACCCGTCTGAAAATTGAGTTCTTACACTGAACAGTGCAACATGCAGGTCACACACTACGTCTAGGTCGCGTTGAAAGCCTCTTAGAGACGTTAACGACTGAAATTCACTCAATGTTACGTACTGCACACAGTTTCTGGGACGTTAAGTCTTAATAAACTGTAATAGGAAACTGGAAGATATATTGTTTATAAAAAACGAGCGAAATGATTTGGAGTCTTTTGAAAAAGGTTTTTAAGGAAGACGTCGCATCAAAAAATGTGGCTTAAGACATCTTTCATTGCTGATTCTACATTCATTGCCAGTGTTGCAACGCATTACTGTATTGGATGTTCACTGACATGTAACATCAAGCAATGGACAACGTTGTCAACGTTGTGGTTTTTGACTAATTTATATTAGTTTGTTTATTTTGTTTGTCTATTTTTATTGTAATGTGCGTCTTGTTCGTGCAGAATAAACAATTTTTATTTATTTTTCTTTTAATACGTCAATATTCGTTAATACTTAATATACCTACTGAGCAGTATTATGTTTACCATATATATGTATAAGAAAGAATAAGTTTACTTATGATTTAAGGGTACTGAAATACGCGTGGGTAATTTAGAAGTGAAACATTCCCCGAAAGTCTTTTACCTATAATCTATTAAAGAAACCCTTTATTCTTATAAATAAAATCCAGACACAGTTAGGAACTATAAAAGCTTACGGTCTTATTCATAATAAGTTATAGAACATCTAAAGGCTTGCTAAAGTCTGGTTGTCAAAAATTGTTATTCATAAACGCATTTTAGCACTAAAACGTTCTATAAACCTTCTATAAAGTTATGAACCCCAGAACCCTACTATAACAGTACTATAAGGAAAAAATGGCCGATTACACAACAGCTGATTATTAAGAAAATGACATTTGATGTACAAATGTAACATGATTGTGTGAAAAGGCAGTTGTATTTTATTTATTTTTCACTTCTGTCTAACCAATGTAGTTTATTATTAGGTATAAACCTACAATGAAAAATAGAAGCCAGGAAAAATATAACGAAGCACATAATTATCAGCAAAACATACTGTGGAACGCTGCTGCTTTGGAGTATGGAAACAATGCTTTCAATGATTTTTACATGGCATGACCAGCAGACTAGGATGTGAAAACAACCATAGTGGCTCTAGCAGTACTACACAATAATGCTTTGGAGTGTGGTAACAACGCTTTCAATGCCTTTTACATGGCATGACCTGCAAACTAGGAAATGTGAAAACAACCATAGTGACTAGCAATACTTCACAATATTGCTTTGGAGTGTGGAAACAATGCTTTCAATGCCTTTAACATGGCATGACCTGCAAACTAGGAAATGTGAAAACTACCATGGTGACTAGCAATACTTCACAATATTGCTTTGGAGTGTGGTAACAATGCTTTCAATGCCTTTAACGTGGCATGACTTGCAAACTAGGAAATGTGAAAACAACCATAGTGGCTCTAGCAAGCAGTACTTCACAATATTGCTTTGGAGTGTGGAAACAACGCTTTCAATGCCTTTAACATGGCATGACCTGCAAACTAGGAAATGTGAAAACAACCATAGTGACTCTAGCAGTAGTTCACAATATTGCAGTTGACCATGGAAATGCAGTTAGACGGTAGCAGTATCAATGAATATCATATAAAGTCACCCCAACAAGTTGCAAGAGGGAATGCAAATGCTATTATACAAACTTTTAAGGAAACATTCCACCAAGGTAGCCCCACTTTACCAACTTGTAGTTACATCTTCCCACTTGTGTCCAGAGACGGTTCAGGGACTTCTGTGTGGACTACGGATGGTTACACTGCAGGGAGATGCTCCTGTAGGATGCAGCAGTAGGGTGTGGTGAAGCTATGTCGCAAACTATGCTCTATGTGTCCCAAAACATGCAGTCAGAGATACCTCTGCGCTGCCACTGACGATACCGTGGAGGTGCCGAAGTTTTGGGCCAACCAGATCTAAAATACAGTCGTGCCCGCGGCGAAGAAGAAGAGGAGACATTGTAGCGAGTATTTTATTAATAAAAAGCTTGTATAAAAATATCAGTTTAATTTATTTTTATAATCTCTAATTTGGCTTCTAGACGTTGTTCTAGTAGAACAACATAAATTTAACATTTTTGCTTTCCATTTGCCGTTTGTGCTTCATGTAATTCTCTTCTGTGGGCCATTTCAGTTTCTGCTTTTTGTAGTGAAGCACCATCCTTATTAGTTCTACTGTCCTGAAATACAAAATTAATGTTATAATATTCTTTCTCTTATTCTTATCTTATTTATACTAAAATAATTAAATCAGTAGTGGCACAAGAATAACTAATATTACGAGTCATTATTAGTTATTGTTTTGGCGGCGGTTTTTTTGGTTATCAAGAGTTTTGTACAGGCAAACGAAGTTCTTGACATGCCTACTCAGTAACTTCATTAAATGAGAGGCATCTAATTCGTAAATTATGCCAGGCCGCCCCTTCGCGTTGAGCTCCTACGTTCTTTCGCGTTGGTGTTTGTCTTAGTGTTTTTATTTTCTGTTCTCCTCTCTCTGACCAACTCTTTCAAAAAAAAAATAAGGAGTAGAAGCAAAAACAAGCTGTATTCGAATACGAAATTGAGAATGTTTACAAAACAAAACTTACTTTGAACACATCATAGCTGTAACAGTACACATCTTATCCTCCTCCAACCAATATTCACTTCTTTGCCCTTTATTGGAACTAGTCTCCGGTCATAATTCCATTTCTTATAAATACAAATAATTATTCAAAAACTTTCGTCGCATAATCAGATAAATAATAACAAATTCATTGACGTCTAGCCATGACGTTACCGCGTCAAAACTGTCCAAACTGTAGACAATACATTCGTTTTCCGTACATAATAATGTCTATGGTCGCAATTATCCAGTGCTTAGACAGATATTCTCGTTTGACGATTCACTGTGTTGGCGAATTTGTTGGATGACTTCAATATAATGGCAACATTTAGATTTATAGTGAAGTTATAGGACATTTTAGTTATCGAACGGTTATGGAGCGTTTGTGAATACAAAATTTTATCGAACGTTTTAAAGGCTTATTGAGCATTTTAACTAATGAACGTCTTAAACCTTCTATAAGCTTTTTTTATGAATAACACCGTTAGATTTCACAAAGCTAACGACACATTACCAACAGATGCTGCCAAAAAGACCATATTCGCTTACATTCAAGTGTTTATAATATAATGAAGTCGGAAAAAAATAATAATAATAATCTCACTATCTATAAAAAAATAATAATCTCACTATCTATACGACGACATGCATAGGGGATAGAAGCCCACAAAAACTAGATAGAGATCGCTTGTCAAGTGACGCGTAGCAGTCAGCTGAGCGCGAAGCCACAAGGAAACGATGAGGGGCTGCATGATACCAGGGCTGCATAGATGACGTGGATAATGTTTTGGATTATGAGTGATTGAGCGTGATTTGTCGGGTACCTATAAAGTACACACTTCATTTATTAAAAGTGCTATGCAGAAACTGTTTATCCATTGCATATTATTGTTAGGTTAGGGATGCATTGTAAAGGAAATCTTTTCGGGGGAGCTGCAGCATGTTGTCATAATTCAATGTTGCTACATTTACTAATGCGCAGTAACATAATGACGTATGAAATTGGGGCATTAGCTAATTTTATTGAAAAGTTACGAAGTCAAATCAACTTTGCAGGTATGAACTTTTTAGAAAAACTAGGTGATTTTAATGACTCTATTGACATTTGACGTGAAGTAGCCAGCTGAGCGCGAAGCCACGAGGAAATTATTATGAGGGGCTGGATGGCATCAGGGCTGCAAAGATACCGTGGATAATATTTTGGATTATGAGTGATGTCGCGTGTCGTATACCTATATTTTATTTATATAGTGCGCTAATGGAATACCTATGCACAATTTAAGGTGCAAGGCTATGATTTTTTTAACAAGAACTTAGTAAAGAAGTTGTTTCAGCTGCACTGGTACTGTGAAAGGGAAGCCGTTTGTTAGTGATTTATGAAAATTTGGTTTATCTCATGTAAAATTCATACAAATTCATGTGAGAAAAATCGTATACTATGACTGAATTACCTACAAGTCGTCAAATACTAATAGTCGGCTAAGTGGATTATGAGGAAGCGTGATGCAGAGATGAGGTGCGTAAATTCTGCAATTTAATTTACATTACAATAGGTATTGAGATAGGTAGTTACCACAGGATAATAATATCAACTATATACCTAAGTATCACGAGGTAGGCTACATAATAAACCTACCTAAACAAAACTATTATATCTAGTAGCTATTTTATTCATTAAGCTTTTGAATACATAATCCGATAGTCTATTTTTTAAGCCCCATTAAAATCGACAAGTCTCAAAAACAAGTCAAAACAAGCAAACGGACAATAAGCCTCAGAAAAAACACCTTGGCATTTAAAAGCCGAACAAAACCAAACCGTTCACAAAAGTTCCATTATCACTTTCAGTAACTTTCCATTTCCTATTATCACTACCCAATCCGCCCACATAATGAATAGGGAAACATCGCCGTTTCCATGGAAATACATCATAACATCCACATTACTCCCTTCGAGGGTAGATCGGCGAATGTTTTTTATTTGATTTCGCATCCAATTTGCTCTCTCAAGCGCCAGAAGCGGTCTGGCCACGCGATATGATGGGAATTACTTTATTGTAGCTATGTGCGGCGAAACTGTTTTTCATGGCGTGTTGTAAATTATTATAGACTGGTTTAACGTGTAGGATTGACTGAACTTTTTTAAAAGTAAGTTTTTATTTTGTATTATGTATGCAATCACAATACAAAATTAATATACATATAATTACAATACAATATAAATAGGTTCTACTCTTATCTTTAACTTTAGAAATGGCTGTCGACTTTTTGACGAGATGACGAGTTCACATGAATATAAATAGGGCCGAGGTAAAAGGACCAGACCAAATTAATGATCTCGTTGACCTTTAAGAAAAGTTGACATACTAGCGAACCTCATATTATCAGGAAGGATATCCTCGCCCGCTTCACTGTAAGAAACCCCAAACTTTTCCCATGATAAAATTATCTGAATCATAGGAAATCAGATAAAAAAATAATCCCGGAAATCGTTTCACCCACGGGCCACAGCTTAGCCGTAATTGATGTCCATCAAAATATTAATAATGTTTCTTAGGGCTTAATTCATCAATCAAGTTGAATATAACGAGGTTTCAATAGTATCAAATTGTCGATATAATTATTTTGAATATTATATAATTGCTATGCAAATTTAACATATCTCAGTAGTATCTCTTAAGACTAATTTTTGGCCACCTAAGATGCTAGTTGCCTTTGGTCAGAAGTGCGGCAACGCAAGCTAAAATAAAAAGTTGCTTGTCTCGAAAAAATAATTAAGGAATAAATAGTGAACAAATTAAATTCTAATGGCCACAGTTTAACAATTCCTCAAAAGCTAGCACTCAATAAAGAAGCCTTTGCAACCCATTCACAAAACAGCGAAACATTTCCACAAAGAGATCTATAATGACGCCCATTCAATATGCGTCTCAGACGGGACAAATCCTCAAAGAATGCGGCACATATGCAGCGATACTTAATTGGGTCTCAGGTGCGTTCGCGGAAGCAATAACTGGCGCGAATTACATACCCGCTACATTTATACGCACGCGTGCAGACGCCCTTAGTTATAGAGCGGGACATTCGTTATGCGACTAGTCGCGATTATAGAAATGGGATAATTTTTCTTTGTATTGGAAATAAAGAATGTAGATAGAAGTTGCATACATACATAATCAGACTATAATGTTCTCACTGCTGGAACTCAGGCCTCCTCTATGTGAAGGAGCGTGCCATAATCCACCACGCGGTTTCAGTGCAGGTTAGTGGATGCACATGTCATGTTTTTGAACTTTTGGTTCTAGAACATGCCATTTCCTCACGATGTTTTCCTTCACCGTTTTGAGAGCAGTGGTGATGAAATTAAATACACAAAGTAAAATGCCTGCCTGAGTTCGAACTTACGACCTACAACTCGTAAGTTCGAAGTTGCATGGTTTGTGGCTGTTCTGTGGTTTGAAGATGTGGATTTGAAAATGCTGATACTTTTATCGGTTAGACAAAATTTTGGTCACGACGACTACACAAATTAAAGCACTCGTAATTTTAACAAAAAATAGGCCAATTAATCATAGTTTAAGTTGAATAATTGTAATGTGCAAAAATCGTAAAAGCAAAGTTAAGCGGATCTTGCATGGGTAACTTTAAATGCACACGTTCCCGCGTAGTCGCGTAGCCAGGGATTAAAATACTACGATTCAACACAGGATCATCATTACGGGGATCGTAATATTTGTAAAATATATTTTCTTTTTACAGTTAGACTCTTTGTAGCCTTAGCCGATTTTTTATGGTAGGTGCAATTTTCGTGTTCACGGATGAGTGCTAACGCGTGCCCGTGTTCGCGCCGTAAGCGGCAGAGGAGGATACCGTGGAGTTTTAGTGGGTTAGAGTCCCACATAACTGCACTATCTTCCCGTGGTAGTGCAGAATGCATGAGCGCAATAAAAAAGGTGCAATTTTCGTAAACGGAGTCCGAGGATGAAAATCCAAAACTCCGTAAACAAGAAACTTTACAAAACTTTTATTTTACGACTTGAGTAAAGATCAAAAAGTTTTTCAATTCAGGGCTTATAATAAAACCTTCAATGGGTAGTTAAAATAAACTGGAATATTAAAAATACCAAGATAACATGTAGGTAAATAACGAATGAATTCATCAATTTGTTATCAATATAAAAGATAATCTTTACCGCAAGGGGACCTCATTACGCAAAATAAAGTTGATTCATTGTTAATATATTGGTCAAAATTATAATTTGAGTGAAAGTGCGCAATGGGCTTGTAATAATTTGATTGATTGGGAATGATAACGCTGCGCTACCAGCCGCTCCGCTTAGGGCTGGCAGCCATCTCGAAAAAAGTTAGTAATATTCTATAAATTCAAAATAATTTATTATAATTATGTATTGCATTCATTTTGAAATGGTAATTAATAAAGCAGATGTTGTTTAAATATAAGTCTGAGTGACATATTTATTCCTCAATTTTAATGATTGCACCTACCAATGCCTATGGCATTAAGTCCGCCTCTGTACATTTATGTGCTTGAAGTATTTAATAAATAAATAATACATAGATAAAAATCATGTGTTTTTGGAACTAAGTTCTTTAACGAAGCTTGTGATAGGAATAAACTTGGAGAAATCGTCACGTAACAAAAAAGCGTTATGCCCCCTCCATGCGACTTTTCATAACATATAATAGAGCAAGTCAGGAAGAGAGAGAAAGAGAGAGATAGTTTTCATGGGCGCTGACGCCGATAGTGAGGTTAACATAAAAATCCAAGATGGCGGCTGCAATTTTTTTAAATTTTTTCGTCATGAGTATCGTTTTCATGGTTTTCGTGGGTGCTAAAGCCGATAATGAGGTCAAAATGAAAATCCAATATGATGGTTGCAAACATTTTCAAATGTTTCGCCTTTTCTGACAAAATCACCTTTGTACCTATTTTTCTGTTCTGTTTTTTTCTTGTCTGTTTATATATGTGTGTACATAAATGGTAAAATAAATAAATAAAAAAATAAATGTAGGGAACAGCTGATTAAAAAAAAATCGTAAATAACGAACTGTCAAAATGACAGCGTTACGCAATAACCCCGCTGATCATACTTAACAAACCTAAACATAATTAGATTGTGTAACTTCAAGTGCTTTCTTTATTTGCTAATCAATAACTAAAAAGTATACTAAAACCTGCTTTACCAGAAATTAAAGAAGAACAAAACAACTTCTTTATTTAAAACTGCTTTTACAACTCGGCAGCCCTATAATCGAACTCCGTGCAATAAATTACGTCGATAATATCGCGAAATAAAAAAAAACATCATAAAAAAAATACGAGAGCGTGATAATTGGCTTCGAAACATAATTACAGTAGCGGGAATTATTGCCAACAACCAAAGTGTGGACGGATTCCTCCCAGTGGCCTCATTTGACCCCCATGGAGGTATTTCATCAATAAAATCCTATATTATTTCGTAAATTTTCACTATAGCACTGTTAATGATTTTTTTATGTCTCATTTGCTTCAAAAGGAGATTACAAACACTTGCTATAAATATTGTTGTAGCCGTCTGTTTGTTTGTCACGACCGATTTCCTTGCAAAACGCGTACTGTAAAGTGTGGTTGTTTGGGTGATCGCGTTAGCGACAACGTTCAAAAATCAAACCCTGATTTCTCAAATGTCATTTTACTTATATGACATCACATATAGGTAACATTTCGTCAGGTTTGCTTAAGTTCCATGAGATAGGGGACGAGCCAACTGCCATGAGCCGGGCACAAATTACTACTAAGAGGCAGGACAAGTCTTCCTCTCCGTACAATCCACTTGAAAGTGACAGAAACTGCATCAGACTTAATGGCGCCAAAAGATTAAGATCATGCTATGAGGTTTCGACAAAAATACCCAGGTACCCATCCAGCATAACTAAGCATGACACCCAGATTGTATAATAAAATAGCGGACCCTTAATGAGAAAAATACGAGCTAAATGATTAAAAAAAAATCCTAACTCAAAATGCATATTATTCCATTATCGAATACCTAGAATATAATGCAAGATATGTGCAAAAATGTGTACGTTAAGAATTAGTTTTTAATTAGTGTTTAATAATTATGTTCGTCATTTGTAAATATATTTAAATTTTTATACTTATACATAAGAAATGTTATTATGTTTCTAACAATCTAAATATTCTAAACAAATGTATGAAATATTATTAACTTTGATAGAGGTTAATGGGTGCGTACCTATGTTCAACTCTGTTGTCATTTGATTTTTACCAAAAATTTTAATACTAAATAGTAATTTCGTATGCCTACCTACCTACTTGATATTTGTACGCCGTTAACGGCAAAACATAGAGATCTCTGTAACTATTCTATTTCAAACACTTATTTTTACACCTATGTTGAACAGACCGGAATAATTCAAATAAAATACTTTGACTTTTAAAATTAATGTTTTTTTTAAATATAATGAACTATTGCAGAGTTATTTTGTAAACAACTCACGACTTGTTGTAACCATTATAAGATATTGGTGAAGTTACTGCACATCGTCTAGAATTAGATCCTCGTCGTCGACGTTCATAGGATAGTCTTGGGGAAAGTTGTTCGTGGTATAAAATAAATGTAACTCCCGCGTGGCAAATAAGTGTATCTATATATTATTGGATAGTACATACGAACCTTAACGAGTAAATAGGTACACGAATTATACATATAAGGAATTTGTTGTGGTATTATACTCCATTCACAATAAGATTAGACATTTAAACAAACCTTTTTTACAGCTTGTTCAACCGATTTTAACTTCTATTCCGTAGGCATAAGGATGGCATTTAAGGCAAAAAAAGTGCTTACAATAACAACTGTTTACTGCTTTTAATGCCATCCTTATGCCAACGGAATAGAAGTCAAAATCGACTGAACAGACGGTAAAAAAGTTTTGTTTAAATGTGTTATCTTATTGTAAATGAAGTATAGAAAACTAGCTACTTTTGATCTTGTCTAGTTCTTCACGAGGCTTACCTGTAGGTATCTATCTTCTGACTGGTAAGCTCATATTGGTAGTAGGGCCAGACAGATTGCAAGCCACTCTTCCCGATCTTGAGCCACCTTGCCTGCTACTTTAGCTATGGCGTCATTCCACCTGGCTCATGCCCTGCTTACGCTCTTGTGGCTACTGCTGGCTTCATTATTTAAATCTAAAAGCTACCTTTAAGTTTATGGTTCTGATATTCTTTTTTTTTTGTTTAGCTCGTACTGTCCCAATACTGGGCAAAGGCTTCCCCCAAGTCCTTCCAGGAACTCTTTTTGTTCATAATATTATTTTTATTTTCTCATGGTGGTTGTCTTTTAAGTTTACTTTTATGGAGGTATGAGGAACAGGGTGTAAAGTTCACTCATACTTCATAGAAAAGGGAGGATCCTCCGACCAGACGGGTGATATATCTGGCGTGCAATTGCCCAATGATTCATGCCGGGCCGTTGTATTTATGCTAGTTGCGCGGTAAACTCTGCTTGCGAGATGCAGGATTTTGTGACGTCAATATGACGCGTTCTCCGCATGCGGCGTTGTAGATACCCCTACACTTTCATAATCTCTATTTAAGTTAACTCATGTTCATGGTGGATAAACACCCTAACTTAATGCTCTATTACACTTTTTACATAATCAAGGGTTGTAAGTGATACGTGTCCTTTGTAAAATGCTTCCTAGGGGATGTCTACCGCTAACTGATGTTTTAAAGCCTGAAGCATTTTTATCTTTTAATAGCTCTTCAGTGAAATAAGTTTCTATTTGGTTTTAATTATAAGATAAGTCTTTGGATACGTTAATAACTGGGGTTAATAAGTAATTTGTTTTTTTTTTTCAAATTGAATTGAATTATTAATTAAGAAAAAATATGATTGGGCTCTTGAATGTACGATGATGTTCTTTATTTTATGTTTAATGCAGTGTAACATTAGATGTTATGAATTTTATCTAAGCCACAGATTGGCCATTATTTATTTATCAAACAATCTTGAACTTCATAGTTATTAGGTCGATACCTAGCTTAAAGCCTGCTAAAGTGTTCCTGACTTCTTAAAGGCTGCCTCTTTCATTTCTAGTCTTCGAGACTAGAGCAAATAAGTCTGCTCTATGCAAATGCGCTTCATCTGGTATCATGTTCCCATTTACTATCAGGCGAGACGACTGTCTAGCTTATTCTGAATATAGAAAATGCTAATGACCCTATGGGATTAAAGGTTCAAGTTTTCTGCATTAATTATTTTCGTGTTACTTTTTGTAATATTTTAAATTATTATGACACTTTTATAATGTGGGTCTAGAACGAACGCGAGGAGTAAACGAAGATAACGTAAATTTAATCGATTTTAATACAGTAAAAATATTCTCATCAACATAATTACGATTAAAAATCCACGGGTACAAACGTCAGTAGGTACACAGGTAAACTCAAATGATGCCCTCAAAAGCCTCAAAGGCACTGCGGCTTACCGATGGTTATGCGTCAGTTCTGAAGGGTGCAAGGGGGATTATGACCAAATTGAAAACGTGTCTCGAGCGGTATTTTGGAACCGCCAATTAATGCGAAACGAGTCTTTGACTGGTGTATCCGCAGATTGCGATGCATTTTTGATCGCATTTTGTTTTCTTTTATTGTTGTTTCTTTTTTATAGACTGTACCTACTCACAATCGATATTTCAAGTTTGTTTGAATGATTACAATTGTGAAAATTTATTGAGAGGGTTAATGAAAGACGACTAAGGGTCAGCGCAGACAGAAAGGAGCACAGCGGAGAGGATTTTATTAAGGCACTCGAAAATCAACTTTAAAATTATTGAAATAAAAGCGCGCGTGCCTTCCCGCGTATCCTCGAGGACGCGCGAGCATTTTTTGTCTTGTTCAAGCATATATGCACTTTACTACAATAATTTTAAAGTTGATTTTCGAGTGCCTTAATAAAATCCTCTCCGTTACGCTCCTCTCTGTCTGCGCTGACCCTAACAAAAGGTGCACACGGTACATGGTATCTAATGACCTACTATAAAAATTACGTCTTTGGTTGCTTTTTGCATTGTTCTGGTGGCTTTGTTTAATGGAATGTCCTAAGAATACAAAACCAGTCTATAATGTCCCCACTGCTGGGACCCAGGCCACCTCGCTTAGAGAGTGAGCGGGCTGTAATCTATCACGTGGGCCCATTGCTGGTTGGTAGATGTCACATGTCTTCGAAATTTTGGTTCAATTTCATTTCCTCACGATGTGTTTCTTCACCGTTGTGAGAGTTTAGTGCCTCTCTGGGTTCGAACCCACGATCTACGACTCGTAAGTTGGTGCCGTTACCACTGGGCCATCACTGCTCTATCAATGTCTTAGTTAAAATCTTGCATCACCTGAATGGGAATAAGTTACAAATGAACTTCACGGCTAATCCTACATAGAATTTCTTTCTACGAAATAAGTAACATAAATAACTTAAAAACTATTTCAACTACACCGTGCAACCAATTTTATTTTATTTCACGCATAATAAACAAGTAGAGTAATCAAACAAATTCACTTTACATACAGCCAGGGGACAAAGTTACTAAATAAAAACCGGCCAAGTGAGTATCGGGCTACGCACACTGAAGAGTTCTGTAGTTGCGATAAATATTTTCGCTTGCACAGTATTAATCTTACCGGCTGCAAAAAAATATTTTGTATTTCATTGTAGGTAGTTTTTGAAATTGTATGAAAAACTAAGTTATACCGCGGTGGTAAAAAAAATATCTCAAATCTCAAAAAAATAATTACTTAAATGGCAAAGTCACCTATAAACATCATAATATTTTCAATTAAGAGATCCAACGATAGCCACACGTTTGTGTATTGAATTTATTTTTCATTTCTCAGTTATGTACCTACAGACGCCAGCACACCAAGCTACTCAAAACTGTCAAGTTTTCCCAATCAACTTTGAACCTTATGGTTTAGAGATAAAGTTGAAAATCTATTAAAGAAATTTGAAAGATTGTAGTAGCTTGATGTGCTGGCGTCTGTACATGTTGGGTTTTGCTATACCTAATTATTTTTTCTTTAATTTTACTACACCATTGTTTAGCGGTGCACAGAATACATCTTGTTTCCAATTTTGATCGATGTACTGCCAATAATCTCCCAGTAAAATGGTTGTGTCATATCCGGACAGACAGACCGACAGACGTGACGAAATTAAAAGGCTTCCCTTTTTGCTATTTGACTAACGGAACCCAAAAAATGCACCATATTTATTATTATATCCACACGTCAGGCAGCACAGCTGGACAGTGATGTAACGAATGGAACTGGCTCCGTGACAGGTGCAAGCGATTATAGCAGGGCCAGGGGAAACATGTACCCTTTGAATATAGTGTTATTCGGCTCAGGAGTTTTATAATGTGTGAATATTGTATGAAATGAAGTTTTAGTAAAAAAAGAGCTGTAGGTATCTAATCGGTAATCTATACTATACTCGTAATAATAAAGCTGAAGAGTTTGTCTGTTTAAACGTGTTAATTTCTGAAACTACCAATCGGATTTAATATATTTTTTTTTGCGTTTGATAGGTAGCCCAATTGACGAAGGCTATAAGAAATTAAGCATCACGCTAGGACTTTTATGAGCCGAGCAAAAAGAAAAACAGTCAGAACGGAGGAAAAAACCAAGTAAAAGTGCGGACAGGACAGATGCGATTCGACGGGGTGGGTCAAGGTAGCAAGAAATTTCACGCGGACGAAGTCGTGGGCAGAAGCTAGTTTTATCTGTATAAAACTAGCTTCTGCCCACGACTTCGTCCGTTCCGGTAACTCTGTATTTATTGGAAAAACACGAATAACCTATTAAGAGGTCATTGTACTCATCTTTATGAACAACTTTTACTATCACTATATCACTATGGTGATAGTTTGATTTGGTATCCCATGGGGGAGACGAGAAAAAAAATCCCCACTAATGTTTGTTTTATTTATTTTAATATATTCGTGTATTAATGAATATTTATTTGTGCTTATATTTAATAAAGTATTTATATTATATTTTTATAAATATTTAAATAAATATTTAAATATTTATTTGTTTCCTGTTGACAGCGATGCGGACGAATTTTTTGATGCCCTTTGATTATTTCTCCTTCTTTTTATATACTTGTAGATATTATTATTATTTTAAGTCTGTTATTTTTAATGAAAAAGTTAAACAAATAATTAAATAAAAATTTTAGATGGTGGAAATTAAAAAAAAAAAAAAAAAAAAAATATTTATTCCTGAATTTTTCATAATTGCACCTACCTGTGATTGTTTCCGTATCATCCACTGACTGGTAGAAAATGTCTGTGGCATTATAGGTACCAGTCTCTGTACATTTCTGTGCTTAAATAAATAAATGCGTCACGCAATTATAAAGAGTAATTTTCTAATTTAATTTTTTCAAGGACTTCTTAAACCCATGCGAGTGCAAAAGTACTTACTACGTAGATAACAAAAGGACACGACATCCCTAATAATAAACTATGCACCTGAAAAATCCCGTTCATACCATGAAAAAAAAAACAATAATGTACAAAAAACAAGAAAATAATACATTATTTTCATAACAGTTCGTTCGACACGTCAGCTTTTCACGTCAATGGCGGCGTGAACGCGTGACGTCACTCAGGTGCGTCACGCCGCGTCACGTCGACACGGTCAATTACGAATGATATGAAATTATTTTTGGCTGCTCTTATTGTGAATCCAGATTTTAATTTATGAAAAAGAATATTTTCTGGTAAAAATTGCGTCGCATTGAATTTAATGTAAAACTGAAATGGAAAATTCAGTTGGATTTTTAATCTCTCTAACGTATGGTAGGAGAGAAAAAAAAAATTAATACAAAAATTACAAAAGTTTTTAGTATGCTGCCAGTCTTCTGGGAACGTCTCCAGATGACAGCGATCCTGACGAGTACTTGCATGCCATTTAATTTAGTACTTAGTAAAGTTTAACACACTACTAAATAGAAAATGAAACTATCGTTACAATCCAAAATAAAATTAAATTGGTTTTAAAATATTCTGAAACAAGAAAGTGTCATCTTTAAAAACCCTTTTTACGATTTGTTTACCTTTAGTTAACTACATAAACCAGAGGGGCCCGTGGCTAATATATAACAGCCGCACAGGTCGATCGATCAGGTTAAGCTACGCTTGCCGCGGTTGGTCTGTGGATGCGTGACCATCTTTACATACCGAGACCCCTCCGTGCCTCGGAAAGCACGTTAAGCCGTTGGTCCCGACTGTCATTATTTTGTGGATCTTTGACAGTCGTTACGGGTAGTCAGAAGCCCGAAAGTCTGACAACTAGTCTTACCAAGGGGTATCGTATTACCCAGCTACTGGGTTGTGGAGGTCAGATAGGCAGTCGCTTCATGTAAAATAATTCAGCTTCATCCGATTAGACTGGAAGCCGACCCCAACATAGTTGGGAAAAGGCTAGGCAGATGATGAGTTAACTACATAAACCAACGAACTATAGTGTAAATAATTATTTATACTAAATTAGTGCTATTCTCTAAGGAAGGGGTAGGGGGGGGGGGGGTCGTGGGTATGAACCTAGGTAGGCGCTTTACTTTTTATAAATTATTTCATCACCACTGCTCTCCAAACAGTGAAGGAAAACATCGCGAGGAAACCGGCATGTCCTAGAACCAAAAATTCGAAGACAAATGACATTTAGAAAACCAGCAGGGGTCCGCGTGGCGGATTATAACCCACTCCCTCCCACCAAAAGGAGGCGTGCCAGCAGTGTGAACATTATCATAGGTTGATTAATTGTTAGGGAAATATTTTGTATTAAACATAATATCGACGCTTGAAAGGTAAAATTGACTAAACGACACGTCGAACTTCTCAGAAAAAAAATCATATAAATTCTTGTAATCATCCTACAGGCATAATTCTTACTGTTTTGGAAATCTTATTTTAGCACCTGAATCAGAATTTATATGATTTTTTAAAATGAAAATTTAAACTTTAAACTGTGTTCCTGTAAAGTTAGTCCCACCCATGTCGCTTAGTCAATTTTGCCTTTCAAGCGTCGATATTATGCTCTCATTGCTTAGTGATATCACTACTGAGCAAAACGTAAATTTCCTTGATAGTTTACCTGTAACCGGTTCAATAGAATGCCGTACAAAAATAATAACAAGAGTATATAGTAAACGAAAAATTCCACTGCACTTGAAATACAGCATGACGCACTATTGATCTTTCATTACCTCCCCAATGACAATATTTTGACAGTTTTTTTACACGAAACTGAAGCGCCGCCGTGACAGCGTGACGCGTCGTCGACACGGTCAATTTAATTGATAAATTAATTGAAACCCAACGTCATTTGCGGAACCCTATTCCTTGTTTGGGGTGATTTTTTGTCTACTTACGCCAAATCACCGAACATTTATTAATGTCTCACGAAATTTTTGGGAATTTGTCACACTCAAATGTTTATGCGTGTTTTTAGGTCATGCTACATTAGCCAGGGGAATTGGCTTAATAGATACCATTTTTTAGAGGCGTAAGTACACGCTGGTCAAACATAGTAATGCTTTGGGGTTTTTACACATATGTAAATTGATTTGATTAGTGGGTACCTAAGTACCAAAATGGGATATTAAACAAGCTATAATACAATATTTTACTAAAATTTCAAACGGGCTTTAAATATCTTCATAAGCTATGTTGTAATAAAAAAGATCTCTGACTGTTACAGACAACCAAAAAAGTGATCTTATAAAGGTTCTGTTTCTCCTTTTGAGGTGGAAACCTTAAAAAATTGGCTCTGTTAAATTTTGGGAGGCCTCTAAAGTGTTTAGAGGTAATATCTTGTCCCACTGCAGGTCAAAAGCCTCCCTACACTCCTTTTTCCTTTCCACTCCCCTCTGTCTTGAGCTAATGTGAACCAATCCTCTTTTAGAGTCAAGCACGTCTCGCCATCTACTCCTGGGTCTGCTTCGATGTTACCGGACGTATTCTGGGACCCACATGGTGGTAGATTTTGCCCATGACTCGTAAAGATATAGATATCGGCAAACAACAAGTTCTAATTTTAATTCCTTTGACCTTCATACACGAATGACCATGAAACAAATCTAAACTCGTAATAGAATATCCAAAATTCACATTTGCAGTTCAATTACATAATGCTATTGCGTTAAAAGCAATGAATAAACGATCACGGGTGTGCGTCACCGGCTCCAATTATTCGCATAATCCATGGCCTCTTTAAAAGCAATTAATATTCCATTGATCCACCAGGGGATGGTCATCCGGGGTAATCTCCCCTGCCTGGTGATGATCGACACCTCAGGTGTTTCTCCAAACGTGAGTGATAATATTATCTTATATGTAATATATAACATAATTCTTTTTTTGTTGCGGTTGCTCTTAGTAGGTATTTGTCAATATATACATAAAACGAAGGTGGCGTTGGTTTTATAAACAACTAGCGCTACTCCACCTAACGCCACTCCTTTTTCGCTGACTTGACAAAATATCGATATTTCTTTAATATTTATGTTATATACATACATATAAATCTTCCGGAATAATTCCGTAAATGGTGGTCCAACCCGCATCAAAATCCATAACGCGATCACACAGACAGACGCGAAAAGCGACTTTAGTTTTTAATATTTATACTTAGCTATCACATTTCTGCAGCACACACACACATTTGTGGCAGTGGGCTGGCCATGTTTGTCGAAGGACCGATGGCCGGTGGAGCAGACGAGTCCTTGAGTGGAGAAGCGTAGTGTAGGACGTCCCCCAGCTAGATAGACGGACGACCTAAAGAAAGTAGCTGGAATGGACTGGATGAGGAAGGCGGAGGACGAGGTGTTGTGGCGCTGCCTGGGAGAGGCCTATGTCCAGCAGTGGACTGCGATAGGCTGAGTTGATTGATCACATTTCTACATAATAATTGATTGAATTGTTTTGCTCTCAAGTCGCATGTTGAAGATAATTGCGGAATCGTAATTTAGAGATGTCACTTGTATAACTGTAACAGCAAAAAGGAGAAGTTTGGCTTCACCTATAAGATTTAGCTTGAAATCCTAGCCGCTTCCCAAGCTATTGTTTTTGCGCGAAACATTAAAATGAACTTCATCTTCCAGAAGTGTACAGAATATAGGTAATACCAACCTATTTTTGTCCTACTAAAAGACCTCTTCTAATACAGAGAATTCAATGAGCATTGATCGCCATGCTTGGTCATGGCGAATTGGCAATTTCAGACTATTACTTAGGTATACATATTACTGTCCCGCTGTCGTCCCACACCTAGTCTACTGTAATTTAAAAACATTGTAAAAAGCCAATTATTTTTAAAAGAGTAACCGTGGAGTTTCATTTTTTCTTCTCCATAGGAAACGACCAATTGGAACCGTGTACCTAGCTTCTGACGTTTCATAGTTAGTGACCATGTAGGTTTATGTGAAATAAAATATTTTGATTTTGATATTTATAAGTCCCGCAGCCTAATTGCGTAACACACTTTCAATCACAATCTGAATGTTTTTGAAGGATATTGCGAATCCATTGCTTTGTTTGTTCGAAAAATTTGTCTGCTCAACTACGTAAATGATGCAATGAATATTGTTGAACTGTCAAAATGAAAAGCGATTGCTACTATTAGTGTGTTACGCAATTTAAGCAGGGTTGCTTATCCTCACGATGTTTTCCTGCACCGACGTCAGTGAGGTCCAAGATAAATATAGAAAGTACAGACGCCAGCACATCAAACTACTACAATCTGTCAAATTTCTTTGATATATTTTCAACTTTATTGCTAAATCATAAGGTTCGAGTTGATTGGGAAAATTTGACAGTTTCGAGTAGCTTGATATGCTGACGTCTGTACCTACATACAAATTACTTAAAAATGAATGAGTACTACGTTTTGTCCTTGTTAGCACACACCGGTGCATACAAACAACCTTATCCAGCCTATTCGCCTAGATAAAACATCGGCTCAACAGAAGTAAACAAACATTTAATTTCTACCACATACTGTCACGATCATAAACCGTAAACCAAACAAAAATCGTAATAATCTTAACGACCATCTGTCTCCATTGTTATCTGATATCGATATGATGGAACAAATGTCCGGTGTCCCATATTGTCCGGGGGGCGTCCGGCACAAGTGCAGTGTCCACAAGCATACTGCACCTAAACCTACATCGAGCGAGTTTGTCCCCTGGCCGTTTGTCCCCTGGCCCTTACTAAGTTTTTGTGTAAATTCGACCCAGGTGGCGGCGTTGAATGAAAATATAGAAGTGGGGGGCTAATGTTACCTATTGTCAAGTAGTTGTTGATAACTGTCGATAGTTGTTATTGCGTGAAGTGGTTTTGGGATTATGATGTTTGATTGTGTTTTTTTTTGGGTTGAGTAAATATTTTATTACGTTTCGGATAATGAAGGTGTAATGCGATGGAGCTGTTGACCAGAGAGTCAACATTTTTCATGTTAGGAAATAAAAAAATAGTAACTTAGAGTACCTTCCTTATTATTGTCCAAACCGAAATGTATCGTGTAGTTTCTGAAAACAAAGGTCCATTGCGCCACGGGTGTGCTGAAAATTGACTAAGGGAAATAGTAAAGGGAAGGACCGCGTATCTTTCGCACAAGACATTAAAAAAAAAACAACTTTTTGCGATCAGCAATCTTTTTGTGTCGATATGCTCAATTTTGGCGATTCTTGTCGATATCCTCTATTTATTTTACCAGTTTAAGTGAAGTAACTAACTATTACTCTCAAAATTAGAAAAATCACCTATGTTTTTTATTTGCTTATGCATTGCTGGGCAAAAACCTCCCCCAAATTCTTCCAAGAACTCCCCCAAATCCTTCCAAAAACTCTTTTCCCGCGCCACCTTGAACCAGCCCTTGCATTACGCGTCCCGGTGATCTCGCCACCGCTTTCTGGGCTTACCTCGGCGGCACCGTCCATCTTCAGGCACCCATAGTGTGGAGACTTTTGCCCAGCTGTTATCGTGCATGCGGCTGATGTAACCTGTCCAATCCCATTTGACCCTGGCAGCCTTATGGCCTAGGTTTATTTTACCTTTTTTAAGTCTCCAAAACGGAATATAGCAGCGACTAACAGATTTACTTCCCAAAAAAAAAATATAAATCCTTATTTATTCTCCTTTCATGCAAATAAATCCCCAAAAGCACTAAGTGCAAGCCATCGTGGTTCCGTAGTAGGGTGTTCAAAGAGCCGGAATTTATTTGGCACGTAACGAGTCGGTAACGTAATTCGAGACCCCGACAGTCGCGTCGTTTGTTGTCATTAGTACATGTTCGGCTATTGATACTGCGCTGTTAACTATCAAGTTTGAATGGGTGCTTGCTACCTTATGGGAATCTGGTCTAGTTAATACAAGGGAAGATGAAATTATTGAATCTAGAAGTGGAAAGATATAAATAAGTGATGATATCTAATAGTTAGGTGTAACCAGAGGGGCAATTCTCGTAAGTTTAAGAACGTGCACAGTCTGATCACAGTCTCAATCTGTCAAAAATACCTCTAGTATTTTTGACAGATTGAGACTGTGAACATTATGACAAGTTTTTGACATTTGTTTATCGCCGAGATGAGACTGCCACTAGATTTTGGTCGTTTTATGTTACGAGAATTGGCCTTCAGATTGGAAGATGATGACGATAAAGAAGATAATTAATAACTAGTGTCTAAAAGACCTTTAAAACTTTGAATCACCTTGTCAAAAACACGATGACACAATCTTATTGTAACGTAATTCAAGACCCCGACAATGCGTCTTTGTTGTCATTAGTCATTTTCGGCTATTGATACTGCGCTGTTAATTATCTAGTTGGAACGGGTGCTTAGTACGTTACATGGGAACCTGGTCTTGTTGATACAGGAGAAGGCGATAACTGATTGCATAAGCATATAACCAGGTATTGTAACGACGATACTGGGAAATGATGATAGTGTAAATCATGAATGTCTAGTATCTACTGCCCTTAAACTGTTATATTGCTATGGTCCTTATTATGGCTTCTCCTGCAGCCCACCAACAACTTAAATATTTCCTCTCTTCAGCTAAAAAACCCTGTTCGAAACATAAAATGTACAGACGCCAGCACATCAAGCTACCCGAAACTGTCAAATTTTCCCAATCAACTTTGAACCTTATACTTTATCGATAAAGTTGAAAATGTAATAAAGAAATTTGACAGATTGTGGTAGCTTGATATGCTGGCGTCTATAGGTACATGACGCAGCCTTTCGGTATATAATTCGAGACCTCGACATTCGTGTCGTTGTTAACTATCCGTTTTAAATGGGCGCTTGCTAGTTGCTACTTTAAATGGAAATCTGTAGGCCAATTCTGCTAATTTAAAACGTTCAAAATCTAGTCGCAGTCTCATCTCGGCGACAGACAAATGTCAAAATCTTGTCAAAATGTAGGGAAATTCGAAGTATTTTTGACAGATTGAGACTGAGATCAGACTGTGAACGCTCTTAAAAATTACGAGAATTGCCCCTCTGGTCTGGTTGATAAAGGAGAAGAAGGAATTATTGAATGTTGGAGGTGAAAATGAATAAATTAGTGATGGCATAGGTATAAATAACTAGAAAACTGTTACCGTTGACGATAGGTACTTATAAGGAGAAAATGATGAAGACGATACATAACTAGTACAGTAGATTGCACGTCAGTGAAAACAACCCCAGTTTAAGCTGGCCTCTTATTGTCTTGAAACTCCCACTACGTTGTAATCTGTGATACGCCAGTTCAAGGTCGAAGTGGTACCGCCGCGCCGACGTGCCGTCAACTGTACTTCGCGGCCCGCTAAAACTTTTAAGTATCATCAACAGTTTTATTACAACTTTTTCTGTAGTCCATTGTTTAGAATTTTAGAATATTTTCAAAACCACACCTGCTTGAGTCTCATAACAACGTGTTGAACTGTCAAAGTCGTTTGTTTTCATTAGTGCGTGTTCGGGTATTAATACCTATTGTGCTGTAACTATCAGAAGGCCAATTCTCGTAATGGGACTTTGTGCGAATGGGACTTGGTGCGAATGAGACATTGTGCGAATGGGACTTTGTGCGAATGAGACATTGTGCGAATGGGACATTCTGCGTCAACGGGACTTTTTCCGAATGGGACATTCTGCGTCAGATCATTTAAAACGTTCAAAATCTAGTCGCAGTCTCATCTCGGCGACAAAAAAATGTCAAAACATGTCAAAGTGTAGGGAAATTAGAGGTATTTTCGACAGATTGAGACTGAGATCAGACTGTGAACATTCTTAAAATTACGAGAATTGCCCCTCAGGTTTGATTGTCTAGCTAGTTCAATGGGTGCTTGTATTGCCTGGTAGCTTAAATAGGAATCCGATGTAATGCAAATACGAAAATTGAATTGTCACTGCCATGATAATTAATTGGCGGTATTTAATAGGTAGGTAGGTATTTAATAGACAATACGGCTGATGGTGACATTCAATAAGGTTCACATTCTATCCATCTATTTTTCATAGTCACTTCGCCTACTTCGCAATGGATTAGCAATATAAAGGATATTGCTGAAAATGATTCAGTTTGAGACTGATAGTGTGTTTCGCAATTAGAGTACAGTACCACCTACAATTAAACAGGGTTACTTGTAATTCGACGTTTATCTGTCAAGAGCTGATAGGGGGGCCAAAATGCAAAAAATTGAACCCCCTTATGTATAGACGCAATACAATCGTTTTCAGATTATTTGAAACATTTTTAAACCGTAAAATGAAAATATTGATAAGATGTTATTTATAAATCGCTCATCATTTAAATTATTTTGTTTAATTAAGAACTTTTAATTATGAAGTGCCAGCTACAATATCATTTTAATGGTACCCATTCAATATCCAGTTTTTTGTTTATTTGGAATTATGTCGAAAAACCCTTAAAATTCAAATATCTCGAATATCTTTATTGTGTATAGGATTTAAATCTATTTTTCTATAAACTCATATTTTTTTCAATTGACCCATATATACCTCATATACGATACATCTATAACGGTCGATCACTACTGGGTGGTGTGTGTCTCATGTCAATCGCGAATGCAGATTACGTAAAGAGGTACATCCACATTTCGCCAGTTATTTTTAAGTCCCATGTAATAGGGGGCGACCCTATTGCTATTAACTGGGTACAAAGCCAGATTCCGGATTGCTCCTGAGAAATCCCAGATGGAAAACCCCAATAACACTTTGCCTGACCCGCGAATCAAACTCAGGACCTCATGCTTAGCAGTAACGCTTGCAATCACTAAACCAACGAGGTGCGTATGACACAAATCAAGTTACGCTAATTACAATAGGCTATTCGCAATAGTCACCATATAAATGTCGCAGCCAACTGGTTAAATTAGCCGTTTAATTAACCTCGTGGCCTTTGAAAGCAGTGCTCGCCTCGCTTCGCTCTCTCGGCTCGCAAGCGGTTGATCACAGTTCTAACCAAACCTAACCCATTTGGTCGGGGTGCCCTGGCTTAGTGACTGAGACCAATTCGGCTCGCGCGTGATTAGTTACAGTTCTAACCTAAAATATAATTGAATATCATTCAGGCCGTTATTTGAACGGCCGCCACTTAGATAAAAGGCTAGGCGGTTGACTAAATGTCTAATTAAACCAGTTTGCTGCGACATGCATACAACACAGTTGTGCAACAGTCTAAAATCTTGTCAAATAAAAACTACCAATTCCCAAACACCCCACGGCTTCCCTAATTTGTCTCGTCAGCTTAGCATTTATAACTATACATATAAACACGATAAACATCTGAGATCATGCACACTTTCTCGGAAGGGGCAGAGTCTGAGGGTGCGTAGCTCTCTAACTCGATAATCCACCCCCAGTGCAGGGAGATTTATTAATCAATCTCCAAAACGTTTTAACTGGGCAAATTGAAAAATTATGTGTCGACGCGTTTGCGACCCCTGCTCCTATAGTATGGGAATGTTAGTTTAGTTTGTTGAGAGGTTTTTGAAATATGTGATGCTTTTTGTCTTTGCGTAGTGGCTTGTGTTGAAATGTGGTAGGGGATTTGATTTAGGTATGTTTTGCCAAGACTTATTGAACCTTTGAAATTTCTTTGGAGGAGCCCGGAGTCTGTATTTGTGCTCGATTGATGGGAATAGACTCCCTAATAACTGACGAAATGTCGGTGTACTGAAAGGTACACTTCTGCCCAACCTTTGGGGGTAAACAGACGTGGTGTTACGTTATGTTATTGGACTGCGTCGACGGTTGTTTGAGATTCAAAGCCTCCATTTCCTAACAACGCCATAAAAGCCGACATATTTGCATAAATTACATTTTTGCACACTTTCGATTGCTTAAACTCCACGCTTGAAGTTTTAGGTATGTAGGGTTTTCTTATTTTTCGCTTGGCTCCTGTTGACAGAGCGGTCACGGTCATGATGAATTGAGTCCAATCGTAGGTGTAGTCGTTACTCCCTATGATCTCTCTCCATTTGACACTGTTAGATGGTTGGATGTGGCATTAAGAAAAGATAAGTTTAGTATTCCGCATTCCACCAATGTCTGAAGTCATCTTATTTTTTTATGATTTTCTTAGAAAACATTTCTGAACTAGTGATCCACATTTCTACCACGTAGTAATGTAATAGTTTCTTTCAACTACCAATCTACTTACCGTGATAGAATATACCGACTTAAAATAAAAACTCAAGTTAATGAAAAAAAAGTATCCCGCAATTTCATTCGCAGCTGTTTTTATATTTTCTGGAGTTGAATTCATATCGCTATCGTTGCCTATTTCCATTTTTTTTTAACTTTTCTTGCTAAATATGAAGTACCTATCAAAGTTTTACTTCATACTTCATATTTAGCAAGAAAAGTAGCAAAATGCGCGCCATTTGTTTTTTTTTCACCAAGTCGGTTTTATTCAGCCGTTTTTTATTTTCAGCCAGTATCTTTTTGATGTAATGCAAATATTTTTTATTTAACTTAATGGGAGACATCAAACCTCTGTGATAAATTTATATCTAAATCACTACATAGTATAAAACAAAGTCGATTTCTCTGTCCCTTTGAACGCTTAGATCTTTAAAACTACGCAACGGATTTTGATGCGGTTTTTTTAATAGATAGAGTGATTCAAGAGGAAGGTTTATATATATAATACATGCATGCATGTGATGTCGTAAATAAACACATTTTTTTGCGCTTACTTTTCAAACGCTGGCTGAACCCTACGAGATAGGTCAAAATAATGCACTACAGTATTGTACACCTTAAAAAGGTCTACAAAAAAGTCCGCGATGGTATATCTCTATCTCTTAGGGATAACCCACAATAATCATTTTTTATCCTTTACTTTTTACGAGAAATAATGGTTTATTTACGAAGCGATTTTAAGCAATACAGCATTATCCTTATCCAATTAAGTACCTTAAATACATTGTGCATTTAATATAGATCAATATAGCCCTTTACAGCATGTAATTTACATGAATATTTTCGAAGATATTACAGATTTAAAATGCAGGGACATAGCGGTTGCTGCGGTACCGGCCGCGGCCGGGGGGCCGGCGGCGCGTGCTGACATTCTTGAAGTACCTATACTTAGTATCAGCATTGCACCCGTGCGAAGCCGGGGCGGGTCGCTAGTTATCTATATATTGTAACTCGGCCCTGTTCTAGAAATAATTATACCATGCTATCACACTTCACACTAATATTATAAAGGCGAAAGTTTGTGAGTGTGTTTGTATGTTTGTTACTTCTTCATGCATAAACGGCTGAACGGGTTTGGACGAAATTTGGCACACAAATAGTTTATAATCAGGAGCTACGCTGGCTGAACCCTACGAGATGGCAGCGGGATTGTCCGAAAGGGTTACCGCTACCCCGGAACACAAAGGGCTAAGGAAGGAACACGGGTGGGTTTTAGTCAGTAAGAGTCTGACACTCCCTTCTGCTCCACCCAGAGCGGGATGGATGATTTCCCATCCACAAAAAAAAAAAAAACCCTACGAGATAGGTCAAAATAATGTACTACAGTATTGTACACCTTAAAAAGGTCTACAAAAAAGTCTGCAATGGTATATGTCTATCTCTTAGGGATAACCCACAATAATCATTTTTTATCCTTTACTTTTTACGAGAAATAATGGCTTATTTACGAAGCGATTTTAAGCAATACAGCATTAATCCCTATCCAATTAAGTACCTTAAATACATTGTGCATTTAATATAGATAAATATGGCCCTTTACAGCATGTAATTTAAATGAATATTTTCGAAGATATTACAGATTTAAAATGCAGGGACATAGCGGTTGCTGCGGTACCGGCCGCGGCGGCGCGTGCTGGCGTTCTTGAAATACCTGTACTTAGTATCAGTATTGCAACCGTGCGAAGCCGGGGCGGGTCGCTAGTAAAGAATAAAAAACAGTGCATTAATGAAAAACTGTGCAACCATGAGATTTCTTATAAAATTTCTGCACTGTTTTGGTTCTAAGCAAAAAATACGTCCTTTATGATTGGTTTTGCATTAATGATAACATTACTACATATTTGAAAAAAAATAATCTACCACTATAAAAAGCCACATTGTTACCCACAGACTAGTCCTATACCCTTATCACTACAAAAGCATATGCCGTCAAAAAACCTTGCTTATCCGTGGCACGGCTAATTACCCCCGGCGTATCATCAGTGACCCTACGAAGTAACTTTGACAAAGCGTTTCAGTCATACCGTCATATGCCAGCTCTGCTCTGCTATCTACTTGGGTACCCGCATCGGGTAGGGTGGGTACCCCAGTTTATTCTTCGGCGGATGTTTAATCTGCGACAATGTTTAATTAATCAACGTTTGTCTTGTTGATTGCCTTCCCAATTATAAGTTCCGCCGTGTGTGTATGACGTTGATTTGTGATGATGTCTTGGATTTTTGAGATTTTCTTCTTATTGTTTAATAAGCATTGAGAGATTAAAGGCTGTTGAAACAGGATAATACAGCTACTTTGGAACTAAATATATTTATGAAAAATTTAAATTACTTTAGGTACCTACAGACGCCAGCACATCAAGGTACCCGAGACTGTCAAATTTTCTCAATCAACTTTGAACCTTATGCTTTAGCAATAAAGTTGTTAAAGCATAAGGTTCTTAAAATATAATCTATTTTTTTTTTAATACAGATTGTAGTAGCTTAATGTGCTGGCCTTTCTGTACATTTGGCTTCATCTCTATTTGACAATATAGCCTCTGATTCAGACATATTGATCAATTTAAATCGTCTAGTTTTGTTTATTAGATACTAATAATAGCTATAGATTTATCGATAAAATTTATGTCAAAAAACATAGTTAACCTCAAGTAGGTAAATTGTTAAAACAACTTCCACCATTAATACATACGAGTAGGGTAACTTCACACATGGACACAGCTTATTTTTGGAGTCTAAACGAAGTTACACAATAATATTTTTCCTATACCCCAAGAAATTAGGCAGAGCAAATATGAGGGGAGCGCGAAGAAACTCCAAGAACTTGTTAATAACTTAGAATAAACAATTATAGCTGCAGACGGGACGAGTCTTATTATTCTACTTAAATATCGCACTTTATTGTATGTGGGTATTGTTATGACCTTCGTGATATTTTCTTTTGATATTCTAGGACAGCATTTTTCAGCTTAGATAGACTTAAGCAGAGAAACAGAGAAGCCGGGTGTACCCATCTAGATATTAAAATTATGATACAAAATAAACAAAAGTATCTATGAAATAAGTACTTTCTTTGGAAATCTTTACGTTGTTAAAAATGTGAACTGTGTGTAAAGTAACTTTTTTTTAAGAACTATCGATTTTTTTATGTGTGTAAACAAAGTTCTAAGTGACAAAAGTTAGATGAAATACGTCACCAGCTCATGTTAGTATATCAAAAGCTTGTCACATCTGCAACATTTTTTTTACTCACTGCCTCCCCACACCTTGCGAAGAACAAAAAGTATTCCCTAATTGATTGACGAGCTCGGAACTAGTTGGCATTACTTTACTACAGATGCAGCGGAGTTTTACAAATAGACGTATAACTTTGTATTTCTGGTGATATTGATATAGTTTCTGATGTTTAAGAACAGAGAACGGAAGAAAACGGACGTAGAAATTTACTTTATGGATATTCATGATTCAAAGGAAAGCCAAAAATATAACCTAACTGCGGTATAGCAATTGTATTCTAAGTGAACTGCATTCTATGTTAACACATTTTAAAAGAGTAAAGGTGGAGTTTTTTGCCCATTCTTCTCCATACGAAACGACCCTTTGAAAGGGGCGACTAGAATCAATTCTATTTTATTGTCAATTCTGACGTTCAAAAATGCGTTTTATGTGCCTATTTAAAATAAGTGCTTTGACTTTGATAAACTTAATACGTAATTAGGGCTAAGTATTTTTTTTTATGTAATAAAACCAGACTACTGAAAATGATGAAACAGGAAAGTACCTTCCCGTGGTCGCATGCTACCATGGCTTTTAAGTATGTTAGTACAGGCGGCATGCGACCACGGGAAGGTACTTTCTTGTTTCATCGATTCCAGTAGTCGGGTTTTAGTTTTTAAACTTTTTTTTATTTAAATTATTTTGGGGTTAATTTCGTGATTTATAAAGTATTTGCAAAGCCGTTTATTTTTTTTTTTTTGTTTAGGTTTTATTGTTTTACACGTACCTAGGTAATATAACAAACTTAAACATAAATATGTTTGACTCAAATCTGAGGCGAGATTTTATATAAATTATTCCTAATTATCGGGTACACGCAAGCAAATCCATGAGCAACAGGTAACAAAATATATATATTTTTGAAATTTGCTAATTAAGCGCTCTCATTTGATACCAAACACGGAATGATTAAAAAATTTTTTTTAGATCGTGATTTTATTTCCGCTAGAGGGCACCATGTTCAATTTAAAGTGACGTCACATAGCCTATGACCAGCAACGGTCAAAACGTTTAAAAAAATACCTCACTTATCAAATTATGACAAGAAGTTTAGAAGTTATGAGGGAACAGATGAACATACATACATACATATATACATACATACCGGTCAAAATCATAATAGGTACTCCTTATTGCTTCGCTTGCTCCTTATTGGTCGGATAATTTTATCCATAGTGTAACGTTTAAAAACGTTTAAGTAGTTTGAAACACTGTGGTTCGTAATTATTAAAACAGGCAAAAAATTTGTGAAAGTCACTCTGTTGAAAAAACGCTCTTACTGATAAGTTTCAATGGGCTAGACACCCACAGAAAAACCCTCAAAGCCGAAGGCCCAATTCTCGTAATTAAAAACGTTCAAAATCTAAGTAGTCGCAATCTCATCTGAGTGACAATCAATGTCAAAATCTTGTCAAAATCTAGGAAAATTACCTATAGACTTTTTGACAGAGATTAGAATGCGAACATTCTTAAACACACGGGAATCGCCCCAAAGATCTCTCGTTACTTAATCTTTTTACAACAATATGACTTAGTATTACACCATTACTCTTGCCGACAAAGAGAAGCAGAACTTCTAATTAATTTCGAATGCCGTTATAAAATAACAAGCTTTGTTCAAACATAAAGTAGACGGTTTATGAGCTTTTAAATCTCAGTCACAGAATTGTTTGTTGCAAGTAAATTTAATTAATTACACGAGATATCTGGAACAATGGGATATAATGCGGCTGTAACACTCCCTCTAATATCTCATTATCTATCTACCGTCTCTTTTAAACCTCGTTTGAAGAAAGGAGACAGGGATATATCGGAAGATGATAACGCAATTTTTGCTATCATAAATCAAAAGATGTGAAAATGTCTGGCGGGTGATTGTCTGGAACAACACTTGTATTCTGGGCATGATTCGGTAAAATAAAGCACTCTGTAATTGATTGATCTCAATAACATAAATATAAAACTTAAATAGACATGATATGTAACAAACTAAGGACAGGACGTAACCGAATAGGCGTTAACATTTTTATTGTTCCTTGATTTCCATAGATGGACGGCGCTGCCGAAATCAGCCCAGAAAGCGGTGGCGAGATGATCTGGACGCGTACCGCGAGGACTGGTTCGAGGTGACGCGGGAAAAGAGTTCCAGATGGACTTGGGGAGGCCTATGTGTGACAGTATAAGCATAAACAAAAAAAAGTATTTAATAATAAAAAAAAAAAAACATTTCAATTCGGGTACTTTCTGAAGATGTGGACAGAGGTATATAGATAATATTATAGAACATACAATTCACCAGCTGCAAAAAAAATGTAATGGAAAAATCCTACCATTACCAGAAAAAAAAACCATAAACAGCACACATCATTATCCATTCAAAATTTCCCATTATCCTTTCTCGCTTTGCAAACAGCCTAATGACCCAACGTAAGCCTTTCTCAAGGTTACGTCTCCCATTATGAAAGTCGCGAGGCATCAGGCCATGGTTCCGTATAAAAAAGCTGTTAAGTGAATACGAGGATTGAGCGAAGCCGGGCTCGGTCGTAAAAGTACTCGAAGCAAGTTCACCGAGAATTGAGGCATAGAATAGAAAAATATTTCCTATTTTTCGAGTGGGAAGTTGACTGAAGAAAAACACTGTGTTTGGCTTTTATTAAGGTGAGATATTGTGTGATGTAATATCTAGACAGAAATATTTGCGAGAGAGGAAAAAAGAAACAGAAAGTTGCGTAGAAAAAGGATGGATGATGATTGAAAGCAACGATGGAACGGTGGTAGAAAATGACGCAAAAACCAGTGGCCAAATCAACACCAAATATTATGAAATGGAGAGTACTGTGATTCATATCATCATCATCATCATTTCAGCCGAAATACGTCCACTGTTGGATATTGGCTTGTCCCAAGCACCGCCACTTCGACCGGTTCTATGCTTCTCGCATCCAGCGGATTCCTGCGGTCTTCACCAGACGACTCTGCGACTTTCTGGAGCGCGGTCGCCACTCCAGATCATTCTCGAAATTCATATTATGCATACAGAGAAAATGCATACATCTTACTGAAGGCATCAGACATTAAAATTATGCATTCCTAAAGAAAGTATTCTTATTGGTAGTTTGCTTTTATGAACGATATTTCTTAAAAAATCTAAGTAGCAGTAATTTCTAATGCCACATCTAGGTTATTATCTTAGCCCTGACCATGAGACGCATTAATTTAATAATCCCCTTTTCATGACATCATAAACTTGGCTCGTAAAGCACCACTTTTCAGTCGATATAGATTTTTCTATCGTTTTTTGTCCGTGCTTGGTAATAAAAGGAATCACTTATAAAATGCACTTTGGAGGGACAACGGAGGGCTGATTCCTTACATTGTTGTGATACACTGTTCATAAGATCGTAAAACATGGTCTTTTTTGTAGTTGTTTTTCATCATACTTTATGTTCAGCTTCAGCAGTTCGTAACTAATAGTATTTCCTGGAAATCGGATAAAATTAAAAACACTTTTAAATTTTAAAATTAAGTTCATATCTTCTTCTTAGCAATCTAAATGGACTCTATCCAGAATTCGGCTACTTGTTTGGCGACATCACCAGCGTCCACCAGTTCCTGTAACGTGCAGGGTAGGACACGCAGGACACGATATTAAGTGTCCCATCGTTTGTGGAACAGCACCACATTTACACTCCAAGGCGGACTCGTCTATGAATCTCCACCTGAACAGGTTTTCCTTGCTTCGGCCAACTCGGGTCCGGAGACTGATTAAAGACTTCCAGGTTACCCAATGTAACTCATGACCAGATGGGAGGTCTTCAGCGGGTGGAACGAAAAGTTTGAGTAAGGAAGCACTGTTTCGCCACTGCTGCAGTTTTTCTTGTGATCGTTCGCCAGTGAGTGGGACGACACACTTTAAAAACTGTAGTGCATGTAGTAACATCATACAGTATGCAGTGGATTTCTCAAGGTTTCATATTGGACAGTTTCACGTCTTATTTTTAAAGTATAGAAAAATGATTTTATTCCTCATTAGTTATTATCGTCAGTATCATCGTCAGTCGTCAGATTTATAACAAAATTTGTAATAATTTTCCTTTTTACCTATATCTAACAATATCTACAGATCGCCAATCCACCACGTCTGTAAACCACAGTAAGGGAAACAATCGTATAAAGAACAGGGGCCCAGGAAGGAAATCTGGATGCAAACTCTATGGGGCGCCGTCGTAGGGCCCAATCCGCAGGTTGTCTCAATAGAAGATTAATACTGCCCCGCCTTTGTGAGGGCACGGTAATAAACAGGCAGGAAATGACGTTGATGCATTGATCTTGAAGATTTTTCCAAGTATTTTTCAAGAAAGTGTGGCGTTGGTTATTATTTGTACATTTACATAAATTATAGTAACTGTAGAGCCATGTTTATCCCGTATTTTATTCGATTATATCACTACACTGGCTCACTATCACACCAAGCCTTTCGTGCAGGACGATTTCACCATCAAGTAATTCCTGCCATTCGTGGTAACTTACAGATGACATTAATGACAGCAACTCCCGCACTACTTGTGTGAATAAGATAGTGCTTACATATCCATCCGTGTATCACACTAATCACACTATTTCCTACTTCCTTCCTACTAATATTATAAATGCAAAAGTTTGTGAGGATGGATGTTTGTTACTCTTTCACGCAAAAACTACGGAACGGATTGTGATGAAACTTTACAATAATATAGTTTATACATTAGAATAACACATAGGATACTTTTTATCCCGATATTCTCACGGGATCAAAACTTACGCGGGTGAAACCGCGGGGCGCAGCTAGTAATATTATAAAGGCGAAGTTTGTGAGTGTGTGTATGTTTGTCTTTCTTCACGCTAAAACGGCTGGACTAATTTTGATAAAATTTTGTATGGAGGGGCGCAGCTAGTAATGTATAAATGTACTGAACAGCAATTTTTTTTTTTTTGTAATTGACGATAAATTTCAAAGCAGAAGGTTCAGAATCGTGTACTGAATCCATAGGAACAGGTTATGTGTCGATATCCCTATCAGCCTGTTTTGAAAGAAAAGAACCCAACGGCCTGGCCCGTGACGATGGGAAAAGACCAGACAGAATTACCATAATACCCTGGAAGTAAGGCAGACCTTTGGTGTGGGACGCAACATGTGTCGACACCCTTGCGCCATCCCATCTTCCTAGCACGGTGGGCTGTGCTGGGGCGGCTGCTGCAGGTGCAGAAAACCACAAACGGCAAAAATATTTCAACCCAATTGAGAGTTATATGTTCGAGCCGTTTAGGGCTGAAACACCAGGGCCATGGGGTCAAAATACCCACTTGGTTTTTCGAGATATCGCCAAGCGGTTAGTCGACTCTTCACGTGACCAGAAGGCTGGCCTATTTCTTGTCCAAATAATTAGCGTCACCATACAACGTGGCAATGCTGCCAGCCTTTTGGGCACTGTTCCTACAGACAGAGATGCGGACGAATTTTTTGATGCCCTATAATTCTTTTTCTTACTTTTTCATATATATGTATGACGGGGAGGCAACAGGAATGTTATCTTCAGGCAAGCCTTCCATCTTCAGGAAACAGGAAATAACAACACAAACTGATAGCGTTGATCTTCTTTTAATTACTTTTCAAACTCTTAAATCAAAATGATTACAAATATCCGTGATGGAAAAGGATGGAGGTTGTGAGGTTATCCGTTCATGCGCACGTTCCCCGACAGAATGCCCGACACTTTACCCACCCCACCTGCACCCGTCAAAACAATGACAGTGACAACTGACAGACAGGTGGAATAACCTGACATTACTTGACAGTGACAAGTGACAGACAGATGACAGTGACAAGTGACAGACAGATGACAGTGACAAGTGACAGACGGATGGGATAACCTCACTACCGCCATCTTGTAACAATTGTTAGGTTCTTAATGTACAGTCTCCTGCTGCGACACGGCCGTCCTGCGCCTCACACGTCCTCGTGTGGATTATCTGAAATAGGAAGTTTTGTGTACATTACATTGTTTCGGCCATGCCTGACCAAGATAGGTCAGCTTCGGACATCGCTTAACCAGCGGCATCACTTAACCAGCGGCATCGCTTAACCAGCGGCATCGCTCAACCAGCGGCATCGCTTAACCAGCGGCATCGCTTAACCAGCGGCATCGCTTAACCAGCGGCATCACTTAACCAGCGGCATCACCTAACTGGTGGCATCGCTTACCCAGCGGCAAGTCCATTAGCGAATTACATGGCAAATTACACACACAGTTTTTATTTTTTTTTATTTTATTATTATTTTTTTTTTCACATGTTTAGTACCAAATTAATACAAATTTTAATACAAATTTAGTAACTTAATGACATCAAATTGTGAGGAAAATCAAATTAGATCTGTCTTAGCCATCGGATTCACAATTAATATCCTCAGATAAATCCTCAGGAATTTCACTACTGGGCATTTTGCGCAGCCTGTCATGAGCATATTTGTACGTCCGGTTACCATTAAGTGCCTTAAGCACATACCTATCACCATCTAAGACCTCAATAACGCGGAAAGGTCCCTTAAATTTAGGATCCAGCTTGCACTGATTGCGTTCTTCGTTTTGCAGAAGAACGAAATCGCCTACTGCATAGTTTTGGACTTTAGCCTTTGTACTATCAAATCTTACTTTATCGTATCGAGAGTTTTTGTCCATGCTAGTAATAGCCCGTTCACGCACAGTATCAATGTCCACTTCGGGTTCGTAATCGTTGGCACACATGAGTTCTAGAGGCCTAGCTACCTTTCCAATGAATAGTTCAAGAGGACTCGACTTAGTGACCCTATTAATCGTGCAGTTGAGAGCTAGTTGAACTTCCGGGAGAGCATCTTGCCACGACTTTTCTCCACTAGTCTCAACTGCAGTGAGCATATTTTTGAGCGTACTCATAACCCGTTCGACTTGACCGTTAGCACGGGAACTTCCTGTTGCAATCAGATGCAAGTCGATACAATGGGTTTGACAGAATTGTTTGAAATCTGCACTAGCAAAGCAACGGCCCTGATCAGCGATGAGTCGCTTAGGGGTGCCAAACAAGGAAATGCTGCTTTTTAAAGCTTGGATGCTACTAGCAGAGTCAATACGCAGGGTATGGTGTAACAAAACGAATTTCGTAAAGGCATCTACCAATACGAACACGTATTCCTTTTTATCGTTTTTACCACTAAGTTTACCAGTGGCATCAATATGCAAGGTATGCCATGGTATAGGAGTCTTAGGGATGGGATGCATTTCTGCTTGAATTTTACCAGACTGAGACTTGGATATCTTGCATGTAACACAGTTGTCAACAAATTTACGAACAAACTTAGTCATATGGTCGAACCAGTATAAATCAAAGACCTTTTCTAACGTCTTCTCCCAACCAGCATGCACGAGAGATTCGTGGACGGAGTTTATAACTGACCAGCGTAAAGCTCTGGGAATAATTGGTAGCCAACGAGATCGGTTGTTGCGATGCACTTTTCGGTACAGCACTCCAGACCTGATCTCATAAGTTTTAGCAACATTTTCATCAATATTGTGCTCTTTGAGATCTACAATTAGCTTGATAATCTCAGAGTCACGCTGTTGCTCTGCTTGCAACCAATTTTCGGGTAAACTAGTAAGATCTACTCGTTTTTGCTGCACCTTTTCAACTGGTGTAGCCGGAAGAGGATTCCTGGATAAGAAATCCGCATGACACATACGCTTTCCGTCCTTGTATACAATCTCAAAGTCGTAAGCTTGTAGGAATGCCCACCATCTATGTACGCGCGGGGTTAGATCGATTTTATTGCGGGATGACTTTAAGGAGTTACAGTCCGTTACGACGGTGAACTTATTGCCATGAAGGTAATGCCTGAAATGCTTAATAGCATTCACAACCGCCAAAGTCTCTAACTCATACGAGTGATACTTGGACTCGGCGGCTGTGGTACGTTTACTAAAGTAACCCACTACGAATTGTTTGAATTCCTTAGTTTGCAACAAAATGGCACCATAACCAATCGCACTGGCGTCGGTATGAAGCTCAATTGGACAGTCAGGATCAAAAATCATTAAGACCGGCTCGTTAGTCAATATCCCTATGATCGTTTGCCTAATGCCTTCGTGTTCGGGTTTCCAGTCAACGTTACCCTTACCAGGGCTGGTTAGAGCGTGAAGAGGAGCCATTATTTGTGCAAAACTGGGGATAAATTTTCTAAAATAGGAGGCTAGTCCTATGAACTGGCGTAGTTGCATGACCGTTTTAGGAGGAGGCAGGGCAATTAAGGCTTCGATCTTTTTAGGGTTCGGACGAACCTCGCCGCAACTAACTACATGACCAAGATACTCCACACTTTTGTTCATGAAAGAACACTTTTTCAAATTAAAAGAAAAACCTTGTTCAGTCAAAATTTGTAAAACTGTGCGAATTCTCGCCAGGGATTCATCAACATCTGAGTTTCCTGTAACGAGAATATCATCCATGTAGACGATAGCATACGAATTGACAAGAGGGCCTAAGGCCATGAAATTTCAATGATATTGTTTCTTTGATAAGTGAGCACTCTGCTCCCGAATCGAAACGAAATGAAAAGGACTCACCGAAGTGTTCTAGAACTCCCATTGGTGCACTGACCGCGCATACTTCAACACGCCGCTCTACCGGCTTGCTAGTTGTACTAACAGCGGTTGACTTCGCTTCTGTGCTGGCAGCCCGAGGACATCTTGACGCGTAGTGTCCAGCGCCCCGACAATTGAAACATGTGATGTCCGCAGTTGCAGGCTTCGAGGTGGTTGCAGGTTTGTTTGCTTCTCCGGGAGGCGCTCCAGTACTACGATTATCTTTTCTGAGACGACACGCAGAAACATGGTGGCCCAGTCTCCCACAATGTGCACATTTAACCGGGGTCGACATCAGCTTACGTTGCTTTGGATCAGTGTCATTGTTGTAGTCACTAGTAGGCGCCTTTCTTTTCATGTAAGATAGTGCCCTTAACTCCTGCTGCAGTTTTGTTCTAGTTTCTATTTCAGTGGTAAAAGCAACTCGATTGACGCGGGGTTCTATTTGAGCTATGTGTGCCATTACAGTAGAGATAGCAATCTGCTCTGTATTAAGCTTCTTCCAACGTGACATCAAAATATTCAGCTGAGTAGCAGCGTAAGTTGCAAGACACTCACCTTCCTTGGGCTTGCTGTTATAAAGATTGATGAGCGTTGACGCAGCAGTCTCCGAAATATCATAACGAGCGGTGAAGGCTTCTTGAAAATCCTTCCATGTCATGCCGGGGAAAGATACTTGGGACAGCCAAGCCGACGCCTCGCCTTTCAATGCTTCGCTCAAAGCTATCATCAATGGAGCTCCAGATAACGGTTGATCTGCCATGCACATGTCTGCCGTCGATAACCAAGCACGTGCGTCCACGGATGTTTTCTCGGGGTCGAATGTGGGTAGATGAACTTTACCACTCGTTGTTGGTTGTTTTATAGCTTGTATTAGGGCAAGAAAATTCTGATTTTGTTGCTCCAATATCAATTTCCATTTTTCCTCACTATTGTTCATCGTGGGCTGCGGTGCAGAACGTGGATCACATCCCACTTCTGATGACGGGGAGGCAACAGGAATGTTATCTTCAGGCAAGCCTTCCATCTTCAGGAAACAGGAAATAACAACACAAACTGATAGCGTTGATCTTCTTTTAATTACTTTTCAAACTCTTAAATCAAAATGATTACAAATATCCGTGATGGAAAAGGATGGAGGTTGTGAGGTTATCCGTTCATGCGCACGTTCCCCGACAGAATGCCCGACACTTTACCCACCCCACCTGCACCCGTCAAAACAATGACAGTGACAACTGACAGACAGGTGGAATAACCTGACATTACTTGACAGTGACAAGTGACAGACAGATGACAGTGACAAGTGACAGACAGATGACAGTGACAAGTGACAGACGGATGGGATAACCTCACTACCGCCATCTTGTAACAATTGTTAGGTTCTTAATGTACAGTCTCCTGCTGCGACATGTACATATTATTATTTTAAATGTCAGCTTATGTTATGTAAATATTATCTTGATTTTGTGTAAGTTGATTAAATATTTACACTCTGCGGCTATATAAACTATGTACAGTTTGTCCAATATTTGGAGTCTTCCAAGCACTTCACAGCCATGCCTTCAATTAGTGTAGCGCTGACGCATGCAGTATTGAACCCGAGCCTTCCCAAACGTTGCCACATGAGAACACTGGTCCAGACTTGATTACTCCTCCCATTGTCTTCGCCCTTGCGTTTAACCCTTACGTTTTGAGCATAACGTCGGCTTCGCTAGATTGTGGTTTACATAGTTAAATGAATATCACGTTTAGAGAAACTGTAGACAGTCCGAACATTGATGTAAATAAAAGTGAAGCCTGTAAATAACTGGAAGAGCTCTGAGAGGTTTTATTAAGATTATGACTGCCTTAACATGTCTGCCTTAACATGTCTGTGATAACTGACACTGATCTTACTGAATATCAGCCCCACAACTTACTGTCGTAAAGAACAGAGGGAGCAATTCACGTGTTTTTATGAACGTTCGTATATTTCGCATTCTGATCTCAGTCTCAATCTGTTAAAAAACCTATTTTTTACTTACATTTTTGACATTAACTATCGCTGAAGATTGCGACTAGATTTTGAACGTTTTCAAACTACGAGAATTGGCTCTCCGTTTTCTCATTACCAATCGATTTCGCCGAAGTGACTAATTTTATTTTACCATTTACTAAGAGTTCCACTTTCTTCTACGTTTTGTTGGTGCTTTTTCTGACCTCCGTTTACGTCGCAATCTTCACTTTCGCTTTGTTCTACCTCACTTTGCTCCTCATTATTATCTTTCATTTCATTCTTTATGACCAAATGAAGTCTCCTACCATAACTACAGCCTTTCAACTACTTCTTAATACTATTTACCATCTAATACTCAAGAACACGTCTAGCCTCCGAAATAAGCGTAATTTGAAAATGAACGCAAACCGCCTCGTATAAGTAAGTCACTGTGCACATTAGAGGCACTTAGCCGTAATTTTCCGTGTCTTAAGCGACTTGAGTTACTTTCAGCGAATTGAATAAGCCGCATACATTATATGGTATTACGTGTGTACTTACTTTGAGTAATTTCAAGTCTTTTGTATTGCTTCGTGTACCAATACTATGAGGAATTGTTGGATATTGAGCAGTTTTTATTAGTAGAGACGGAAAGGAATCCTACTATAAATCCTACTATCCTACTTCCTACTAATTCCTACTTTCCTACTAATGCTACTAATATTATAAATGTAAAAGTTTGTGAGGATGGATGGATGGATGTTTGTTACTCTTTCACGCAAAAACTACTGAACGCATTTTGATGAAACTTTACAGTAATATAGTTTATACATCAGAATAACACATAGGATACTTTTTATCCCGATAGTTCCACGGGATCAAAACTTATGCGGGTGAAACCGTGGGGCGCAGCTAGTAATATTATAAATGCGAAAGTTTGTGATGATGGATGGATGGATGTTTGTTACTCTTTCACGCAAAAAATGCTGAACGCATTTTGATGAAACTGTACAGTAATATAGCTTATACATTAGAATTACACATAGGATACTTTTTATCCCAATATTTCCACGGGATCGATACTTATGTGGGTGAAACTGCGGAGCGCTGGTAGTTATTACATAAGTCTGTCTATCTATGGTGAGGCAAGGTGTCATTGTATTAAATATTTATTTTATTTGATTTATTTATTAACTAGCTGCGCCCCGCGGTTTCACCCGCGTAAGTTTCGATCCCGTGGGAATATCGGGATAAAAAGTATCCTATGTGTTATTCTGATGTATAAGCTATATTACTGTAAAGTTTCATCCAAATCCGTTTAGTAGTTTTTGCGTGAAAGAGTAACAAACATCCATCCTCACAAACTTTCGCATTTATAATATTAGTAGGATTTAGACCATTAATGTACACTCGTATAAATAGACAAGAAGAAAGGAACCGACAAATATGTACAAAATGTATGCTTATTGTTATTTCTAAAGAAATGTCTTCCAAAAAATGTGTTTTTGTCTTCATGAAAACAAATAGAAACCTTGCAACTTAACGATGTTATAGGTTAACGTTTCTTTTTTACATAAAGAATTTCCACGATACTTCGGCGATAGGAATAAATATTGGGATTCATAATGTCGTGTTGGTCGTGTTCAACTTACTGAAACCGTAGCGTGTCAAGAAGTAGTCTAAGAGATTGTGAGTTCAAATCCCACCTGTTGAAATGGATAACTCAATTTCCGTGCTCTAGAAAAGTTTGTAACTTTAAGGGATATATTGCTTGGGTGCAAAACATTACATTATTATAGACTTTCAAATATAGCCATTAGCCATTAAAGCCTTTCAAGTCATTCAAATTCAAATCATAAAAGCGCTCTTCAGGTCATAGCACACATATCAACTCGGAAAGGGATCGTAACCGTATCAACTCGAGTCATTCAGTGTTCTTTGTATGAAACTTCCTACTGCAACGCACACTAACGAATCGAATCGTAACGTAATCGGCTCGCCTCGGGACAAAGCTCATGAACCGCGGTGCGGTGCGTGGTCAACTTGCAGTTCCCGTGCTTACGACTCGTCGTCCCCACGCTTACGCCTCTCCGTACCGGAGCTTATGTCTCTTCGTCCACCCTTGCCCCTCTCACCCCTCTGGCGGCCTTTTTTTTTTTGAGGGTGGGAAATTATCAAATAACTTCTCCCGCTCTGGGCGGAGCGGGAGGGCGTGTCAGACTTTTACTGACTAAAACCCACCCGTGTTCCTTCAGTTGCCTGTGCCAGGGGCCACGGTATCTCTCTCTAACAACCCGCGACCCTGGCAGGCATCGGCCCTAGCGGACCCCGTCAGTTGTTGCTGACATCTCTTTGAGGCGCACGTGGAACACAACGCGCCGTCGACCCGGGCCTGATCCTTACCGGACGGCGAGCTGCCCATTGCCCCCCGTCCGCAAGCCCGCGCCTACGGTGGCCGGGAATCGGCTGTCGATTCCCGATGCCCAGGGCGTCTCCTGCGGCGTGCCCCTCTGGCGGCCTGCCTGCAGCACCATCAACCAGCGGTGAACCGTAAGCGCGGCGTCGCCTAGCTGTAGCCGACTCGACGTATCGGAGCTACTGATCCGATTTGGTTATGTGCTTACGTTAGGTTGATACCTGTTTGACGGCGAAGCGAAAGGCGATACGGTGACGATCCCTTTCCGAGATGATATGTGTGCTATCACCTTTCTTCACTCCTACTTATTTAAAAGTAGCTTTTGCCTGCGGCTTCGCTCGCGTTAAATTCGGGTAACACGGTTAAAAAAAAAAGTAGCCTATGTCACTCTCCATCCCTTCAACTATCTCCACTTAAAAATCACGTCAATTCGTCGCTCCGTTTTGCCGTGAAAGACGGACAAACAAACAGACACACACATACACTTTCAGATTTATAATATTAGTATGGATTTTGTTGTGCCTGACGGGGTCCATAATTGTTTCTATTTATTAATACTTACCATGAATAGGCGTATATGATAGATTGCAATAAAGATTAATTTAATTGAAGTCGTTTTACTCAACAGAAAGAGGTAGGTACTAACGGAAACTCCCTTTAAGAATGCTGTTAATAAAACAATGCAGGTCTTTCAAAACGTAACTATGTCATTAAATACCAAAAAAAAATTGTCTGTTTGCAAAGCCTCTCTCTCCCCATGTAGATAATATTGCATTGTAAGAAAACAAACTTGCGAACATTTCTGCCGTTTTTTCCTAATAAGTTAACATCAAAGGCCGTTGAATTTAACGAGAGTAAGCCGTTGATAATCCGGGTCGAGCTGCTTCAAGCCCGCGATAAATAGAGACTTCTGTAATTGGAATTGTTAGGATTTTTTGTATTGTAAATTCACAAAAAGGGCTATTTTGTAGACATACATTAGCGAAGTGACCTATTACAGACATTTAATTGCTTAAAAGGACACTTCTATCACTAGTAATGTAGTACAGACGTCAGCACATCAAGTTATTACGACCTGTCAAATGTCTTTAATAGATTTTCAACTTTATCACTAAAGTATAAGGTTCAAAATTGATTGGAAAAATTTCACAGTTCCGGGTAGCTTGATGTGTTGGCGTCTGTATAAAGCTTGTTAAAGAAATAAACTGTTTTGTATTTTTTTTTGTATTTGTATGTATAGGTTTCTATTCTAAATCATTTGAATAATCAATTACTGTTATTAGTCTGACTCACGTTGAAGCCTTATCTACCAACATACATTTTATCAAATAACCTAGAGAATGTGCAACACGAATTCATAATCAACAAAAAAAAATTCATGTATGAAATGTTGCTATGTATGTATGAAAGTATAATAAAAAAATGTACTTATAAAAAAATGCATACATAAACTGGCGTTTTCATCCCATGGGCGTAAGCAGAAACTACAGAGCTCCACCTACTATGATGTATTTATATAATTGCACAATTTATCACCTTATGTTGACTAAATAAGGCCGCCAGTAACAGTCACAATACCCCCTGTACTAGTTGATACAGTATTACAGTATTGTATTATTCCTCATTCTTGTGACCCATAGAGTAACAAACCAGTGAGAACTTAAGAATATATAGGCTTTTTATGAAAAGAAACTTAAACTAATATTGAAATGAAATTGCTACACTTAACACTATTTTGGCTTCTCGTGATTGTGAGTGTGTGAGTGTATTTGATATTATGTATGTATGCAAGTATGTATGGAGTTTGCTATTTCAGAATCTTAAGTGTGTCTTCAGTACTTTTATAATTTAAGCAGAGTAAATGTTTTCGCACAACTTTTTTAAATATGTGTGAATTATAGAGTTACATTAAACTAAATTGATCCTTACATACTCCATTTACTTCGTTTACGTTCATTCATCTGATCATGTCATACACGCACGCCGGTTCCGAGTGCTAACGCTCCTGATTTTTTTGAAGAACATCACCGTTAAGGTCCCTATTATGTCCTTCTAGGTCGTTCCTTGTAGACAATTTTTGCAAAAAAGGAAAGAACTATTTTCGTATTTTTAATCTACACTTGCGTGCAAAAAAATCGACCCACCCCATGCTGTTCGATTTGAAACAATATGATTCCTGAAAGTATGCAGATTACATTAGGGAAAGAATTATAAAATCTAAATCATTAGTTTTTGAGAAAACCGCGAACTTACAAATGTGAGTGTTGAATAAAGAATCTCCTTTTTTTAAGTCTGTTAACAAAATATTGACTAAACAAACAGAAATAAACAGAATTTAACGTTTGTCAATTTGACAGGAAAAGTCACGCATTTTTTACATTTGTTTATGGCAATGGAACTTCCACGCATCGACGAAACACAGCACGGACTCCGGTGGGAGTGTGGTGGCAAACTCTGTTAGCTCTACCACAGCAAGAGAAGAATTGGCCAGTCAAATATGGTGTTGGATGCGACTGTCCAGGATGCGCCGAGCGCTCGGTTCAGCCATGCTATTCTCGGATACAGCCTTGCGGGCAGCGCTGTCGCAGCGGTGAAAACAATAGACAGCGCTGCCCGCAAGGCTGTATCCTTAGAGAATAGCTCCCCAGTTGATTAACTGACGGAACAAACTGCGCTATACGAAGAGGCTTCTTCATGCATCCCAAAAAGACGCACCGAAGTGGATTAACATATCATTACGTCTGTTATCCTCGAAGGGTAGGACTGAGGTGTATAGTAACACCAACATTTCACAAGTTATGTTTAGGTCCCATGTTTTAGGGGGCGAGCCTACCTATTGTCATCAATTGGGTAGAAACCCGGGTAAAAACTCGGCGGCTTCTGAGAAATTCCTGAATATATTAAAAGGTAAATATTATATTGAATAGACTTTCATTAATACATGTTTTTTTTGTCGTGGGTGTATCTGAAAAGGGCGACTAAGTGGAAATTCTCAGAGTTATTTTTGTATGGCAGAAAAAATACTCGTAAATATCAGTGAGTTTCGGTTGTACATATATTATAAATGAGCAAATCTGTATGTATGTTTATTTTTAAGTTTTTGATCACGTATGATTCAAAAGCTTAAAATAGTCCTACCTAGGGATTTACAAAATCTACTCATGAATACCCTCCGTCTGGAGAAGGCGGTGGGGTATGTCGGACTCCTACGGACTAAAACCGCATTGAGTCCGTCTCGACCACATAACAAGGGGACCTAGATCGGTGTCACGTCTATCAAGTTTAAATCTGTCTGGTTCCCAAAACCCGAGTTCTATTCTCTAAGCCTTTACATTAGCTACATAGTTGTAAAGATGCCTTAAGTTTTCTTTAAACATCTTTTGCATATGGGCAAAAGATGTTTAAAGAAAACTTAAGGCGCTGCTCAAACGTAGGAAAACGCTCAATTTTTTGTCGCACAGTTAGGCATATTAGTATGTACTTATTACCAGAAAAAAATGAAAATGTATAATAATATGTATGGTCTTTCTAATTGTATGTGTTTTTATTTTATTTGTGTAATTTTGGTGCCTATGATCCTATGTTGGTCAAAATAAATGATATAAAGTATTATTATATTACGTAATGATAATAAAAAGGGATTCAATCAACTAAAGAAATACCTAAAAATTATTCCACTGAGTCGTGCGAAAATAAAGGTAAACTGCAAATTTACCTTTAGTTTGGTGATCATTAGATTCAATTATCAAATTTCAATCAAACGCATCGCTTTTTTGAACCTTTATTTATTGCCCCAGTGCGCTATTGTCGTTTACCTAGTAATTTGCTTCTTACCGCGCCTTAATGGTCGCACTAATCGAAACTCTAAAGAATTCCATCAGAGAAAACTGACTCTAAAAGATTGCGTGACTTCTAAAGGAAACCTCTCAATGTTATGATAATGTTAATATTATGAAGGTAAGTACTACATCCTGTTATTATAAAGATGTTATTTCTGCAACACGGAAGTTCTAACTAAGCTGTCCTAATTAATTCGTTACGTGTAATGTTTTCTTTATGTTATTATCTTACATTTCTCGTAAAGCTATATTTTCATAACAACTATCGAGCGGATAACGGCAGTTAATAGCCTCACAGATTAGTTTTCTGCGTTTCGGGACAATTTTAATTCTTTAGAACAAATACACCCTTACATTTTGATTGTTTTAATCCTTAAAAGGGGTCATTCATTATACTCATCATTATGAACAACTTTTACTATGGGACCAACCCCGATCGTGAAAAAAAAATCTGTGGATCCATACATTATACATTACGTCGAGTTATGCGAACATAAATGAATGGGTATATAACGGGTGACTGGTAATTAGTGACCGATACCTAAACACGTGATTGTACTCATGATAACAAACAACTTTTACTATAGGACCAAACCTGAATTCGCGAAAAAAAATCTGCTGTTCAGTACCTACATTTTGACCAGTTAGGCGAACATAAATGACTGAACAGCAGATTTTTTTTCGCGAATTCAGGTTTGGTCCCATAGTAAAAGTTGTTTGTTATCATGAGTACAATCACGTGTTTAGGTATCGGTCACTAATTACCAGTCACCCTATATTTAGTCAGAAAGCATTGGTTTCAGGACTAATTTTGTGCAAATTTATTATTAAAGTCAAATTCTATATTATTATCCTTGGCAATATTTAGAGTTCTCTTGTAATCGACTATTTGACTGTTCTACCCAGTGAAGTAGCATTTCCATCATTATCTCCCCTATGTTCCTCTAAGCTCAAAATTTCATATAATAACTAAATACAAAATTTATATTCATATTACTACTACTTGTTTCAAACGCTGCTTTATTTAAGACACCTCTTAACAGTGCAATTTAAGCACATTAATAACAAGTCCTTAAAGAACTACAGTGTAATAGAAGGTTGTGTAGGAACACTACTTGCAAATCACTCTCGCAACGCATTAGAGCCGTCGCTCCTCGCTCATAGCCGCTCAGAAACGCACGCAAGAAATGCATTAACATACACCTGGCATAGAGTAGTGATGCCATGGAGTGCTCATAAGTATGATGATACATTGTGTGCAATATTTGTTAGTAGGAAGAGACATTAGAAATTTGAATTAAAGTATTATAAAATAGAATAAATAATTTGTGTAATACTTAATTCTTGGACGCGGAAGGCGGAAAATAAGGTATTGTTAGTCACTTGGAAGAAGTCTATATCCAGCAGCGGACTGTGCGATAGACTGAGTTGACTGATGATTGACTAGGTTATTGTGACGCTTACCTAAAACACTTATTTTACTAAGACAGCTGTTTGATTGGTGTGTAAGTGGTCTTTAATGGTACCATTAAACGACGTAGTAGCGTTTCGGATGTCGATACTACTTTAAAAATCATGTCAGCTAGCCATATTTCCGTTCTTATTCAGTCAAAGCTACCTGAAGGCAATATTTCAGAAAATCTTGGTGGCTTAGCGGATTTTCTCGTAACACAAAATGAAAAGTTATGGCGGATCACCCACTGCAACTGTTTCACACGACGGAGCGCGGGAAACGGAGCCAAATTCACCACACGGAAGCGCGTTTTTATTGAATTTGTATGTAAAAAATCACGCGCGGTGGCAAGTTATCTGCGTCCCGCTACGTGAAGCGGTGTAGTGGGTAATCTGCCTAATGATATTTTATAGCATCAACATTCGTCCATTCCCTACTTACTCCATGCCTCCACACAATGTACACAGGAAGTGCATTCACTTGTCACTAATTAATGGATCACGAACACTTGAATGTGATTATTGTGGATGGAGCTTTTGTTCTCAATCGTTTTTCTCCCTTATGAGGTTAAGTGATGGAGGGCTCATGAGCTAATGAGTTACTGACTCGATAACGAGTGAAACCACAGATATAGATACACTTAGATAACGCAAGAGCAACTACTTCGCGTGCCAAGCTTACGTACAAAAATCGTAAGCCGCCACTTTCGCGCTCAGTCCTGTGTACTGCTGGCTGGGTGAGCGTGAACGCTGGCGCTGGGCCCGGAGAGGGGTGGGGGGGAGGGGAGACGTACAGTCAACAGCAAAAGTAGATGATGAAAATCAGAAATTCAATACTAATGAACGGAGTTCGCGTTAGAAATGTGTGGCGTCGAAGTTTCGTTATGTGATTGTAAATTACACTAAACGTTTACTACTTCGACGCCACACAGTTTTGACGCGAACTCCGTTCGTTAATTAGTATTGAAATTCTGATTTTCATCATCTACTTTTGCTGTTGACTGTACAGATTGTGATACTTGCATTATCTAGGTAGGTTGTGTCTGGGTTAAATCGGACCAGACCGGAATAAATCGGTCTATCTATATCTGTGAGTGAAACGGTGCCAGTTTTAAATTAGTAGAATTTTATGTAACTTGTACAGTATATACTGAATCCATTCTTAATATTCTAAATGAAGAAGAAGTATTTCTGTATGTTTGTCTTTCTGCATGTTACCTTGTCAATCCTTAACGGCTGAACAGATTTTCAGGAAATTTTCCACATAGGTAGACCATGACCTGGGTAAAGACATAGGATACTATCCCGGAATTCCCGGATAGATTTATATACCGGTAGTACGTTCCCGTGGAATAATTTCCGACCTCCAAGCGGACGAAGCCGCGGTCAAAAGCTAGTTAGGTACTGATATAACACCTTACCATATGATCCGTTTTTCCTCCAGATTAAGTTGTGTATAAGATTTTGTAAGCATTTTTGGGAGATTAGTAAAAAGAGGAGTTAGACTTGTATTATATAAGTAAAACTTGCAGCGCCCCGCGGTTTCCCCCACATAAGTGTCGATCCCGTGGGAATATCGGGATAAATAGTGCCCTAAGTGTTATTCTGATGTATAAATATATTACTGTAAAATTTCATCTAAATCCGTTCAGTAGTTTTTGTGTGAAAGAGTAACAAACATCCAGTCATCCATCCTCACAAGCTTTCGCGTTTATAATATTAATAATAGGAATTAGGATAGGATTTTGACAAGACCATAGTAAGTCCGAAATGTATTATGCGTCGAAATGAAATACATATCAAACATAATCGCCGTACGCTTTTCCATCCCATATCTCTTTATAACCAATACCAAATTCAGCGTTGCATTAATTTCTCGTATTATTTGCACCTCTTCAGAGGGATGAAGTTGTAAAACCCACAGCATTTGTATCAAAGGCGGTGCATGCCAATTACGAACTAAAGCTTCTTTGTCTTATGTCTTTGAAATGTTTGTGCAGTGTTGCTACAGGCAAATATTGACGCGTTTCCTGCGAATGAAGGATTGCTTCGGAGTCTGTCGAAATTATTTGGGATTTCATATTTGGAATATGGAAGATTTTTTTGCTGTGGTAGTTGTTCTGTGCTAATTGCTTTTGATTTTGGGTAGGTAGATAATTGTGTTTTGTTTTTTTTTCTATTCCGAATTTACTTGATTCAAACTATTTTTAATGATACCATATGTGATTAGTTTTTCTACCTATGCTTATTGTTAGCTTTGGCGTGTGACTGACCTATATTAATAAGTACTCACATGTATAATTTCAACATGAATTATATAACCAATATTTTGTAGCAATATTTTGATTTAAAAGAGTGTCCTTGTAGTTTCTTGCCCGTTATTTTCTATAGGCACCTACTACGCTTTGGAATAGGCAACTAGCTTCATCTTTCTGACTGACCGACCCCTTGACGATTCAGAAGTGCCTATAATTGGTTTATTTGAAGTAAATACTTCAAGTTTGAGTTTTACTGTAACTACTTTTTTGTTTTAAAACCTGAATCCGTTGCATTTGGTAAATTATCTTTTTTATTTTATATTATAAGTAAACATGCAATCACATTTTTGTTGACATGGCAAATTTTTCTGTATGACAAAGTAAACGCGACCTTATTAAAAATGTGACATTGCAATAATCATAATAGAATGTGGTTGTAAAAATATCTTACGATGATGCAAAAAAGTAGCTACTATTTTGCTCAATTTGAATATAACCGTATATGAAGCAAAACAATTATTTACTATTTGTAGGAATTTTAGATAATGCCTACTCATTTATAAGCACTTGAGTGAGATACAGGTTTATTCCTAGTTCAGGAAGAATCCAATTATTTATGTTAATCTATTATTTCAATAAGCAATTTAACAAAAATATGATGTATTAGCTGCGCCCCGCGGTTTCACCCGCGTAAGTTTTGATCCCGTGAGAATATCGGGATGAAAAGTATCCTATGTGTTATTCTGATGTATAAACTATATTACTGTAAAGTTTCATCAGAATCCGTTCAGTAGTTTTTGCGTGAAAGAGTAACAAACATCCATCCATCCATCCTCACAAACTTTCGCATTTATAATATTAGTAGGACTAGCTGCGCGCCGCGGTTTCGCCCGCGTAAGTTTTGATCCCGTGGGAATATCGGGATAAAAGGTATCCTATGTGTTATTCTGATGTATAAACTATATTACTGTAAAGTTTCATCAAAATCCGTTCAGTAGTTTTCGCGTGAAAGAGTAACAAACATCCATACATCCATACATACAAACTTTCGCATTTATAATATTATAGTAGGATAGTAGGAGTAGGAATTAGTAGGATAGTAGGAATAGAAAGTAGTATAGTAGGATTCTGTCGAAAGAGACTGGATCCTACGACGCAGGGTATCCTAGTGCGGGATCCAGTGTCATACCTAAATATTGTAAAACTTGTTTATGAATCAAAAAACTTTATTATTATTATTTCTGTTTTGTTCATCTCATTTTTTATTCAAATATTATATATAAACTCGTCATCAACATTACTATTTAAATAAAAATCTACGATTTTCAGTACTCCGTCGTTCGCAAGTCGTGGTAGTCTCCTGTGGGATTCTCAGAGCTCCTGTAAATACACTTTTGTGCTCCGATTGCAATGTGTTTGCTGCCCCCAAGCATTGCTGTTTAAATTAAACTCAATTTGTAGCTGAGTATTTGCTGTGTGACCTCAATGATCTGTTGTATATATGTGATAGGTTTCATATTTTCTGTTTGGCTTTATCCGTATCATAGTTGTTATCTTGTTCCTCGTGTTGGTGACTCCAAAAATAACCAAGTATTGTCGTCTTTTTTTGGTCACTCCAATTGCAAGAGTAAAAAAAAGATAATGTTTCTGCAATTAATTATATTAATCCTTACATCCATAACCTTAAATAGTATAAAACAAAGTCGCCGAAATGTCTGCACGCGTATAACTTCCGAATGACTGCTGTTTGAGAATTATCTAAACATACAAGTTTTATTGCATTAGCAACATTTTTAATTTTAGTAGTTACTAGTTTTTATATACTGGCAACAGTGTGTGAAGAAATTTTCTCCGTGCACCATGAGCGTTTCTGCTCTTGTATTAAAATTTAAACCTATTCTGGAAATACAGTTCTAAGTATTGCTAATAATCAACCAGCATTTTACTGTACAACTGCACCAAATTCGATAATTCTTTTTTTGTTGCGTTTGGTATTGCCAGGACAAGATTTGCATGAAAGAAAATTACGGAAATTCGAAAAAAATTGCATCCGTGCGAATCTGGAGCGGGCCGCTAGTTAACCATAAACTCAACACGAACAGCCAGATTAGCTAAATGATGATTTGTTGTTGAGACTCATATTGTAATTTTCTATTATCATTTAATTGTTGTCAGATTTTATCAATACGTACCTAACAGTAATTATTAATACTTTGCTATTTGTATTAACTAACTCGATCAGACAGAAAAGTTTTTCAAAAACAGAACATAGAGAAACAAAACACTACCAAAATACTAAAACTCAACTGGCCCCTCAATCCTAATTAAAACAACGCCTAGCTTTGTTAAACACTAAATACAGACAGACGGCAATCTAAATCGCAGAGAAAAATACCTTCAGGCCAACAGGGCGGTATCAAAGTGGGGATCCGTTGTGCATAGGGCACAGATGTCGTAGATAGTGCTCTGCGAGTATTCAGGGTCCAGTTAGCATTCAGAAAGATGCCGCGGGCGAAGGCGCGATAACATCTCTGCAGTGAGCTGTGACAGATGAGACGTATGGCTGTGAGGAGAGGCGAGCAGTGTGCTTGGAATTTGGATTCTGAGGAGTGAACGTCAATGTGTCCTACTTAGCTTTTTTTTTACATTAGAATTGATGTAGAAAGTGTTGTTTTTGACTGTAATGCGCATTTCCATGGACTCCACGAGACAGGCTCGACCTAGTGTGGAGTTCATAAGCAAAATGCTTCCTTTGCGTCTTATTTTGTTTTTTTTTTTTTTTGTAAATCTAGCTATCAATGTAGACTATAAAGAATCGGAAACACTGTTTTTGGCAAATAAACATTATTTATTTATTATTATTATTACTCGTTTAGTGATGTCCTAAAACATAACACACTTTGATAACAAAAGTGGCACTATGCGGAACTTTTAAAACTATGATTTCTAAATAAGTATATAATTTATTGGCATGTTGTAAGTACATAACTTAAAATAAGATAGTCAAACTAATAAGTGAAATTAATTGCAGTCTTTTATTTCAGTTATTCGCTAAGTTATTGACTAAAATGCTGCGTCAAAAACTTTTTTAAATGGTCATACTGAAAAAAGACAATTTTTGTATAACGCCACATTTGTTTTCAAGGTGCGATAAGTAGAGATAAAAAAATTGTTTTAGGTACTATGCTAATATTCTTCAAAATTTTTGGTAAAAAAAAAAAAATAATTAAGTAATAACTTTCATAACATTTTTCCGTTAAGGTAACGTACTTCAAAATCAAAATAGTCGTTGAAATGCACTAGAAATTCACGTACATACATACTAAGAAACTAACTTGGCATGTCTCATCTAGAAACTAATGTATTATTTATGTTTCTTCCTCATATCTTCAATTCTGTTAAATATTTTATAGTATTTCACGCTAAACCGTTTTCATAGAAAGCTTCCCGCTTGCCATCCTTGCCAGCCGTATGTCCACCTACCATCGCTATTCAACCAGCATCCTACAAAGGTGAATTGGCGGCAAAAGCGTGTCAGATTCATTGCACTCCTACCAACAGCGATGTAAAGATCGCAGCGATACGAGCCAGCAATGGATAGGGTGCAAATGATTTCAGGGAATTTATCCACTACGCGTTCCTTTGTAAGTATGGTATATGTATCAGGTATTGTTGGCGAGGCTTCAATTCTTATCTTAAGATTGGCAGGGCACTATCACGCATTGCACTTATAAGATCCTTTATTGTATTCCAGTATTTTGTTTTCTTTTTGTATGCGGGTTGATTAAACTATACCCTATTCATTTTGGTTTGAGACAAAATATTAACAATCATACTGCCGATCGATTCTGTAAAAATCTCACCGTGATAACTTAGGTGAAGTGAGCGTGAAGTGAGCTATCAATAGGGGTAATCCCTAGCATCAGGTGGAATGACAGCTCACTTCGCCTTAGTTTTCACGGTGAGATTTTTACAGAATAGCACAACTGTATCCTTTTGTGATGAAATACGAAAAGGTACTAAAAATTTTTTTTTTTTTTTGCGGTGGGTAGTTGTAATTGATAGACAAAAAAAATTTTGCTCTAATTTGAAAATCAATATAATTTAATAGAAACAGTATTTATAATTATTTATGCTTTATTTTAAAAGTACATAGTTAGTACCTGCTGGTGTAGCGTTATCTCTTCACAATTTCCTCACACTCTACCACTTCACTCATCACAATGGATTCACTAACAAGCACTCTAAGTGCCTTTGAAGATGAGCTACAGAAGGCCCCTGCATCACCTGTCACAACCTCTAGCCTGGCTGCGGAATTTACAATGTTCCGGTCATTCATCACGCAGGCTCTCAACAGCGTTCAGCAACAAGTGGAGCTACTAGCTCGTAGTGTCGACCAAATAGAGATGCGGGGACGAAGGAAGATCTTGCTGTTGCATGGTGTTCATGAAGAGCAGAAGGAGGACACTGCCAAGGTCATTGCTGAGGTAATTTGTCACAAATTACAGCTGAGCGACTTCACTGTTGCAGACATCAGCCGATGTCACAGGATGGGACGAGCTATGGCTAATAAAACCAGGCCTATTCTGTTCAAGCTTGGTAGTCTTGCGGTTCGGGATAAGATTTGGTTTTCCAAAGCCAAATTAAAGGCTACAGGTATCACAATGTCAGAGTTCTTAACCAAGGGGCGGCATGATGTGTTCTTGGCTGCGAGGGAAAGATGCGGTGTCGCCAAGAGCTGGACTAAGGCAGGATATGTGTACATCCTTGGTCCTAATGATTCGCGGCATCGGGTTGAGTCACTCGCTGAATTGGACAAGATTGCGCCGAATCTCAGAGAGTCCGTGCAAAGTGATTCAGCATCGCTATCGGCTGTGCCAGCCTCAGTCCCAGTCGTTGCTGCTGCGAAGACCGCTAGATTGAAGCGTGCTGCTGCTTTAAAGAAGTGATTTCTTGTTAAGTCCGGGTAATATCTTGTTTTTATTGTTTGGTTATACCTTGAGTTAATTTTTAATGTGTAATTTAAATGCAATTTGCTTGACTGAATTAATGTCACAACACTGTCACTGTCAGTGTCACAGTGTCAGTTTCATTCGGTGCGTTCCGTTTTTCCATAGGGCGCTATGGCAGACTGACTGGTGATATTCTTTAATTTTTTATTAAATTTTTTTTCTTTTGTTTACTCCTGATAAGTTATACATTGTTTTTTTTTGTTTTCTCTTTTTCTTTTGTTACCCGGACTGTGTAAGTAGGTTTTAATTCTTTACATTTAATAACGCAACCGGCAGGACTAGTTACCTAAACGGTTTTATTTTTATTTTTTTTTATTGGTTTTTTGTACAATTTTTATTATATAATTTTTATTATATTAGTTAAATATTTATGTCTATCGATGTAAGCAGTGACAATAGTAGTTATTTCTCTATAACAAGCAACGACGACAGTTTCGTGAGTGTTCCTTCTCTTGCTGACAGTCTCACAGCGCAGTTTTCTGATGTTCCTAAAAACTTTAACGTTATACATATTAACGCTCAGAGCATTCCGGCTCATTTCCACGATATGCTGGCTAGCTTTGACTGTAAGAACTTACATGCTATACTTATTTCCGAGTCATGGCTTAAACCTTGTCTCCCGTCAACAAGTTACTCTCTTCCCGGTTTCCAGCTTATAAGAAACGACCGCGCGGTCGGTGCTGGTGGTGGCGTTGCCATATATCTCCGTACGCAAATTCCCTACTCTGTTGTCAATGTGTCAGCGCAGCCACCGCCTTCTAATGCTGGTGAACATCTCTTCCTTGAAGTCGAACTGCACCATTCAAAATTACTTCTTGGCGTCTATTATTGTCCCTCTTTACGCGTTAGTTTCTTTTCTTCTTTCGAAAATCTCTTAGAAACTTTAGTCCCTTCTTACAGTCATAGCATAGTCATGGGAGACTTTAATACTTGTCTTTTGAAAAAAGACCATCGCTCTTCTACTTTGAATAACATTTTGGCTTCTAATAATCTTTCAATTCTTCCACTGAGTGCCACTCACCATTTCCCTAACTCTACTCCTTCACTTCTTGACTTGATTTTTGTCTCTTCCCTTGATCACGTCGCTAAACATGGTCAATGTTCAGCCGATGCCTTTTCTTATCATGACCTTATTTTTCTGTCTTATAAAATTCGCCCACCTAAGGCTAAAGCTAAGATTCTCATGCAACGCAATTTTGGTGATATGAACGTTGATAATCTTTGCAAGGATGCCAGCAATATAGATTGGTCTGCTCTGTTTGCCTCTGCATCAGTCGATGAGCAAGTTAGTATTCTTACGGCCAAGCTTATCGAGCTCTACGATCAACACGCACCTGTTCGAGCTGTTAAGGTTAAACATTTGCTGGCGCCGTGGCTCACAAATTAGATTAAAACGCTAATGCTTAAAAAAGTTACGGCGAAGTCTAAGTTGAAGCGCAGGGCTAATGACGCTAACAGGGAAAGATACCTCTCAATCCGTAATCACTGCAACAAGGTGTGTAGGAATGCTAATCGCCACCACATTCATACTTCTGTCCAAAATGGGGACGCATCCAAAGTTTGGAAATTTCTTAGATCATTGGGGGTCGGTAAAACCCGACAAGAGACAATCCCTAAAGACATAGACATGAATGCAATGAATAATCATTTTACTGCTTCGTCCAATTTTGATAGGACAATAAAATCGAGTACACTGAATTATCTTTCTTCTCTTCCGACTCCCAGTTATTCTCCATTTGTTTTTGGTCAGTTCTCCGCGTGTGATGTTAAGAAGAGCATACTATCGATTACTTCCAATGCAGTAGGAAGTGACTGTATCAGCCGTAATATGTTGGTTCCTGTGTTGGATGTTGTCCTACCCGTCATTTGTCATATTCTCAATTTTTCGGCATCCAGTGGCGTCTTTCCATGCTCGTGAAAAGATGCTCATATAATTCCTTTACCTAAAAAGTCTAATCCTACAGCTTTTTCTGAATACCGTCCAATATCAGTCTTACTATTCCTATCCAAAGTCCTTGAACGGTTAATCCACAATCAATTAAGCACTTTCCTCTCTAAAAATAATCTCCTCAACCCCTTCCAGTCTGGCTTCCGTCCTGGTCATAGCACCACCACAGCGCTTCTAAACATTACGGATGATATAAGGTCAGCCATGGAAAACAGTAATCTAACGGTTTTAGCTTTGCTAGATTTCAGTAATGCTTTTAATACTGTTGATTTTGATGTTTTGCTTGGCATTCTTTGTTCTCTTAACATATCTCCACCGGTAATTGACTGGTTTCGTAGTTATCTGTTCGGTCGCCGGCAACGTATTTGCATCGGAGAGACCATGTCTTCCTGGAGTAATACTTTTGCCGGTGTACCTCAGGGTGGCGTTCTATCCCCTTTACTCTTCGCAGTTTTTATTAACTCCATCTCCGACGAACTAATTTCTTCCTACCATCTTTATGCAGATGATTTACAAATCTACTCGCGGGCTCCTCTTGGAAATCTGTCTGAGGCTATCTTAACGATTAATCGTGATCTGGCCCGTATATGCGACTGGAGCAAGAGATACGGACTTGTGGTTAACCCCATAAAGACACAGGTTGTAGTGGTGGGCAGTTCTAGGACGGTCTCAAGAATAGACTGGACGACCCTTCCCCAAGTTTCTTTTGACAACTCAGTGGTTCCCTTTAGTGACAAAGTTAAAAACTTGGGGATATTTATTGATAAGGCATTCTCTTGGACTGCCCAGCTACAGGAAGTTAGCCGCAAGTTATTTGCATCCGCTGCTTCTTTGAAGAGATTGCGAAATTTCCTGCCGACTGCCACTAAGATTGCGCTTGCACAATCGCTTCTTCTACCCATCCTTGACTATGCTGATGCCAGCTACCTTGATCTTACCCAAGACCAACTGGAAAAACTTGAGCGGCTTCAAAATTTTTGTATAAGGTTCATATTCGGTCTGCGCAAATATGACCATGTTTCCGAATTTCGTGTGAAGCTCAAGTGGTTACCAATTCGCCTTCGTCGGAATGCTCATATTCTTTCCCTCTTGTACAATGTGCTCTTTTCCCCTTACACCCCACTCTATCTCAAGAAGCGTTTCCAGTTTCTTTGTGACTCCCATACGAAATTTTTAAGGTCATCAGATAACTTGAAGCTCAAAATGCCTATGCATTCCACAACCTTCCTTGATAAATCCTTTACTGTCCAGGCCGCTCGTTTGTGGAATGCATTGCCAGTTGAAATAAAACGCGCGCAGTCGTTATATGTGTTCAAAAGACTCGTAAAGGAACACTACTTGTCTTTGTGATATTGTTGTCCTAACTGCAATCATCTACTGTCTTCTTTTATTTTCGTTGCTTATATATTTAGTATGTATGTATTTATGTATCTATAATTTTGGATATGTATATATCTGTATATATATTTTAGTGTATTGTATACATTATATTTGCACCAACGACAGCCCCATTTTATGTCCAGGAAAATCACTGTCCATCCTAAGGTTGCCTGGAAGAGATCGCAGAAAGCGATAAGGCCGCCCATTGTATATTTTGAAGTGTTTGATGTATCTTTACTTGTTGTATTTTTGTGGTGTACAATAAAGTATATATAAATAAATAAATAAATAAATAAATGAAAAGTTCGAAACACACACACAACTTCTTTTTGTTACACAAGAATATCACACATTTTTTTTTTTTAGAAATTAATGTTTATCTTTTATTAAGAGAAGTAAAATGTTGTTTACAGTTTGTCTCAAGCGAAACTGAATAGGGTATAATTTTTTTTTTTTTGCCGGTATCTGCAGTTTAATGCAGTTCTGTTGTTAATTAACAGCAGAAGGACAAAAATTGCTAGCGTTTTGTTTATTTCTATTTTGTTGGTTCTACCTAGACCATTTGCACTCTAAATACTTACCTATTTCGACGAGTCATTGTTTATCGCATAATAATTTGCTACCTAACTGGAAGTTTTCATGATACGAGCCAAATTCCAAGAAAATGTAGGTAATATTATACCCATAGTGTTCCTACGCTGTAACGCTCATAATGTGAAGATATGACACCTATTTTAGTATTATTTCGCCGAAAATCACAGTCATTTTCAAATATAGCTCAAGTTGTGTATCATGAGTAGGTTGCCAAAAGTTTGTACTGCGTGGGCACATAAAGATCAAGAATATACACAGACTATTCTCTATTTACTAATAAACGTATTATATCAGACTAGCGGCCCGTCCCGGCTTCGCACGGGTGGAAAAAAAAAGAAAAAAAAGCCTATATTAATCAATGATAATGTAGCATTCAAATGGTGAAAGAATTTTTAAAATCGGTCTAGCACTTTTTGAGCCAATTCGTTACAAACATACATACAAATCTTTCCTCTTTAAAATATCAGTATAGATGAATAGTAACACACTGATTTCTCTCTTTCAGTCGTCAGTAATTTATAAATATACATACACTATACAACGGTTATTAGTAAGGGGTTATACAATATATAACAAAAGACTGTCTAGCCTAACTTTAATAATCTCTTTTAAAACTTGGTAGGTATTTGCGTGGGAAAACTGTTCATAATATATCTACCTACATATATGGATCAAATATATAATATATATAAATATATAATATATCATACCTGCATATTTAGCTAGCCGACTTATCCGTAGGATTTGGGTAGGTGGCAACTAAGTCTACGAATTATAAGTTCCACAAATCTGTCTCATGTCGAACAATCGTTGGTACAGTAGGCCGCTCGTCAGCTTTTTTACTAACCATTTATATCCCACTGATGAGCAAAGGCCTCCCTACTCTCCTTCCACCTCTCTCTGTCCACAGCTGCCAAGGACCAGTCTTTATCAAAGGAGTCCAGCTGACGTCAGTGATAAAACATCAATATAATTATGCTGGCCTCTTATTCTATTGAAACTCCGTACTGCGTTAGTCCAACTGAAGTTCAAAGAGTTACCACTGGCGTGCGGCCTACTATACATAGGAAAACTCTTACTTAGTTGAAAAATTGAGTAGTGCTAATCGAAGACCTTAATAAAGTGGCTGGGACTGACTGAATGGAGATGGAGCACAGGGTATTGTAACGCAGCCTGGGAGAGGTTTATGTCCAGCAGTGGACGGCAATAAGCTCAGGTGATTTTTACCCGGCTACGACGAAGCAAAAAGGAGGGTTATGATTTTGACCGGTATACAGGGTGTCCCTGGAAGTATGGATTAAATTAAATAAGGGCGTGGGCAAAGTCATTTCCAAACTTTTTGGTCCTGAGAATGTTGGTGAATTTTTCTACGGTTCAAAAGTTATGACCAACTTTTGTTATCTTCAATCACTTTGCATAGCTCAAAGAACAAAATCATTTTAAAAAAACTCCCAGGAACTGTCAATTTAAGTTTTTTAGACAGCCCTGATAGTTTTTTTAGATTATTTTTTTTCTTTGAGCACTATGCGAAACGATTGAAAAAAATTGCCCATGGCCCTATTCGATTTGATCCATACTTCTAGGGACACCCTGTATATGTATGTTCATCTGTTCCCTCATAACTTCAAAAGTACTTATAATTATTTGACAAATGAGGTATCATTAGAAGCGTCTTGACTGTTCGCTGGTTATAGGCTATGTGACGTCTCTAAAGGATATAAAGCTTGCTATCATAGCTTATAAGCATGTTCATGCAGCGACATGCGATCAAGGGCACTTTCTTGTTTGATCCTTTTCAATAGTTGGGTTTCAGAATAGTTGCTCATCATTATTTGGCTAAATCAGGATATACTGTAAGCTTCTCCATTTGATACTGTGACACTGTCAACTTTGTTAAACTTCTTCCCATTTGTCTGGCTCTTGTGATACAGGACCTGCTAGTACAAGAGCCAGGGCTGCACTGATGTTTGTGTTTAGAAGCGAAAATAAATAAAATTATAATTAAGCTTTTTTTTTGTGGATGGGAAATCATCAAATGACCCCTCCCGCTCTGGGTGGAGCAGAAGGGAGTGTCAGACTCTCACTGACTAAAACCCACCCGTGTTCCTTCCTTAGCCCTTTGTGTTCCGGGGCAGCGGTAACCCTTTCGGACAATCCCGCTGCCCTGGCAGAACTAATAATTAAGCTTAGACTGTAGATTTCCATACAAAACGCTTTTCACTCACCACCGAGATTATTGAAACAAAAGAACCGCAACGAAAACTTTAAATACATCAACCTCCTGTCAGTCGATTCGATCGTAACGACAAGCGATCGTAAAAAGCGAATTCGTTTTACACCTTCCAACCGTCCGATAATAGCCCTATTGTTTTGACGGCTACCGGAACCGGAAACAGAGATATGCAAACGAAACTATCGACTAGTGATGAGTTTCGCTGAAAAAATATTTACAAGCGATTTAAACTGACTGAAATAGCAGTTTCCTGGTGAAAAGGAATAGTATTGGACTTTTATTAAATGTTTCAGTTTGGTTTCGTGTTTTGTTTTTGTTTTAAAGATGCTTTGATATTCAATTATCTATTGCTATCGGAAACGAGTGTCATAAAGTCGACGGTTATGTTTGGAAATAGTTAGTTTGCTTACCAAAATGAATAAAATGTATTCTTTATTAGTTTTCCATTAAGACTGTGCCGACCCTACAGTGGCGCCCTCATCGTTTGTTTGGTTATTTCATACAATTTAGAATGAAAATGCAGAAAATAAGCACGGTAAGTTGTGCTTCACAAGATTATACGTTAATATTATTATAAAAGGTAGTTTTATATTGTTTAGTTTCATTATAATCCTTAAAACGGATAAAAGTGGCCACTATATTCCGTTTTAAGGATTATGATAAAACTAAACAATATAAAACTACCGCTTCTAATAATATTAACGTATAATCTTGTGAAGCACAACTTAACGTGCTTGTTTTCTGCATTTTCATTCTAAATTGTATGAAATAACCAAACAAACGATGAGGGCGCCACTGTAGGGTCGGCACAGTCTTAATATCTGACCTCTTGCACCGTTAAAACAAAATTGTTGATAGTAAATAAACTAAACTCTGATTTTTAATTTGCTTGGCCAAAATAACGGACAATCACTACATAGTATAAAACAAAGTCGCTTTCTCTGTCCCTTTGAATGCTTAAATCTTTAAAACTACGCCACGGATTTTGATGCGGGTTTTTTTTTTATAGATAGAGTGATTAAAGAGGAAGGTTTATATGTAGTGTATTTTGTATCAGCATTGCACCCGTGCGAAGCCGGGGCGGGTCGCTAGTATCCTAATATTAAATAATGAGAATAGTTAGTTTATCAAAGTCAATAGTTTATCTACATGGTCTCCACACGATCTGACCAAGATTATGTCTGGACTTTAAAAGAGACTGTGACCTCTGAGTTTGTTTCGGCCTTTCTTCTCAGAGTACTCAGATAGGAAACGCCGACCTCATCTCGTTTTTAAAAATATGATAGACGTGTAAAAGTGTTTGTACAAACCTACTTACAGAAATAAAATCATTTATCAAAATAAAGGTCGATCGCAGCTGTAATTTTAGTCTAGCTAATTAAAAATCAGACTAGTGGTTTTGTCTATTTTTAGATACGAAAGCTATTTAATGGAATTCTATTTTTGTATCCAAAAGCCTGAAAACTGAGTACTGCTTTCCTAAAACTTATTTTTCATTTCAAAATATCATATTAAAACTTGTTTCGTCAAGTTTCTTTTATATTGAACTATCCCAATTTTTATAAGACTCATTATTATAAGGCACATAACTTAGTCCACAATCTGCTTAAAGAGATATTTGCTAAGTTCTATAGACATGGAGAAAATAAGGTGACAAAACTTTTTTCGCAAGTTTTGATTATGAACTTAAAAGTACAATGTATTTTACTGACACCCAATTAAACTTTGATTTTGAATTTTGTGTATACGTCCGACTAAGTGACTCCAGAGGAGCTAGACCAAAATGACAGCTATATATACTAAACTAGCTTCTGCCCGCGACTCCGTCCACGTAAAATTTCACCCTCCCCACATTCACCCTCTGAGGGGTGGAATTTCGAAAAACCCGTTCTACGTGGATACCTACTCTTCACAAAGAACACACCCTCCAAATTTCATGTCTCTAGGACCAGCGGTTTAGGCCGTGCGTTAATATTATCAGTCAGTCAGGACTTTGAATTTTATTTAAATACACCCTTACATTTTCATTGTTTTCATCCTTAAAAGGGGTCAAATACTCATCATTAAGAACAACTTTTACTATGGGACCAACCCCGAAATCGTGAAAAAAAAAATCAGTTGAACCATACATTACGTCGAGTTTGCGAACATAAATATAAAAAAAATCTGCTGATTTATTTTTCACAATTTCGGGGTTGGTTCCATAGTAAAAGTTGTTCATAATGATGAGTACAATGACCCCTTTTAAGGATTAAAACGATCAAAATGTAACAGTGTATAAAGATAATGTCATATTGGCAAAAAAAGGTCTATTGCAGCTAGACTAAAATGACAGGTGTAAATACACCTGTCATTTTAGTCTAGCAAATTAAAAATCAGAGTTAAGCATATAGCAATCACATTTCAGACTAATGTCAAACATAACTCCACAGGTAAAAGCAACAGCTCCGAAAATGGACCGCAACGGGTACTTTTTCTACGTGACATCCACTGCAAAGAAAAAGAAAATCAACTTGATGCAACCGAAGCCGCCTCGAGTGGCATTCGTTGAGGAAAAGCGTCGGCCAGGGGTGGCTGAGCGAATACACACCAGCTACACCAGTGTGGCACCGTCTGCCACTGAGATCGGACGTGGGGACTCTATGACGCAGCGAGGCCCGTCGCCCGCGCCACGCGCGCGTTTGTATACGCAACTCGAGAGTTATCAGCCGAGGTATCATACGATTCGTGATAACAGTGATAAGAGAGTGGAGAGTGAGTGTAGGAGGAGGAAGGAGAAGAGAATTGTTGGATACCCGCAGCCGCAGCCCGTTATCAGGTGAGTTTTGATTTTAATTATAAAAGTTTCAGAACAAACATTATATTTTACAGGCAATATTTACATTGGTTAGGTACATTTCAATTGTTATTGCGACACTTATTGTATTTTCAAAATGTATATTTAAATACGTAGTTTGTATTTTCAAGATAATAATATTTAAATACATAATTTAAAAGCTAACAGTTTAAAATAATAATAACGTATAGTAGTTATAAAAAAGGAAGGGAAAAAATCATAGGGCAGCAGATGCGCAGTGGTTTTAGCTCTTGTTATTCAACTAAATATATACCTAGATGGAATGGTTATATTAGAACGGAAGACAAAATCCAGTTTTTTTTTTAATCTGAGAGCCGTTGTTTTTAAACAACGGCTCACACACATAGATGTTTGATTCATTCAGTGTAAACATACAATATTACACTCAACAAGTTGGAATATATGTAAATAATTAGTTACTGTTAAAATGATCCCTTTCAGCTGTAGGCAGTCGCTCCATGTCAAATACTGGTATTCAGATATACCTGGTAAGAATGGAAGCCAACCCTAACATACTTGGGAAAATGCTAGGCGGATGTTAATTTACTGTTAAAAATTAAAGAATTTTTTTAGAAAACATGTTTGCCAAAATTTTATTGCCTATTAAAACTTTTCCATGTCAATTATTTTCCAATAAATTGCTTTCCTACCTACAGGGAAATGTTAACTACGACTTCAAAACATCATTTCCTGGAATCGAAAAAGCCAAAAAATTAAAAAAAAACATTTCCCACAAAAATTGGGATAAACTTTAATCGAAAATTTGAACCTACGCTGCGTAGGTAGTTGATAATCTTCCCTCCCAGCGGTTTTAATCAGCGTATGTACCCGGTTTGAAATATTGATAAGATTTGAAATAGGTAGTCTAGCTCACAGATGAACCCTTTGCGTTATATTAGATAGCGGTGTTACTGATGACTAAATAAACACGGTGTGACAGGTTCTCCTATTATTCCTGTATCGTAGGGACCTTTAAAACGGTACAGCTGGCTAGGATCTAGTAGTGGATTATAGTGCTAATAATTCGGCTTGAAGAAAAAAAATCTGTAGTTTTAAAGTTAGTCTAGTACACACGCACACACATTTTTTTAAAACTGCACTAGTTTTAAAAAATGTGTGTGCGTGTGTTTTTATTGCTAAAACTATTAAATATATTTTACATTGGCCTCAAACTGGGCAAGCCTGTATTTTGGGCACCAATATGAGTTTACCATTTAAACATATATTTTAAAAAAATGTTTGGTAATAAAAGTAAAATAGGTTTGCTTCAAATTATAATAAAAACTATTAAAAATCAAAGAAACATAATTAAAGAAATTAATTAATTTAATTACATTACAATCAAATCGAGAAAAAAACGAAAAATATAAAACTAGAAAAAAATATTTTTAGTGTGTGATCATGATTGTGATAGATGTTTTTTTTTAAGATTGCATTTCATTATGTTCAATCGTTTAATGTGATTAGATGAGTGGTTAGAATACCTTATTTTTGAGGTGGGGCTAATGTCGGCCAGTATAATTTATCAAAAGAGTATAATAAAATATATTTATTTCAAATTCAAAAAAATATAATTATCTTAAACTTAATTAAATAATAAGATTAATAATTATAACCTAGACAGACAATAAGTACGTACCTACACGAATACCTTTTAAATTATTTTTTTCCAAAGCCTAGATTCTAGGTGATTAAATAAACAAGGTATGGCAGGATATTTTATTATTTCTTCCATTGCATTGCAGTTAGGACCTAGTGGTGGGGGTAAAGTTGTAATAATTTAAAAATAAAAAAATCAAATTATGTATTTTCTGGAATGCAGGTACACAAATAAGGTCGTGAAGAAGACACATACATTCTGCCCAAGATTCGACATGCAAAATTTAAATGGATGAATACGATGCTATGATGAAAATAATTCAGTCAAAATGCAATGTCAAAATATTCATATTCATATATTTATTTGCATTCCATAATGTAGTAGAGGTGTTACAATGGCTTAAAGCTAAGGTACAGTTATGGACCCTTTAGGGCACAGCGAGAACTAAAAAAAATTATAATCTAGGACACAAATTAACAATAAAATTTAAAATATGTTATTAACATTAAAATAACTAAATAACATTTTGTTTTATTGAGATCAGCCTGATAAAGGTTGTGGTACCTACATAATAATTATTTGGTGAGGTTATTAAACATAATTATGCCTATCATATTATATAATATTTATTTGTGTATGTATGAATGTCTCTATATGACTAACTGTGTGTGGTGTCTGCTTGTGTTCAATCAAAAAGTTCAAATAAGATCAAACAAAATGTCAAAATACAATTCAAATGTCAGAGTACATTTAAACACTATTCAATCAAATGACCGGATGAATGAATTTAATTTGGGGTAAGGAAATCTGGAAGTAGATATTAATGAACGTGGTTGGCCGTGAATATTGTATGGTTAGATACTTTTTTTCGCTTTATATACATCTCCATCTATTGAACTGTTGAATGTTAAAAATCTTTCTGTACATTTTTCTTTCTTTCTTTTCATACATTTTAGATAAGTATATATGTAACTATTTTCTTTACTAACGCATTGCGGTACACTAAACGCCCCAGGCATATAACAATAACATTTCTATTGTTTCTTGTTCATCTAACGATTAATAATAATAATAATTTATTTAATGTAATAACAATGTTATAAGCCCTCTCATTTTGTATCCAGTTCAGTTAATTCAGTTAACTTCTCATTTTCCATGTATCTATATAATTAGTCTATCGCAAATATAAAGCAATTCAAAATAACATAAACTGGTATAATAACTAACTAAAATTACCAAATCAAAAACAACTTTCAGTATGAACTGGTGCGTAAAACCCCTTTTAAAATAATAAAATACTGAAAATCTTTTCAACTCTACGCACTAAATTTTGTAGCTAAAAATATTCTGCGAATTACATACAGATCGCCGACTTATAAGGTTGTAAGCAAAACAGTTTACAGGAAAGTTCTGGAACTTTCACAAAAGATTTTTATCGACCCTCCTTTTGTGAAACTCGGTAAAAGTTACAAAAAGTTTTTAACGTTTTTACAAGTTTTCCAACTCCCTTCATAGTTTTTTTCCTTATTGCTTCATATTCTGTAGTGTACCGCTACCGACTTTTATTGTTTGAGATTTCTTAGTTAAACGTGTTTTTCGAGTTATTTTTCCAATAATTTTTCCAATATTTTATGTTTCGGGAAACTGGGATGATTGTTTTAAAATAACAATTATTGTAGTCTCGGCCTTCCCCATAGATTTTTTTTGTAATATTTTTTTAAAAATTATTGCTTCTCCGAACAAACTTGAAGATTTAGAATATTCCATAAAAAAACTATTAGGTATTTTGTATTTCCTAAGTACCTATTATTTTAATATATTATATCTTTACATAATTAAGTTGGATATGGTTTTAAACGGTGAATGAAAATATCGTGAGGAAACCGGCATGTCCTAAAACCAAAAATTCTAAGACATGTGATAACCACTGATTATAAAGGTTTAAAAAAAATTTTTGACTTGTTTACAGTCTCACAGAATACAGCTACCTACTTTGTGTCACTGAAGGTATTAAAGAATTCATAATTAATTTAAGATCTAAGAAAATGACATCGTAAATCCCTATCAACGAGAGAAATTCTGTAGTGTGGGAACTGAAGAAAAACGTGGAATCTGTTAACATCGTGTCTTCCCGCGCGAGTTCATAATTACCTACTTAACTGATACTTAACATTGTAGGAAAATTTCCCTGCTAAGTAGTTAAATACTTTATCCTATAAACAATAAGTTGTATAGATCTACACTTTCTCATTTCTTTTAAAGTTCTATGTAGAATGTGACCGGGTCGATCGAAAGTTAAGCTACGCTTACCACGGTCGGTTCGAGGATGGGTGATCATCTATTACATATAGAAACCCCTCTGAGAAAGCCTGTTAAGCCCCAGCTGTAATTCCTAGACCTTTGACAGTCATTACGGGTAGTCAGAAGCCCAAAAGTCTGACAATCAGTCTTACCAAGGCAAGGGTATCGTCGTGGTATCGTGTTACCCAGTATGGGTCAGTCGCTCCATGTAAAATGCTGGTATTCTAAGAAGCCGGCCCCAACATAGTTGAGAAAAGGCTCGTCAGAATGATTGACAAAATGGGACCAAATTTCTGATAATTTCACATACGATACCCAAGAAAATTTAGTCTGCTGTCGATTACCAGTGGCGACCACTAAACATTGTACTTATTTTGCGGAATTCTAACATTAATATATCATAACAATGCTTGCCTGTGAATCATCAACATCCGTGTTAAATAAACAAAAGAAGATACTGTCTAAAAGCTAATATAATCCCACCTTGACCTCTTCATGTGATTTTCAGAACTATTAAAATTCTGCCGTTACCACATATTAATATATATTTATGGTTTTGTTCTTAATTTTAAAGCCGCGGTTCCACGGCCCGTTAACTGACAGACCGCGCCAGGCGTTGCTACGCCTGTCGAGGCCTGTTGCGGTCCGTGGCAAGCATTCCCACGGCGTGTGTCAGGCTAGTGCGGCCTGCTGGCCGCTATTCCAACATTTCAAGTGATTTAGAGCACATGGCTGCGTGTGCAGCCAGCCGCTGTGGTTTTATTCAGTGGTCAGAATTTGCAAAAAAAAGCAAAAAGAAACGTGCTCGTGCGTGCATCGACAGGCGTCCCAGCGCCGCGCCACGCCGCGGCTTTTTAAACTTCCCGAGTCCCGACCGTTCGGACGGGCGACGACAGGCCACCGCGGACCTCATAGAATGCGACAGTTACCACTGCATGTCGGCCTGGCCTGTCAAAGCGGGCCATAGGACCGCAGCATAAGGATGACCCTCAATTATTCACATTATTGTGATGAACAAAATTAAATGTCATGAGGGGAGTTTTGAGTACCTATAAATGTGAGGGCGATGAGAGTTGGAGCAGATCAAAGAAACGATGGATGGACTGTGTGTGACTGTGAGATAATATGGATAGACAGCAGGTGACTACTGAAATAATGACTAATAGAGAAATACGGAAAAAGAAGGCATGCTAGGACCCTAAATTTATTGGGATAAGGGCAAGAGAAAGTTTATTTATTTATTACATTACATACATACGCTACCATTACAGTTTCCCAATTCGATAGTGTATAGTTAATTAACAGTTCATGGACACAAACATAAGATTTACAAATTACGAACACATCACGTGTAACGTTACCTTTGCGAACTCGCTCAGTGAACATAAGAAAATATCTATTCTGTCGGCTACCAAATTTAGTGTGCGCATTGTTCGCGTTAGAGGGACGTTATCCAACAGTTTAGTTCGACCGCGAGTTGACAAAAAACATCGCATCAAAACTCTTTATAACAATTACGCTTAGTCCAAATCCACATCCATTGAATTCATACAATTCCCTACCCTTTTATAGGCATCTTTTGATTTACCGTTACCAGCGCATAGATCTAGATACTAATAACTATTTGTTTGTAATTGCAACCGGTAGCGCTCGTCATGGGATCGTCGCCTTAGAAGGCAAGCTCTGTGGTAATCCTCTTTACCAATTGGGTAATGGTTCGGTAGCTCTACCATATGGGGTGAATGGTATGCGTTTAAAGAATGATAGGTCTACGCAGATTATATTTCCCATATGCTTCTACGGTGTAGTGGTCGCAAGGTCAATTACTCAGTGCTGGGTTTGATCACGAGTCGAGCAAAATGTTTTTTTGTTCGGATTACGGGCAGTAGGCTTGCATTTAATTATTTAATTATATTTTTTTTTTTACACTGGAAACCCCTGGTTTGCACGACACAACTCAACAAAACATAGAGATTTCATTATTTTCACTTTTCATACAAATTGAGTAGATTTTGAAATATTTTTTACAAAAAACATAAATACCTTCCGGAATAAGACCTCTAAATGATGGTAGAAACCGAATCATAATCCAATACGGATTGTAGAAGATCTAAGCGGTCATACAGGCAGACATGAAAGGACTTTAATTTAAAATATCCATAGATGGGTCTTTAAACAAAACACTTAAGAGGAAATGCGGTCGGAGAGACTTTTGTAAAAGCTTAAGTAAAAAGTCAAAATTCAAGGTTTGGGTCTGGCCTATTTCCTCCTCCAATATTGGACTAATTTAAAAGATATTTTATAAACTGAATAATATCCCTGTTTTTTTTTTCATTAATAGTTGTAAAATATGTACACTAGGCCTCTGTTGACAGCGGCAATTTTGAGTATTTTTTTAGGGTTCTAGTTCTTATAAAAATAATGTATCATCAAAAAGGAAAACATAGGGACAAACAAGTAGTTAATAATTATTATTCTGTAAAAAATAATTGCTTTATGGTCATTAACCAGAAAGAAAACAGGCGAGAGCGTTTCTATGGAGAAACGACCACCCGCATTCCTCTTAACCAGTGAAATATGTGTGTATACCATCAAACTTTTGTCTAGAATAAACCTTATAGGCTATAAGGTTCCCACTGCTGGGATATGGGACTCCTCTCTGTGAGAGTGAGTGAATCATAATCGACCACTCGGGCCCAGGTGGATGTCACATTTCTTTATAATTTTTTTTGGTTTAGGACATGCCGATTTCCTCATGATGTTTTCCTTCACTGCTTTGAGAGCATTTTATTTATTTATTCACATAACAATTTGCATTTTTTTTTTGAGGATGGGTCATCATCAAATGACCCCTCCCGCTCTGGGTGGAGCAGAAGGGAGTGTCAGACTCTTACTGACTAAAACCCACCCGTGTTCCTTCCTTAGCCCTTTGTGTTCCGGGGTAGCGGTAACGTTTGGACAATCCCAAAAAAAAAAAAGCCAGCAGCCGCGGTAATTCCAGCTCCAATAGCGTATACTAAAAAAAATAATTTGCATTGTGTCTGAATTACATTAATTAACAATAAAAAAATAAATAAAAAATAGCCCTACATTAATTCATTTATAACAGCTAAAAACAATAAATAGTAAATTTGTAACAGTAAATTAACAGAAAAAAAAAAAACAAAACAATCAACAAATAATAATCAATATAAATTTCACTAAACAATGTAAGTAATAAATATGATTTCAATGGATTGTAAATAGTCATTGTATTAGTATAATGTATTGTAAATAGTATAATGTCAAATGATTGTAAAACTATTCTCTTAAGTACAAAAAGTCAACGCTGTATATTTAATGTCATAATTAAAAGGTAGATGCAAAATGGTAAATGACTTAATATAAACACTATTCACCATCATTTGTTTTCAATCCTGATACAGAATATAAACATTTATTTAACAGGGATGCCTTAAGTTTAGCTTTGAATAGAGTACAGCTACCCTTATGAATCAGCAGTGGTGATGAAATTAAGTACCTACTCAAAGTAAAGTGCTTGCCTGGGTTCGAACTCACGACCTACACTCGAAAGTCGCGGCCGTTATCACTTGGACCCCACTGCTCCAGATACTGCCTAGTTGCTCAATATGAAGTACTGGTATTCAGCTGCATCCGGTTAGATAATAATAATTTATTGAACCAATGTTTCAATATTTCCTTAAAATTAACTTAACGTCGGTCTGTAATAGTTGGCGATTGTCATTTAGAACTATGCGGCGGTCCCCAAACTAGGCAGCGCCTGTATCTTGGGGGGCCTGTATATTAGAAGCTGACCTCGTCATAGTTGGTATAGGCTATGCAGATTGATTGGGATTTTAAATAACATAACTTGTTAAGGGGACTACATGACCTAAAGCGCTATCACTGTCGAACTGCATATAAAAAAAGAGAAGCGCGATGACACAACGCTGGTAATTTATTGCAAAATATCAAGCAATTATCTATTTACGAAAAATCTATTGTTTGGACTAAAAAATTAAAACACTAGTGCTTTAGTATGTTGCTTGTAGAATAATCTGACAAATAATCAGATGTATATTAGTATGGTTTTTATTGTGAAAAGAAAGTTTTTAGAGGTATCTTCATGATTTTTTCCAATCATATCAAATTAGTTGTATTATGTTTTCAACACACTATCTGACTAGCATATATGCTGAAAAATATCATATATTTTTCTGATTTGTTTAATGTAGTCGATTATATACTATTAGGCATTATAAAACTTGCGTTTTTTGCGTTTAGGTCCTGTAGTCCCCTTAAATATGCGTGTAATATCACATTTTTGTCTGTTAAACGTTATTGTTATGCAGGTCTTTGATACTCTTCATTAATCGTGTTAGGACTACTTGAAATTCTGTCCTTATAATGTTCCTAAACTTATAAAAGTGTGACAAACATGTTATATGTTTGTCACACTTTTATAAGTTTAGGTTTCATAATGTTCCCCATGTGAATTCTTTTAGTGTCATTATTATAGGTTATTTTTACGATGTCAACATGTTATCCATTAATATTCTCAAGTCTCATTATCATTTTCAGCCTTAGGGCTCAAACACATAAACACGTTACGACGACGCAACGTGCCACGGCATGGCAACGTGACGTGAAAGTCCTCGTCACGGCGCCATGGCGTGGAAATCGACGTCGAGAAACGTAAATAATCACGTTACGACAACGCAACGTGCCACGTTGCACGGCACGTTGCAAAATTAACTGCGGCAATTCTACAATTGCGCCACCGGCGGCTTCAATACAATGTCGTTCAACGTGGCACGTTGTGTTGTCGTCACGTGGATTTTCATGACGTGGATTTTTACGTTGCTCGACGTCGATTTCCACGTCACGGTGCCGTGACGTAAAAATCCACGTCACGGTGCTGTGCCGTGGCACGTTACGTCGTCGTAACGTGTTTATGTATTTGAGCCCTTAGGTAGGTAGCACACTGAGTTACATGTTACATGAATTTATAACAAAAAGAATGTTAAACAGGTACTTGCTATTACTCTTATGATTCACTGGACAGAAAGACCTGCTATTATATTGTACTAGCTTCTGCCCGCGACTTCGTCCGCGTAAATTTTTTTTGTTTCCCCGACCCACCCCGTCGCAACGTGTCGCCGGCCTGCGCTATTACTTCGGTTTCGCTTGGCGAAAACTTCAGACTTTTTTCTTTTTGCTCAACTCCTAAGGGTCCTAGCGTCAAGTTTAATAGAATATAGCCTTCCTCAAGAACTGGGCTATCAAACGCAAAAATATTTTTATATATGCGACCAATACTTCCAGAGATTTAGAGCTTTCAAACCGTGTTTCAAACAAACAAACTCTTCAGCTTTATTATTAGTACTAGCTTTTGCCCGCGACTTCGTCCGCGTGGGTTTCGTGCTTTCCTCAAATAAATTTAACACCCTCTCCACCTCCCCCTGAAAGGTATTTCGAAAATTATTGATTACCATCTTTATGCTTACTTTATTTAAAGAAATAAGTATTCGGGCCAATATTTTAGTTAAACTACCTAAAATGTTTCAAATAAACTATCCTCCCTTTTCATCACGACAGGGCTTGTTTTTGCATTTGGTACGTTTCCATTTTTATTATATAAAGATTATTTATACCCATTTTCGTGTTAATGGAAGTTGAAGTTTCTACTCCTTAAACTTTATTACCCTTTTCCACCCCGGTAGGAGTCGAATAAGTAAAACCCTAAAACTCATACTTTTTTATTTTAAGTAAGTAAGTAGTAAACACCTAAAAGTGACAAACTTTATTATTTACTGAGGCAAATGTTGAAAAGTTTCAAGTTTCTTAACCAAAGGAATAAGACCGCCTTTTCACCTTCACAGTTTTTATCCCCATAGGGGCGAAATATTGAAAACACGTTTGGGACGTTTCCATATCAAGACTCAAAGATTATTTATAAGTACTAATTTCCCATTGATTCAAGCCACGCAATAAAATATTCCTCTGTGAAATGGGCCTCCCCCGTTCACCCCGTTAGCGTTAGATTTTCGAAAAACCCAGTTAGGTACACTTTATTATTTATTTTGGTCTTAAGTATACATAATGAGTTTCGAGTTTATATTATTGGATCGCGCGATAAAATTCTTCCATACAAACTGACACCCTCAATCTCCCTTTATAGCAGAAAAACATAAAATGACAAACTATAATTTACTTAGATAAGTATTTGTGCCAAGTTTTAAGATTAAATTCATTCATACCATTTTTTTGGAGTAAATCAAGCTACGCACTATAAATGAATAACGTATTTATTTGGATAAGGATTAATACCATGTTTATAAAAACACCTTCGCAAATAATGCATTATTTTAGAACAAATTTGGTTAGCATAAAAGAGGTTATAGTGAGCTAACCTTAAAAGATAGACATATGCTGTCGCGGCCTTTTTTTTAAACTTTTAAAGGGGAACAATTCTGTCATATATGATTTTTGCGAAACTTTAACCGTTTACGCAGCGCACGCAGCGGAAGCTCTCAATAGGAAAAAAATCCCCCGATTTTGAAACATTCTTCATTGTTGCTCCGCTCCTGTTGGTTTTAGCGTGATGATATGTAGCCTATAGCCTTCCTCGATGAATGGGCTATCTTACACTGAAAGAGTTTTTCAAATCGGTCCAGTAGTTCCTGATATTAGCGCGTTTAAACAAACAAACAAACAAACAAACAAACTCTTCAGCTTTATAATATTAGTATAGATTTCAGTGTGTGACTGCCTCATTGGTCTATAGTGGTCGCAAGGGGGAGTTAATATTTATATTACTTCTTCATTGTTATGTACCATATATGTGGCAATGGAGGATGCTGCCAATCTTCTGGACACGTTCCTAGATGACTGCGATGCGGACAAGTACTTCGACGCCTCGGTGTCCTTTTGTCTTTGTATTTATTTGTATAGTTAGTTAGTTATTTAATTTAGTACCTTGTGTAAATAGGTAGTTCGTTATTTATAAGTACAGTCAACAAAAGAGATAAGTATGCCTAAGTTGTCGACTGAAATTTAATATGCTAAACGAGCTGTTTGTTTTCTAAAAAAAAAAAATATTCGAGAACATCTATCGATTTCTTACTAAACTTCAACTACCTATATCCGACGATCCTGCATACTTATCTCTTTTATTGACTATACGTACAATAAATATAAAAATTGATCCCCGTTTACAACTGAGTTGTACAAGATAAAATCTACATTAGTGACTGACATATCATTCAAACTATCGCATTTACATTATCTGTGAGATTGTATCTTGATTACAGCGCCCGCATTAGATCATAATTTCCCATCCATTGCACTTGACCTGCTTTGGGGCTGCAGCCGCTTCAGCGCTGAATGTAACAAATGAGTCCTTAAAGCGCTTTCATAGCTTTACAAAGGAGAGGTATCGTTTGTTTGTGACGTAAACGCTAGTATAACAGTAACAGACACTTGAACTGATGAACGGAACCATTCTGTTACCGAACTTGAAGGAAACAGGGAAACAAAATTATTGTTACACGAAAGGACTATAAGTTTTAGGGAATAAAGTCGTAAATTGAATGGGTTGAGCAGGCTGTCAGAAAAAATTGAATGAAAACATTGGGAGTGATTGACGAAATGCTAGAGATGAATGTTTTGATGGATTTTTTTGGGTTACGCTGCCTCGCAAATTGAATGTCGTTTTGTTTTTTTTTTGGCAATTGATGGGAGGGTTCGCCTCTTTGGGATGACATTTAACAGATTTATGAATGAATTAGCGCTGGATGAATTTAAATGTATAAATTGGAATTTGGCGTGGAGTGGTCGCGGTTTCAATTTTTTAATCTGTACTTTTTTGCCTTAGGGATGGTTTAAGGGTAGATCAGGAGGTTAGTAGCAGTATAGGTAGTACTCATTGTCTAATTTCCTATTGATTTCAAAATCGCAGATTCCAGAAGATTTCCAGGCAAAACGTACCTACGATGTCACATTAAATAATAAACCAAAACTAACTAGGTCGCCTGAGAAAAAAGGATTCATTATTGGACGGCTCATAATGTGAAACATTAGTTGAGTGCTTTACGATCGAAAATTATTTTTTGCCTTCTTTCGGCAACTGTTTCTACGTATTGTTATACTCCTGCTAGCATAAAGTACCTGCTACCATTGTATAGATAATTTAATGGCGATTAATTTTGTACTTTCAAAAATTGATTTAATGCAGCAGAAACGAAAAAAAAAACATCAAAATATTTCAAAAAAAATCCCATCAATCAAGTCTGAGACCTGAAAACATTGTAGCTTGTGAAAAAATCAATTAAATGAGTATTTTTTAAATAGATTTTATTTACCCACTTTTGGATTTTCCAAATTTTTTATAACTAGTTTTTAGTCGCGGTTTCACCCACGTGGAGATCGGAAATCGCACGGGAACGTTATACTGGGATAAAAAGTATCCTGTTGATCTAGGTCATAAACTATCTGTGTGGCAAATTTTCATCAAAATCCGTTCGCATTTATAATTTTAGTAGAATTCTTCTTCATGTCGCTGGTACGACATTAGTAGGATTCATTTGTGATTTTTTTTCAGTTTCTAAATTAAAATGGTACTAAGGTTCATATTAATTAAAAAACCTTCTTAAGCGTAGTAAATAGCTGTATACCTATTTTTATTCGCCGATCAATCTCTTTACCAAAGAACAATGACCTCTAACTCACATTCAAACTCATAGATAAGCTATAAAACCTCTTTAGGTACCAGAATTTATAGCTTTTGTTTTCACATAAAATGCATTCTTGTTAAGGCCAATAGCACCGTTCGTGACTGCAAACCTCGGGTGTAAAGAGATGTCAACTTTTTTGTACCTTTCATGCTAATTAAGAACGATATTTAACACCTAGACGCAGGGAAAACTAAGGTACTTAAATACAAGTATTTTATGCTTAAAATTCATGTCTGAAGATTGTAGAGGTAGTCGAAAATAACGAAGTTTTTGTAATGGGTTCACGCCTAATTGCACGCGACGGTTTAAAGCTAAAACATTTTTTTATTGACTTTACTTACTAATTAAACGATTATAGAAATAATAGTTTTTTGTACGTAAATATGTTTAAATATTTTTTTTATTTCTCAATAAGAATTACAAAGATTTCACTTACTTGAGAACATATTTAAAACTTTAGATAAGTACCTATAGTTGGTATTACACATAACAACTTTAACATAAAAATATTGTTTTTCTTTATATGAAATCAAATCATTTATTGGTTTGCAAACATGGGTAGGTAAGTATTTAGTACATACTCGTAGATGTTTTATCATAAGAGCGCTCTACCGTCACATGGGCGTGCAAAGCTTATTATTATTTAATTTTTTATACAAATACAAATTGAAATTTATTTTAATTTTAAATATGTAACAATTAGGGAAATAAAATAATACAAATTAATGTCAAATGGTTTGAATTACAGTAAAAATGTCACAATAATAGGCAAATGTTAACTAAGGTAACAGTTTTATTTAAAAAAATATAACAAATCATTTACGTGTTAACATTTCATTTTGTGCGCAAATTGGATACGTATGTTGTTTGACAGACTTGGACAGCCTACAGTCGTTTTAATTTCACACTCAATTTGCGTATCGGGAAAATGGGAATCTATACTTCAATGGGTCTGTCCAGAAAGTTTAAAATATATCCAGATATGTATTAATTTTTTTAGTAATTACTTATTTCTTTAATTTATTTTTACTGGAGGTATTTTTGGACTTCTTGAACCCTAATTGCGTAACACATTTTCAATCACAATCTGAATCATTTTGAAGGATTTTGCTAACAAAATAATATTGTATATTGGATATTGTTAGTGTGTTACTTAACTACCCTGCTGGTTCATTTTATCCTTATCCTTCCTTAAAACGCAACGCCTCTCTGTGTATACGTCCGACTAAGTGCCTCCAGAGGAGCTAGACAAAGTGACATTATATCAGCGACTAGCTTCTGCCCGCGACTTCGTCCGCGTGAAATATCACCCTCTCCCCGTTCACCTTCTTAGGGGTGGAATTTCGAAAAACCCTTTCTTACTGGATACTTACCCTTCACAAAGAACACACCCTCCAAATTTCATGTCTCTAGGACAAGGGGTTTAGGCTGAGCGTTGATATATCAGTCAGTCAGGAATTTGAATTTTATATTATACAGGGTGCAATCTAAGGCACTACTCATGATACTAATTGCATTAGGGCTACTATTACGCAAATCAAAAATATTATTAATGCAAGTATGGAAAACCTTAAAATGTAGTAAGTCATAGAAAGTATCAAACACTTTGCGCTTCTCGATAGCAAATGCGTAGGTACATTACGCCGTACGCGTCATTGGGCGTGAATTCTTTGACCCCGCCCGACTCACGTGACATTCGTAAGTTGCCAATGAATTGATTCATAATAAATTCCAACTTTCCCTTCGTACTTTGCCGGCTTAGGACGGTCAAAACTACGTCAACTAACATACATTAAAAAAAAACATTTACGTACCTAGCTTGTGGATTGTTTTGAAAAAACCTTATTTGTCGGTAAAGTGACAGAGGGTAAACGGGTGCTCTTCCACGAGCTTGTGCATGTGCCAGCACGTGAAAAGACGAAAAATCCAACAGGTTCTTAGTGGTTCTGGTGGAAAGAGACCCCGTGAAGGAATAGGGTCGTTTGGGTTGCGGCGATGGAACATTTCACGAGTTCATACTAAATTTCTTGTGCGATCGTAAATTACAACCATTTGTGGGTATTGTTGGTTGGTGTACCTAGCCTGCACATTACGCGATCGAGGCATCGTGTACACAAACACACACACAACACACAAATACTACACTAACACTTAATACACTGCAATCCAAGCACCGTATGACGCGAGCGGCGAGTACGGCGATTACATCACGGGATCAATAAATCAATTACGCGTCAATGCACCTGCGCAGTCGTTATGACACTGGTTCCGGGTTCATGTTGCGGCGGGAAGCAGACCCCGCGCGGGGGTGATATTCGTATTTTTGCGAGTGAGGGAGTGGGACGGAGAGAGTTCAGGGAATCCCGCCGGACGGCATGTCTTTTAGCCCATTGTTATTATTACTTGTAAGGAAAAACCCGCGCGCGCGCAGGTGATGTTTGTTTACATTTCGCTTTGCGCTGTACTGCGCTTTAAGATTTTGATACTTCAACATTTATTGGCGTTAACGAAGTATTTTGTTTTAATTACTTTAAGTGTTTATTTGCAATAATAAGCCTTGTGCAATTTGACTTACTAGATTTTTAAGGTTTTTCTTAATTGCATTAATAATATTTTTGATTTGCGTATTAATAGCCCTAATGCAATCAGTATCGTGAGTAGTGCCTTAGGTTAAAATAATGCCCATGACTTCAATTCCACCCTGTATAGATAACGATGATAAACAAGAGAAATATGTGTTGGACTGGCATAAGTTACCGTAGAACTTATATGCCAATCCTACAAAATGTTTTGAAAGCGATTGCCACTGGTCTAGGCACTCAGAACACATATTTCTTTGGTTCATAATTTGATTAGTAAAAGGTCATCATTATTTTAATAAAACCATGTGTGATTTGTGCTTTAGAACGTTTGAAATGAAAACATATTCATCTGAAACAGACGTTCTATCCTCGATGCTGAAATTGGAGCCAAATTGAACAGTTTATACGAAAAACCGGCTACAATTGGTCCCTTTATATGCCAATAACCATTGATAACTGTGCCAATTGGCACATAACGCGTCTTAGAGGTACCTATTGGCGTCACAGTCGTGGGAAAGATGAACTGTTATACAGTTTCTGAATGTCAATTTCAGGGATATTTTATGGGGATTTTTGAGCGTAAATGAAATAAAGGAAGTATTTAAGGATCGTAGCAGATGGCATCCAATAGTTTTTGTCTACCCTTATGAGGATAAAGCGTGAGTCCATGTATATAAGCAGTATTTTTTTGTTTTTTCCTACTGATAGTTCTCTACAAAGTAGGACAAAAAATGGTCAATTCTAACAAATGTTTTAACTACACAGATATATAAATAGTAGTCTTAAAGAAGCTAAATAAGTAATAATTAAATAGTTTTTTTTGCAGAAAAAGACAAAAATAATATGAATAAAGCCTTTTCTGAAAGGAGGGGCCCGTGGCTAAATAATAACAGCCGCACTGGTCGATCGATCAGGTTAAGCTACGCGTGCCGCGGTTGGTCTGAGGATGAGTGACCATCTTTACATACCCAGACTCCTCCGTGCCTCGGAAAGCACGCTAAGCCGTTGGTCCTGGCTGTCATTCGTGGATCTTTGACAGTCATTACGGGTAGTCAGAAGCCCGAAAGTCTGACAACTAGTCTTACCAAGGGCTATCGTAGTAACCAGTAACTGGGTTGTGGAGGTCAAATAGGCAGTCGCTCCATGTAAAATACTGGTATTCAGCTGCATCCGGTTAGACTGGAAGCCGACCCCAACATAAATGGGGAAAGGCTAGGCAGATTGAGTTTGAAACAAAGTCGCTTTTCGTGTCTATCTTTGTGACCGCATTTTTTTTCTAAACTACGCAACGGATTTTGATGCAGTTTTCACTATAATTTAGAAAATGTATCATAGAGGGTTAATGTGTGAAAAAATTGTTTCTCTGTTAGCTATTGAATGCAAAAAAAAATGCATTCAGTAGCCCAATTCTTAAGGAAGGCTTTAAGCTATTTAACATCACGCTAGGACCCTTGGGAGCCGAGCAAAAAGAAAAAAAGTGAAAAAAACGCTATGCGAAAACGAAGTAATAGCGCGGACAGGCGATGCGATGCGATGGGGTGAGTCGAAGGAGTAAAAAATTTCACGCGGACGTAGTCGCGGGCAGAAACTAGTAAATAAATAGAACATAATGATCTCGTCGTAACAACACAACACAAGACAAGAATATTCTCACAAACTATTCCTCAATTCGCTCGAACATGAAACATTAGCCAGTAAATTACTAGCTACATATAATAGATACCTACTTTTCACAAAGACGCGGAACTAACTAGATACCTCTTTATATAATATTCCATTATTCTCAAGACGTTTTACTGAACAATAACCCCTGGAAAGTATCCGTAAGGATCTCCTTTAATGAGGCTAGGCGGGTGTGAGCTGGGTCTTCGATGAAATGGGCAGTAAAGTCTTTGTGAATTGTGTAGTGTGTACTAGACTAGAACAGTTTTGTGTTTATGGTCAAGCTTCAGCATTAAAGCAGTTGAAAACCATTGTAATGGTTTTGTCATAAATGTGCTTGCTTATTTGTACTTGATTAACCACAGACTTAAAAGCAAACAAAAAAACCAGAAGGCTAATTCCTGTAATTAAAAACGTTCAAAATTTAGTCGCAATCTTATCTCAGCGACAATCACTGTCAAAAACTTGACAAAAATGTATCAAAATTATAGGTATTTTTGACAGATTGAGACTGAAATTAGACTGTGAACGTTCTTAAAATTACGAGAATTGCCCCTCTGATGACCTAGACTTGTGGCAATTGCGTTTCGTATTTCTACAGCGACATTCAACAAGATTGACATAATCTTTTCGGTAGCTTTAGTCGTATACATTTCGACTTTTCCATTATCGTTATTGCCGATAGAATGTTACTTTGTCTAGGCCCTCAGGGCTTGAATGACACTTCATCACAGAAAAGTCACACAGTAAGCAAACGCAGTGTATGTCATGTAAGTCTTCTTGTTAGAAAGCCGCCCTAAACTGGAATATGATCTACATATACTGCTCCTTACCTACCTACTAAATATTTATGAGATTTAGATAATAAAATTGAGTGTATATAAATACACTCAATTTTATTATCTAAATCTTAGATGAAAGACAATAAAACAATATAAATTCTGTTTTATTATTTTTCATATACCTAAGTCTGCTGCAGGTTGCCATTTGAAGCACTCAAAATATGTATTTGGTCTTATCAAAAATCTTCTAATTCCACATAAAGCTTTGTTACATTACCTACATCCAAAAATTAATTTCGTTCCCGATTAAAAAAGGTCGGCTCACAAGTTTAATCTTTTAGCCACACAATATTTTTCTCATACTCTCGTCACTTTTACCCGACACCCCACCATGTTTACCGCCAAAGAAGATTTTCAAACTCCATTGTGCCCCCTTCCTTGCATGCCTATATTATAATGGTCTACATTCCCGCCTCCTTTCAAACGTTTTCCATCGAAATTAAGAAAGTTTAATGAATTGTGGCATCAATTTCTTTCGGCTTTTTAAAGATTTCCTGTGTGTATTAGAATATTTGATGAAAAGTAGTCTTGTGGTTGGCAGATGTGGGAGGTTCATTGTATCACTTTGATTCTTGTCCTTGGGGATAGAAAAAGGAGGAATTGTTAAAATCTTTCGAGGAATTGAGTGAAACATAGGGTAGATGTGAAACATAGGGTTTCACATCTACCCACTGTGTAAATGTGTGTGTGTGTGTAGTAGGTGTATAGGTGCCGTAATTAATTTTGGCTTTGCTGAAAATTGACCTTAAAGTGTGTTTTTATACAATGTGAGATATACATTTGGAGATGATAAATTAAGGGTGTACATGTACTATCTTCTTATTTTAATATATATAAATTACGTGTCACGTTGTTTGTCCGCAATGAACTCCTAAACAACTGAACCGATTTTAATAAAATTTTTCACATAAAGTTCAGTTTCATTCAACTTGAAAGATAGGATAGTTTATATCTCAATTTATAATCCCAAATATTGCCAGGACAAGGATTGTATGAAAGAAAATTTCGAATATTGAAAAAAAAAATACACCCGTGCGAAACTGGGGCGGGCAGCTAGTAAATGATAAATGATTTATTTCTGTAAGTAGGTTTGTACAAACACTTTTACACGTCAATATCATTATTTTTTTTTAAAACTAGATGAGGTCGGCGTTTCCTAACTGACTATTCTGAGAAGAAAGACCGAAACAAACTCAGAAGTTACAGTCTCTTTTAAAGTCCAGACAAAATCTTGGTCAAATCATGTAGTAGTTTCTTATATCTATAGTTGCACCCTAACCTTCCGGAGAATCCAGGCGTTATGAGTTTTGATAAAATTCCTAGAAAAATAATAATAAAAATTAGGAAACTATCCTTCTTCATTTTGATGTTGTTTATAAGAATTTTGTCTGAATACCGAAATGAGCTTTATCAGTGATGCAACATACTAGGCGGAGAATATTCAATACAAAAGGAATATATCATATATACGAACAATGCCACCATAGGAATATCAAAACAGGTTAAAAGCCAGTAAATAACCTCCCAGTCAAATCATCGGTTAATGTATTAGATTTATACGTATTTATTGGACATAAACTGCAATTTATAACACATAAAGAGTGGCTCACTTATAATATCGTAAATCGTTCATAATCACGCCACGAGTGTCGATTTATGAAGTCGCCCGCAGAGGTCGCTTTACATAATTCTTGTTTTTGAAAACATACGGGAGGCTGTTGGAGCGGCACCGGCATATTAATTATAACAAGGTTTCTACGAAATCGGAAAGGAAAGGATAATGTCTCGAAATACCATTCATATCTTTATTTGCGTTCTATGATGTAAATGTGGTATTGTGGTGTGTATTTTTCTTTTTTAAGTAGATATTTGAGGTAGTGTACCTATCTCTTTGTATACATTAATTTGCTACAACGGAGTATTCTAAGGTACAATTACGGACCCCGTGTAGGGCACAGAAAAAATATAAAATTAAAAATCAAATTAAGAATCAATTAACAATTTTTAGATATAGTTTGATGGTCAGGCCCAGACGGAGAGGGCGGGATGAGCTCCTTCAATAAATATTGGTCTTTGGCAGCTCTGCACAGAGAGAGGTGGAATGGTAATAGGGAGGCCTTTCCCCAACAGTGGGACAATAATGGCTAGTAAAAAAAATAGTATGGTATTGTATAGTTTGTATTGTAGCTAAGCGGAGGAATGTCAAAACAACGCAAGCCGCAAGATACATTATTGGTTTTTCGAGATATTTTCACTCCTCTCTGTTTTTGTGGAAACCGAGCCCGGCTGTGAATACCTATAATTGCATTAATAAAATACCATTACCAAGTAGGTGTCTACTAAACATCATGAAATAAATACCAAACATTACATAACATTATATTCTAATGAATTATTGATTACTTTACAGGCATGTTCATTCATAATGCACTGCGCCATCCAATCAATGACTGACATTTAGTGCGAAAATTAACATCCGTCCCGTCGGCTTTGATGCGGAACAAAATGCTTGTATTAATCACATGATATGAATAGCTTTGATATTTCGAACCATCAGTTGTATAGTAATTAATAGAATATCATACATAATATATTTTTATGAATGATGTCGTGTTATATTGTTATTTACCTACCTACTCTATGAAATTGATTATGATCATCTACCTATCCTTTTCCTTACTATGTTGTAGTCAGTTTCCAGTCTTACTGGGTTCAGCTGAATACCAGTATAGAGGTATGAGGGACAGGGTGTAAAGTTCACTCATACTCTATAGAAAAGGGAGGATCCTCCGACTAGACGGGTGTTATGTCTGGCGGGCAACTGCCCTATGATTCATGTCGGGCCCTTGTATGTATGCTAGTTGCGCGGTAAACTCTGCTTGCGAGATGCAGGATTTTGTGACGTCAGTATGACGCGTTGTTCGCATGTGGCGTCGTTGTAGATACCGCTACACCAGTATTGAACACGATACTCCTTTGCAAGACGGGTTGTCAGATTTTGGGCCTTTTAACTGCGTGGCTAGCTGACATTATGGCAAATAATTAGATTTAATGTTCTGTGTGTTTAATGTACTTTACAATACTAGATACCTAGTATTGTATACATTCAAGTATTTTCTAACTGAACAGACAGCTGTGCTGCTGGGGAGTTTGTAGCGCCACTTCTTCTCCTCAGCGAATGCACTAGGAAGTGGTGAAGTGCAGGCGTTTTGTGGGACTGTCTTTTGTAATTTTGACGTTCGAAAAGTGCTGAATCTCAGCCTACTTTGAATAAATAACTTTTGATTTTGGATACCTGTTGCGACTGTCAAAGGTCTACAAATGATGGCCGGGAACAACGGCTTAACGTGCTTCGGAAGCACGGCGGGATCTCGATATCTAATGGATGCTTACCTATTCATGAACCAACCTCAGTTAGCGTTTTTATTTAGCACCAAACTCCACTCTATAAAATTGATGACAGTTAAAATCACCCGTTCGGGATGCGAGTTCAATTTATATTTTCTAGAAACATGTAATGAAAGTGGTCTAGTTCTTTTGGTAATTGATTTTCGGATTTCTATTACCAGATAATAATCCTACTTCCTACTATCCTACTAATAAAAATATATAAATGCGAAAGTTTGTGAGGATGGATAGATGGATGTTTGTTACTCTTTCACGCAAAAACTACTGAACGGATTTTGATGAAACTTTACAGTAACATAGCTTATACATCAGAATAATAATATAATATATAAATGCGAAAGTTTGTGAGGATGGATGGATGGATGTTTGTTACTCTTTCACGCAAAAACTACTGAACGGATTTTGATGAAACTTTACAGTAACATAGCTTATACATCAGAATAATACATAAGATACTTTTTATCCCGATATTCCCACGGGATCGAAACTTACGCGGGTAAAACCGCGGGGCGCAGCTAGTTATTCATAAAGCCATAAAATTCTAGTAGAAATTTGAATTTTGCTAACAGAATGGTGAAAGGAATCGTTCGCCGCGCCCGTTCGAAAAACTCGCGGGCCCTATATCCTCACACAAAAGGTTAAAATGAGAATACAATTTCGCCGTCGGTTCGACGTTGTAAATTTCCCGTAATAATATGTCCAAATGACGTTTGGCTACCTTTCCCGAATTTTCGTCGTGATTTCTTTGTAAAGCCTTTTAAAATTTATGAAAGTGACTGTCAAATTATACTCTTCGGAAGGTTAATAAAGTATAAAAGGGGCTTATGGTAAATGGTAATGTGTCATTTCTTAAAAATTGTTCCGTAAGGCTGTATGAGCGCTTCCTTTAGTAATAAAGGTTTTGGACATCAATAACGGTGTTTTGAGACCTGTTCTGTATTGACTCCGGATAATTTATGGGCTTTAGATTTCTTTGTGTGAGAATTTATAGGTATTTCATACTATTTTGTATGGAATAGGTACTTGTAATATTTAAGGCGTTATAAGCCTTACGTTTTATGGTAATAATTTTGTTTGATTTGGTTATTTTGTAGATAATGATATGAAAATATTGTGATTTTATTGAGTTATTTGTATTTCTCGTATACTTACGTCTATGAAACATTTTTTTACTGTCATTAGGCTTGATTTTAAGTACCTTACCTATTTAGGCATCAGGCATTAATATTTCACATTCACTTATTTAATTTTCAGATTTGTACATGTACATATTATTATTATTTTAAGAAGGTTAATTTATATAATATATATCACTACTAAATTTTTTAAATAAAATTAACTTTCAGAGGAATCAAAATTAATCGGTTGTAAGCCGTAATTACAAAACAATTAAAGGCATTGTGTCTCGTGTGGATCCACGTTTTTAAGAAGAGTTAAACACCTATCTGTAAAAATAATGAATATTCAAATAAACTTTACCAATCAACCATAAAATTAACCTAAGCCTTAACAAAACTCTCAAATCTCAACTGAACTCAGAGAAAATTAACAAAATTTAGCCTACAGGCTAATCAGTGGCGCAAATTCGTTAGCGTAATAAAATAGATAATCCGCCTAGGGTTCGTAAAGTAATTAAAAAAGTTTAATTGCATGTTATAAGACGGGCTTCGTTCAGTCAATTTCGTTTAACTAAATCGCTGTATCATTGGGAGCACGTTTTTGTTCGATGTATCGGTATTTTGTTCTTTGGATTTTTGTTTCATTTATTTATTTTACTTTAACATAAAACGGCTGTCCGACAAAAATATTGTTTAAATAAAATTTGACAAAAGAAAATCGCATGAAAATCCGTTTCGTAATCGTAGAAGAAGAACAATGCAGTCACACGATGTTGTCTTATAGGTACTTTCTATATATATATTTTTTTATGTAGGTTATACGCACATATTTGTTATTTATTTTAGTTTTACTTTAATCACAATACAACATGCACATAATGTGTATGTCACAACATTTAATTTAATTTTGTATGAGCGTTTCATATTATCACATTTAATTAATTTTGTTAAATTATTTTAACGGACACACACTTCCCTATGTGTTTGTTATTTCAACGTATGGCACTCGTGGGTTGCAGCTGAAAATCAGCGTCAAGTAGCACTCCTTGTGTTATCATCTGACATTATGCTGAGCTGAGGCCCTTTTGGCATTATAATCTTTGACTTCTGTTTTTATAGTTTTAAGGTGTATTTATTTTTCTGTAATGCCAATAAACGCATCTCACAGAACCTCAGACATGGCGTGATCGTCTTCCATTCATTCATGGACACGTCACAGTCAGGTTTAGCAAGAGAGCCAAAAGAGCGTTCAGTGCGGAGAGAGTGAGGGACAGGGCTATTACTGAACATCTTCTTAGCGTGTCTTCAATCTAAATGGAGACGGCCCAGAATTCGGCTACTTGTTTGGCGCCATCACCAGCGTCCACCAGTTCCTTTAACGTGCAGCTGACAGGATACGCAGGACACGATATTAACCCTTAAATTGTCACCCCTAGATTCCTTGGGTATTTTATGTTCAAATTTGGGATTCGGGTTGAAATTGGGATAGAAAAGAAGATAAAGAAAAAAAAACAAATATCTTATTTTTTAATGTCATTTAAAACGGACATTGCTCATTATATGTGCAGTTATCATAGGTAAAAGTACGTCACATGAAACGGACATTGCCCATTATTATGCGCAGTTCTGGTAGCTAAAGATACGTCACATAAAAAGGGCATTGCCAACATTATAAGAAATAATTATTATAATTAACATCAAATTATAATTAAGAACATTCTAGAATCAGCCTTTCAAAAGAGTAGGTCTTATGTAATAGTTAAACTTTAAAGAAATCAACTTCGGAAAAAAAAATAACATGAAATTCTGACCATAAATAAAAAAAACTTGAGAGGTGTCAAGGGAGACCCGGATGGAACGAAGTTCCTTTCGATTAATTAGTGAAGGAATTGTAATAAAATTTTATTTTTTTTAAGTTATAATAATAAATAATGTATTGAATCTTGTATAAAATAATTATATTAATAAGTATATTCAATGCGAAATAGAAATGAAAATATCTGGCTTGCTTTCTATAAGAGAGAGAGAGACAGTCAGAGAAACATGCGACGCCGCACAGCTTATAATAGCTTACTATAGCAAAAAGTGTCGTGACAACTTTTCGTAAGAATTTTTTCCGTCTAGCCCCCTTTCACAACGCGCGATAAGGAACTTCGTTCCAATAATTAATTACTTTTCCTTATGGAATCTACGGAGACAAGATTTTTTAGCAGCATGTGCCATCGTTTGTGGAACAGCACCACATTTACACTCCAAGGCGGAGCCAAGTACTCATAGTGACGTTTACCTATAATCATAAGTCCTAGTTAGCTGTCCAACAGGCAAGTTTCATCAGAACTAACACACCGCATGCGTATATAACGTAATCAGCCTATATTGTACCCACTGCTGGGACACCAGGCCTCCTTTCGGTGAGAGGGAGTGGTCTGTAATACACCACGCGGGCCCAGTGCAGTTTGGTAGATGTCACGTTTTTGAACTTTTGTTTCTAGGATATGCCGGTTTCCTCACGATGTTTTCCTTCACCGTTTTGAGAGAAATCGTGATGAAATTATTTACAGAAAGTAAAGCACCGGTCTGGGTTTAGAACTCACGACCTGCAATTAGTAAGTCGGGACCGATACCAGTGGGCAACCACTACCTCTTCGGTGCGTATATTGCGTATACTATATCGACCACAAGCGCACTATACCTCATATCTGACTCCGGGTGGATTTTAAAGGAGAACAATAAAACTTAATAAAAAACTTATTCCAAGGTATAATGAGATACTGAAAATCCAAATTTTCTTTTTTTATGTATAGTATAAATTAATAAAGTTATTTTTTTATTTTGAGATGGCATTAAAAACAATGTTTAAGCAAAAATGTCAGATAGGAGGTTATTGCTTTCTTGAAGTCGATATATTGTAGTATATAGGTGGGTATTTGTAAATACCTTGCATCCCACTTGACTCTAACGAGCTAAGCAGAGTGACAATTAATGGAGTGACAAACTTGAAACTATGTTAAGTACAGTACTAATTGCGTGACTCACTATCAATCTCAATCTGAATCACGGACGACGACGGATATTGCTAATCCATTGCTTCATATGTTCGAAATATGTGTCTGCTCAACAACGTACATAACGCATAGAATGTTGTTGATCTGTCAAAATGAAAGCTATTGCTACTGTTAGTGTGTTACTTACGCCGGTTTGCGAGTACTATAATATAGTAGTATAAGTACCCCGCTGGTCAGTATTTACTTATCAAAAGTTAAAAGTGTAAATTAGCATTAAACAATCCAAAACTCTATCAAATCGTAGAATACCGGTAATCTTTAATGGCGTTATGTACGACTAGCACCGCCCCGCGATTTCAACCGCGTTAGTTTTGATCCCGTGGGAATATCGGGAAAAAAGTATCTTGTGTTTTAATCCTGGTTATAAAATATCTGTTTGCCAAATTTCATCCAAATCCGTTCAACGGTTTACGCGTGATTGTGTAACAAACATCCAAACATCTTCACAAACTTTCACATTTATAATGTTAGTACTTCGATGATCGAAGTGTTAGTAGGATATTAGTAGGATAACGTAATGAATGTTGTTGAACTTTCAAAATGAAATCCATTGCTATTGTTAGTATGTATCTCTCTTATGTGTGTATCTCACCTGATGGTAAGTGAGGATGTGGTCGACGATGGTGCACGCTTGAAGTAACCCACCCACTCAAGACTAGAAGACTACCCAGCTATTTATAAGAGAAAGTTTGACGAGCCGTGTGCCCGATGGAGATACCCATCGAAAAAAATTACAAACTTCTATGCAAACTTTCATCTCCGATTTTAACCCCTAAGGGGATGAATTTTTAAAACCCTTCTTTAGTGCTCACCTTTGTTATATACCTAAGAAGTTCTTCTGCAAAATGTTGTTTCTAGACCTAGCGCTTTAGGCTGCGCGTTTTCTGTGAGTGAATTCGAGATTTATAATAAGTAGACAAGCACGATGGGATTTCCCATTGGTAAAAATTACGAACTTCCATACAAACTTTCATCCCCTATTTCCTTTCAACTTCATTGGGGGGTTAATTTTCAAAAATCCTTCCTTAGTAGCTCACATTCGTTATATAAGGAGCTTTTGTGCATTTCATGCTTCACATGTGACTGTTCCTAAATTACCCCAGGCTGATAAAATTTTCGTTTTTCCTATTCATTAGTGTTTAGGTCGGTTCCCCCCTGGACCCAACGATTGTGCGTTGTCTGTCAGTGAATTAACGAGTTTTATTAAGTAAAGTAATTAATCCGTCACGTCACTTCCACACCATTTCACTTCAAACAGACATTCAGACACGTACATATAATGCCTAATAGAATCACTAATGTAAATACTATTGAATGAAGCATCAATTAATTAGGACGTCCATTCACGCTCACTGATTGACGTGACAACGTCCGAGAGACACACCTGATAGGAATCGATATGCCACTGGTAATCGATTCCGAACGACGGACGTAGACGCTTCCTGCGATTCCTCAAAGGATTGGCTGCGTGTGGTCGGCTATAACGATTATTGCTAGCTCGAAAACTGATTTGTTGTTTGAAATGTGTGGTGGGTTATTGTTTTTAATTATTATTGATATTTTTAATGACTTGAATCGAATTGGAATTAATATTGAGTGCGGTTTATTATCTTCGAAGCTTATAGATTGGCTTATTTTTTCAACGGAAGAAATAAAATAATATTTCTTGATATAAATTCTATTTTGTATTCAATATTTCTGTAGATAGTTTTTGTTTAGATTACCCTGTTACTATTGGAATACTACAAACATCGTTCACAAACAAGACTAAGGCTGAGGCTACAGTAGGCAGCGATTTGCGATGTGACTGGAAGAGCGAAACGAGAAAAACATGGTATGGCTACATTATAAGCGAAATTCCGGCGTATATTCGCTTCAATTTCGCTGATATGTTGATGTAGCCGATGCCGTGATTACAGTAATGTTGTTCCTATCGCATAAAGAAATCAAAGATCGCTAGTAATATTTGATGTACGGTGTAGCCATATACGTGAGCATTCATTTACTTGTTTTAATCGCTCATGTGTCGCAGGTCGCGTCGCGGCCTAATGTAGCCTCAGCCTGAAACATCTCTTAATCTTATTACACGGCCTATTTCGTTTACATAGCCAACACAAAATCCCAGACACGTTTATTGCTGAACCAGACAAAATATCACTCTAAAAATATATTCTCCACATTACCCAAAAAATAACACTTTCAAACAAAACCGTCGAAAATTATCCATTCTTCCTTCTCGCTTAAACAAATACCCCTGTGTTTATTCACCCGGAACCTTAGATTACTCAAACGGCCAACTTTTATTGGGACCTACAAGTTTGGCTTGCTTATACTTAAACCTACTTTGGAACCCAAACGTACCCCATGACATACAAACGAAAAGTCATACATTTTTAATGAAACAGACGTAACACGTTTTATGGAAAATTTCTACAAATGGAATGTATGAGTGGGATTATAAGGTCGGGAGGTTTTCTTGCTAGTTTTTTTTACTTTGGTGATATAGGATTAAGTATGAATTAATAAAATTATAAATGGTGACTTATGTAAAAAAAAATAAAGAAGTGAAAAGAATTAATTTGAAGTGGAAATTTAATAGGGTCAATAATTTTATTGAAAGCTTAAGAACACTGACGTGTAAAATTTCATAATCTTCTCGTGAAAAGTCTCTTTAGTTCTAATATTTTCCTCGTTCTCCCTAAAAGCATGCGAGGATCAGGCGCGATCTCATTTTTGGTCCAGCGAATAAAAATTCTAATTTATTTATTTATTTATTCAAGTCTTACCTATACAACTACCATTACAGATCAGTGATTCAATGCGATAGAGAGGCCATGCATGCGAAATCCTTAATCTACATCTTATAAAATTATATACAATAACCTAAATCTTAACCTACATCTAAATAACATATTACATAAAGCGTAACTTTTGCGAATACATCAACTCTGTCGTGTACCTCGTTCACCACACGCATGGCTCTAGTGAGAGGAGTTTTCGCCAGTAGGTTGGTTCTGACTGCAGGCACAGCAAGCAGGGGAGGGTGCCGCCGCCTCCACACATACCGGTCTGGAACGCAAAGCTCCAGGTGCCGTAGCACTCCCGGGTTATGCGCCCCACCACGCAGTAGCCTACGAATTTGGCATTTCCATTAGCTGATAGATTTTTAAGCTCGATCTATTTAATAAACTTCCACACTAACCCCTTTACTAATAAATGTTGTATAGAGTCTGTATAGTTACACAACGCTTTGTCTTCTTTTTTCGAAATTCAAATTACTGACGACTGAAAGAGAAAAATCGGTGTGTAATTATTCATCTGATACAATACGTTTATTAGTAAGAGGGTAAATATAACATATTGAATGGTTTTTTTATCCAAATCTCTTAGTTAACGCACATTTATAAGATTTTATGGGTAGCATAATAAATATTTACATGATCAATTTACGGGTGTCGTATGTCATTATTTTCGGGTCCTATGGGACCGAGCCAGCGTAGGTTCGTGTATTCGGGTCCATTCGGGAGCCCTTCTGAAGTTATACGGTTAAAGCGATGAAAATCACAGCTGGAATAGTAATCTTTGTTTTCTGTTGTAAGGTGTATTTATTTTGCTGTAATGCCAATAAACGCATTTTTATTTCTGTCTGAACTACAAAACCGTTTAGGTTCACAAAACTAAAATTTTAGGTAGGTACTCCTATATTCACAGCCTTTAAACAATTCTGAACCAAAAAGTAATTAGTGAGCCAAAAAGCCAGACCTGTGAGTGATTTCTAAAAGAAACATTTCGTCGCAAACTTTCAGTGACAAGTAGAACCTAGCGATAAATCAACTGTACAAAGTCGGGACAAGAAAAAGCTAACTAATGGCTTTCGTTCTGATTGAGGTTAAGGCTATTTTTAATTTAAGACAAATTAGAAAGTGCCTTTTTTACCTTTGGAAATTAGGGATCCATGTGTTTTAATTTATTTTTTCTACCTACATACGTGTTAGGTCAAATGGATGTATGTGTGTGTTGTATGTGTGTGTATTATTCCAGAAAATAGACTAAGTGGCGATTTTTTTTTTCGTCAGATAACTTACAGTGGCCTCCAAAAGCTTTTTCCACTTCAGCTGTGACACACCGCATTAAGATGTAAAATTCGATTTCTTATAATAAGTCATAAGTAGTTAAATTAATCAATAAAAAAGTAATAGTGTAGTTCAAAGATTTAGAACTAGAATTTTAGGAATCATAGTGTGAAGTGGAAAAATGTCAGTTAACTTTTTGAGGCCACTGTATATCAAAGGGGCAATTCTTGAAATTTTAAGAACGTTCACAGTCTGTCTCAATCTGTGAAAAATACCTCTAATTTCCCTACATTTTGACATTTGTTTGTCGCCGAGATGAGACTGCGACTAGATTTTGAACGTTTTAAATTACGAGAATTGGCCCTCAAATAAATAAAGGTGGTATTTGATAGATTTTGTGTAGAAAATATAACAAACACACATATTTATTCTTCAGATAAAATTCATCTGACTATTGAAAGATCAGTCCTTAGACATTTTAATGATGGAAAAGTTTTGTAAGACGCCTTTGACAAAGACCTTGTTATATATAATACAACTACTACAATGTATCTCTGGGTTATACATATGTATAACAAGAGAATAGCTTAGTTTTTCTAGCAAGAAAATGTATTGAAATGATTTTAATTGGTCCTATGGTGGAGATAAAATTATTCCCTTGTACGTCGATTCCCGTTACGTCGACTTTCTAGTTATATAATTTTATTTTTGCTAGAGAAAGCTTACAAATTATTAACAACCTCAGAAGCATGCATAGATTATACTTAGGTTTTCTCGGTTAATTACCTCAACGTCTAGTTAGATAGTACATAGGTTAGTAACGTTTAGTAGTAGTGTTATTTTGTTTTAATTAACCAGCACATTCAAGCTCGTAGCCATATTCTGGGCTGACTATAGATTGCTAAGATCGACACGCTAAGAAGAAAAATCAATCAGGCGACCCATCTGATAGCTATGTTGGCAAAACAGATAGTTAATTTATTACCAACTAGCTTTTGCCCGCGACGTTGTCCGCGTTAAATTTCATCCTCCCCCATTCATCCTCTTAGGGGTGGAATTTCCAAAAAACCTTACTTCGTGGAAAGAACACACCCTCCAAATTTCTTGTCTCTAGGACCAGCGGTTTAGGCTGTGCGTTGATATATCAGTCAGTCAGGATTTTGAATTTTATAATATAGATAACGATGAAATAGATTATTTTTTCAAATAACAGGCATCCAAATGCTCCGAAAAAAAAGCCATGTGGGGACCACCACATATGTATATTATCTGACAACGAAATGCCGATGCCAATCTACGCATATCATAGACATGAAACGCAACACAATCATCGACGCTGGGGGGCTAAAGTATATCAAAGTACATAAATATAATACTGCCATCAGACTTCAAAGGTTCTGCACTCGTTTGTAATGAGAGCACTCTGTGCCATGGCGGTAAATTAAAAATATTTTCAAATTGTAACCCAGTGTTGTGCGATTGTGGTACCGAAAGTTTTAAACGTGATGTATGTTTTAATCGTCTTTGCAGGCTTTTTTCTAAGAGGGTGTCTTTTTTTTGTGTTTTTGAAGGAGTTTATCTTACTTAGCTTGAAACATAATCAGTTCATATAATGTCTTATTATTGAAAGAGTGGTTTCGCACTTTGAACCATACAATCATATTTTGGAACGGTTTTTTTCAGATTAGGAATCGAAACAGATACTTTGAAACTAAGAAGACCAGAAGGGCAATTCCCATAATTAAAGATCTTCAAAATCTATTTGCAATCTCATCTCAGCGACAATCAATGTTAAAAAACTTGCCAAAAATGTATGGAAATTAGAATTAGGTATTTTTGATAGATTGAGACTGAGATCAGACTGAGAACGTTCAAAAAATTTCGAGAATTGCCCCTCTAGTAAATACTACGGAGAAACTGGCTGTCGTAGTATGAGTAAAATTTAAAAAAGCCAAGAAGTATTTTGTTCCTAATCTTCATAAAATGGAATCCATTTAAATATCCTTAGTAATAGGTACAGCAGTGTTATTCTGTAAAAATCTCTCCGTGAAAACTAAGGTGAAGTGAGCTGTCATTCCGTCTGATGTTAGGGATTGCCCCTTTTGATAGCTCACTTTACGCTCACTTCACCTAAGTTATCACGGTGAGATTTTTACAGAATCGATCGGAAAACCACAAGTCGACATCCCTACGCCACCGACTAACATTGTTTTTGGCTCTTTGGGCACACGACCATTTTAATTCACGCTCGACCACGCATTACGAGTATTTTTGTCGGATTACGAGTTACACAAGTATGTTTGTCGTGACGGATTTTTATTTTACCAAAGGCGGTATATAAGCCGCGTTTAATTGCGAAAGTTTATTTTTTCATTTTTATACAGGACTTTTTGGCGGAAAATGTATTAACGTGGGTGCTTTTAATGACTCGGTTAGGTTTTGGGTAATATGAAAATTGCTTTCACGTGTGGCGGTAGGTGCCTACTATATGTACACCAGCTAACGCAGCTTGTGCAAGCAACCTTGCTATACCTACTTCTACCATACAGGGTGTAATGTTAATCACCATTTATCCTCTTAAGGGATCATTGTTCTCATCATTATGAACAACTTTTACTACGGGGCCAAACATGAAATCGTAAAAAAAAATCAGCAGTTCCCTACATTTATGTTCGCATAACTCGTTAAAATTTAGGGAACAGCGGATTTTTTTCGCGATTTCAGGTTTTGTCCCATAGTAAAAGTTGTTCATAATGATGAGTATAATGACCCCTTAAGAGGATAACGGTGATTAAAATTACACCCAGTATACTTTCACAAAGTTAAAAGTCAAGATAAGAAACATTTCATAACGGTGCTACTATTGACTTGAAATTTCAATTTTGCATTGGCATAGGTAAGTACTTACAACGTGGCAATGCCGCCAGCCTTTTGGGCACTTATCCTGTTGACAGCGATGCGGACGTTTTTTTTTTTTTTTGTGATTGTTTTCCCTCTTTTTATATGCGTGTATTAGATTGGAAATTGAGATATCCGTTGAGATACATTTTCTTATATTTCAATTAGAGAATCGAGAATTTAATTGCCAAAGTTTTCATCTAAAATAAGTTTATCAAGTCGCTTTCCAAATAAGAATAAAATTAAGTCAAAATCTAAAACAACACCAAAACTCAGTACCTACTCAAACATAACAACCCACTCTCAAACCTCAGTACATGATGAAAAGCTCTTGAAATCGTCTTAAACTTTCGTTTATCTTAGCTAAAAACGGGCATAATTATAGAAGATTTTCTTTGAAAACCAAATACTCTGTTAAAGTAACTCGAAAATAACAAATGGTGGGTTAAATCCTTCGCACGTGCTTCGTGGGAGTTAATTCCATCGGTTTTTCCAATAAAACTTGGGTAATACAGTTTTGTAGAAGCGGAGCTTTGTGCGGTAGTAATACACGAACTGTTTGTTGTTTGTCAACTGCGTTATTGCATGTTTGAAATTTATGTATTGTAGTGTCTTTGAGAGGATTGTTATTAAGATACTCTTAAATTAGTAGAAGGATATTAGCGTGTTAGCTTATTTGGTTATATTACGAGACAATGGCAATAGAAACAATTAGAAAATTTGCTTAAAACGACTTTGTTAACTGAGGTAGGCCATCAGTCTTTTAGCCTGTAGAAGCAAGAGACACTCGCGATTATGGCTACATAAAATAGGTATAAACACTACTCACTATTAATGCTAGTCCGAAACAGAGAAAGGTACCTTTCTCTTTTTCTGGCTGACTGTAATGGCTGACTGTAAAAATGTTTCTGGCACACAGTCTAACTACTCTATGAAATATAAAAATTGTGAGAAAGACCTAGCTAGACCTACTTCTTTGTTTTTGTTTTAACTGTGAGTCACAAGATCTTCATCTTCGAGGACATTCCAATGTCGATCCCTCCCATGGTCAGGTGTGGCGTGTCATATTTAAGTTTTCTGGTAAGTGACATGGTGCAAGAGGAAATATTTTTTGAAACTTGGTTGGTTGAAGCAAGCAAAGTTGTGGGCCGCAATAAATCTACACTGAAAGAAATAAACAGTAAATATCAATGAAAAATATTGTTCTGAACTGCTTTAAACAGTTTCATATAAGCCTAACGTTCAAAACAGTATTCTTCACTGATTCGAAAACAGTTAGGTAAAGCTTCGGGCAAAATGTTACCGTCATGACAGTTAACTTTAACGTTTTAACTTATAATTTTAACGTATTTTTTTTTTTCAGTAAAGGGTATGTTCAATCATTAAACGTTACTGTTTTATCTTTATTGTTTTGCAAACATTTCTTCTTACTGTACAAAGTCTGAAATCGCTTTAATGTGGTGTGGTAACAAATTATTTTTTTCCCTTTTAACCCTTTCGAACAATCCCGCTGCCATATTTAAGGGTGCGATACAGATCATCAAACTGAACAACTTTCTCCATGGGACTATCATCGCAATCGCAAAAACATTATCAGCTGTTCCATACAAGACAGACAGATAATAATCTCTATTACGATATTGGTCCCTTAGAGTAAGTTGTTCAGATTGATGATCTGTTTTAAACAGACGCCAGCGCATCAAGCTACCCGAAACTGTCTTTCCCAATCAACATTGAACCTTATACTTTAGCGATAAAGCTGAAAATCTATTATAGAAATTTGACAGATTGTAGTAGCTTGATCTGCTGGCGTCAGTACCACACCCTTAAATATGACCACTTTCCGATATACGCTGTATATAAGTACTAGATATTATTTAATAAGACACGTAGTACCTACTAATTATCTTGTCAATCAGATTATTAATCCAATTAGCTAATTAAAACCATGTTGGTAAGGGTCGATAATAATTAATAGTGTGGTGACAAGTTAGTAGACAAGGACATCAATTATGTAATACCTAATGTAAGTAACACCATTCAAAGATGATTAGAAATACTTGTATAACTTTCATTCTTTTTTTAAATCCCTAATGAACCCGCTCTTGACCTCGATCACGCCTGATGGAAAGCGATTGATGAGTTCTATGATGGAGCGAGCGTGCCCAGAAGATGTCTAAGTCACTGGAACTCCCACGCATCGGCGAAACACAGGACTCCGGTGGGAGGGTGCTCGCAAACCAGGCGGGCGTTAGCCCTACCACCGCAAGGGGAGAATTGGCCAGTCAAATAAGGTGTTGGGTGTGATTGTCTAGGATACGCCGAGCGCTCGGTTCGCTTGAGTAACTGACGGAACAAATTGCGCTACATGAGGAGGCTTCTTTATGCATACCTATTATTATCATCATCCCACGGTAGTCCACTGCTGGATATAGGCCCCTCCAATTGCACGCCATTCAGCTCGATTCTCGGCAACTCTCATCCAGCTGCTACCAGCTACCCTGCGAAGATCGTTCGCTCCACCTAGCCTGAGCCTACCTTACGTTTTCCGGTTCAATCTCTCAGAGATATAACAATACTTACGTTAATTCTATTCAAACTTCTGTTTGAAATTAATATTATTTCAAGTTAAACAAATATCAACATTATTTTAATGGCAATTAAATTGATTTCAGAGTGAATGCCACTATTGAAAAAGTTATAAAAACGTTTGAAGTTGTAGCGTAAACTGAACTTTATTGTATAAGATTTAAAGTTATTATTCCATAAACACATATTTGTTTACATTTTTGGCAAATAAATTGCTAGAGAGTCCAGAATTCTGTCGAAATCGTAGAATACCGGTATCACCCATCATTGAATGGTACAAAATTAGTAGATCAAACAAGTGAATAGAGAAATTCAAAAAAGTTGTCACACTATAATGCCGGTGATAATATTTAAGCTACAGTGACGTCACTGAAACGTTATATATATGAAAATAAGTTGGTTTGTTTTCCTAGAGAGCGTTTTTTTTTTTACTTTTAACCCCGCTGCCATTATTTTCATTACAGCCTTCACTTCCTTTTTAATTTATTTTTATTTTTGCATGTTTACATTGTCTTAAAAGGTGATCTCTAATAACATGTTTCGAAATGACATTTGTAATTGAAATAAACATAAATAACTGGTACCATTAAGTGGCGACTATCGCTCTTCTGGGAAACCGTAGGTAACTGAACTATCAATCGATCAACTCGGCCTACCATAGGACTTCGTAGCCCAGTGCTACAAATAAGGTTTCCACATCTACCTATACGTAACTAGCTTTTGCCCGCGGCTGGGAGGTCGGAAATTATACCACAGGAATGTACGACCGGGATAAAGGTATCCTTTATGTTTATCCGGGTTATAAACTATCTGTAGGGATACCAAAACTGTTCAGTCGTTTTTGCGCCAATCCGGAACGTTAAGTTATACTTTATCCGTAAGGTTAGTTTTTAGGTTAGTTTTTAGATTTTTTGCCCATTTGCCGGTGCAAATGGGCAAAAAATCTAAAAACTAACCTAAAATGTTTAATACAAAAGTTCAATAAGTACCTATCTACCTAACCAAAATGTATGAAACAGCAGATTTTTTTTTCGTGATTTCAGAGATGGTCCCATAGTAAAAGTTGTTCAGTTTGGTGGTCTAAAGCACCTCTTAAAGTTTGTAGAGTTATTTTTGAAACAACTTATATTTTTAAGGACTTTGACGTAACACTGACATTAGACACACGTTGAACAAGTGTTAAGTTTTTGTGGTAAGACCTATATTTTCGGCATCAGACTCGTTCTCCTCGTAGCAATTTATTTTTTTTGTTTATTCTATAATGTCAAATTGCTGGGCATAGGCCTCCCCCCAGTCCTTCCAGGAACTCCTTTCCCGCGTCAGCAATTACTTTTTTCAAAAATATTCAAGGTACAGATGGCAGCACATTAAGTTACTACAATCTGTCAAATTTCTTTAATAGATTTTAAACTTTATCGCTAAAGCATTAGGTTCAAAGTTGATAGGGGGAAATTTGACAGTTTCGGGTAGCTTGATGTGCTGGCGTTTGTACAGTTTTGACTTAGTTACTACTATATTATAAAGGGTGGCAGGCCGCAGGAACATTGACGTGCAACCATGGATACAGCTGATTTTTTTTTCGTGATTTTAGAGTTGGTCCCATAGTGAAAGTTGTTCAGTTCGATGGTCTAAAGCACCTCTTAAAGTTTGTAGGATTAATTTTGAAACACTTTATATACTGTAAGCAAATTGTTATTTTAAAGTAAAAACAATATTTAAAAACTTTTCATTAAAGTAAACAATTCTGTTCTACAAAATGACAAGGAAAATACTTGCCAGTTTTCCAGGTATTTAATCCAAACAGGTTAGCAGTAAAGCTAGTTCCCGGTAACAATGTACTTAGCGCTAGAATTCGAGCAACGTTGATGAATTTCGTAATAAATGTTAAATACTCTGGAGCCGGGAATTGCTTCGATTTTACCTGTTTTGTTTGTTTACGGTGAAAGCTTTCATAATTGACGTTTTATAAACAATATTTATACAAAAGGAATGTTTGTTTAGTTTTCTTCGATATAGGTAAGTACAATGTTGAGACAATAATTATGACAGTAAATGAAAACAGTGGCAATACTAACGCGTAAGAGTATTTTGGAACTATCAAATAATAAATCGTAGCATCGAAATTAAGGAAGAGATTTTTTCAAATAAAATATAGATCTAGTAGTGATGGGCCAACTTTGACTAACAATAATCACTAAATTAAAAGTACAATAATCACTAAAGTAAATGTACAATAATCACTAAAGTAATGGACAAAATTGTCAACATTTTTATGCTTGAGTACGAGGCTTTTGACAACATTGTATGTGTATATTTTATGTTTTTTCTTTTTAAACAAATTTTCTTTCTTTCTTTCTTTATTGAATATCTTTGATGGAAATTTTCGTATGCAGACTGGGCACGTCATTAGATAAACGCTGTTTAATTTATTGTTGTATTGTCATTTCCACCTTGTATTTATAGTATACATAGGTGATTTTACGCCTATACGAGTATCATCCGATAAAATGTTACGTATGTAATGTTAATAATTCAGGAGTTATCTTGTTCTTCCCCGAAGAGTCTGTTCTGTTGTAACATACATACACTTAACATCACGCTTATGGCAGAGGCGTATCTACCTACACTACAAGTACACCCACATTATGCAACTTATTTTTAAGGTAGGCCGCGAAATACCTACCTTTTGGCCTTTTGGTCTCCTAAAGGACTTTCTGTTTAATTTTACTTTTTCATATAATTTGTTTTTTATTTTATTTTAGATTGTGTTTAGTTTAGTTTGTGATCTTCCTGTGCGAGTCGCAATAAATAGTTTTTCTTTCTTTCTTTCAAATTGAATGACTATTTCAATTAAATACAAATCAACAGGATTATAATGAACTTAGAGGGTTTTATTGATGATTTGAATGATTATAATTCTGTAAATACATACTTGTTACAGTCGCGAATCATATTTTAATCAGCATACTACCTGACACTGACCTGCAAATTGCAAAAAAAAAAAAACTATGAATTTCGCTGGCAACCTATGCGCATTTTATATGGGGCGAGCCTACTGACATCGATCGGGCACAAAACCACACTACGGGCTATTTCTGAAAAATAGAAAACCCAATATCACTTTGCCCAACCCGGGAATCGAACCTTGGACGTCATGCTCAACAAGTAGCGCTTGCACCATTAGACCAACGGGGCAGGTTGTAAAGGCCTTATCACACTGGCGATTTGCAAGCGAGTCCAAAGCGAGGCGAGTGCGCAGCGAGCTCGCCGCGAATAGTGCCGCATTTTGTACGGCGGGGCGATGCTATTCGCGGCAAGCTCGCTGCGCGCCCGCAGCGTCTTCGCGGTGAATTCGCCGCACGCTCGTTGCTGCTTTGGATTCGCTTGCAAATCACCAGTGTGATAAGGCCATTAGTCTTATGTAATTGCACCATTAACCAAGCACAAATTAAAACTCCGTGCTAGGTACTACAGAAAAAATCCGTCAGGTCGACGCAACATGTTTTTTTCTTCCTTACTTCTCTATTAGTTGTCAAGAGAGGGGCTTATGGCTATGTAATAATAGCCGCACGGGTCGATCGATCAGGTTAAGCTACTCTTTTCGCGGTTGGTCCATGGATGGGTGACCAGACCATCTTTACATACCAAGAGCATACAAGATTGGTTTCTGCACTGAATGCGGATGAAGACATTTTTTTTTAATTTTTAACTCAAAAAAAATATTTATTATATTATTATTTCATTATAATTATACGTATAAATTATATTTTTAAATATTAGGATATAAAAACATATTATTATTTTAAATTAAAACGTTGCCCCACTGTACGAATTACTCTTGTATCGTGGGTGCGTTTACAAACATTTAAACTAACATACACAAACAGCCCGACCCGGAACGACTACCTGTAGGCAATACGAATATTTGTTCCGTCCGAGAATCTAACTCGCGATACGCAGCGCAGCAGTCGATCGCTCAGCCACTGCGCCAACCGTGTCGTATCGCGTGTCGTGTGTTTGCAAATAGTGCAAACAATACTACAAGTCTAAAAGCTTTAAAAAAATGGAAGTTATAAGCGTTTTAAAATAACTGCTAGACAAAGACTCCATTACCATAGAAGTGACGTCACGACTATGTAACTTCATAACTAGCGCCATACATTGTCAGTACCGCGCTTCAAGAACGGGAATAATCCCCACCAAAAACTCTTAAAGCGTGTCGCTTCTCCAAATTACCATTGACTTTACTGATTTTATTCGATTATCTCGTTTTACTACCTATGCCTTTCGTGAAATAACATTATATTTTTTCTTGTGTAGAAATAATAGTGCCAATAACACACATAATAACACACGAACAAAGTGTTTATATCATCATATCAAACTCTAAGAAAGTGGAACGGACTCAAGTAAAGTACAATCAACACTATTCTAAGTTTGAAAATATGTATCACGTAAAAAATTAAGTTAGATTAAAATTGCTTATTAGTCTTATAGGCTAGATTGTAATTAATTATTAAGAACCTAGTTCTTTTTAATAAAGGATGAAAAAAAAAACTTTTTCGAACATCTATACTTATAATAAATCTGTAGAGAGGTCAGTTCTGTACATGAAATATATTTCCAAAATAACTATCAGCGGGTGATTAGTGATCGGTACTGACGCCAAAAATGCAATCAGTAAAATTTTTGTCTGTCTGTCTGTCTGTCTGTATGTTCGTTATAGAAACAAAAACCACTCGACGGATTTCAACGAAACTTGGTACAATTGTTCTTCATAATCCTAGGCAGGTTTTAGTATACTTTTCATCACGCTACGATCAATAGGAGCAGAGCAGTGAAGGGAAATGTTGGGAAAACAGGATTTCTTTTTAGGTGAAGTAGTAATAGGTTAGTAGTAGTTAGTTAGTAGTAGGTAAGTTTTGGTTAATTTATGTTCAGTTTTTTTTAATATTGAGTAGGTAAAAGCGTAGGTACTTTTATTAATTATAGGTATAGGTATTATTAATTATAGTAGTTATAGGTATTTAGTTTTAAGTGAAGTAGGTTTTATTATATAATATTTTATATATTAGACGTAGTTATATATTTTTAGTTATTCAAGCCCTAAGCGGACGCCGGCGTCCGCCCGCTATTGTCTTGAAAAACGCGTTGAATGAGAAATACGCGTTCTCAAGAATCGGCAGAAGAAAGAGCACATCGGTTAAACTCTATGAGAGTTAGTGCCTCAATTTCCGGAAGTCATTATTCCACGCGGACGAAGTCGCTGGCAAAAGCTAGTTTCTAATATTATTCATCATCCCTATTTACCCTCAGGTGAAAAACAATTGAATGGTAAGTGGGTAATATAAAAAAAAAAAACACAACCATCATTATTTTTATTCATAGGTACATAATGTTACATGATTTCTAATAACATTATACCTACTCAAAGTTTAATATTCACATACGCACGTACTTCACAAACCTTGCACACTCACTCATACGTTGTTAGATACATTACGTTCGAACTCCAACTTACTTAGAAACGACTTAGCCTTAACTTTTGTATTATACAAGTATTAAGAACAAAAGCTTTGAATTCGAATACTTTTCCAATTATTTTACTTTGTATCAGCTCGGGTTTTCTTTGTACAGTCGGGGACATCGTTCCAAGGAACTTTTGTATGTATGCAACCAATGTTTCTCATTCTAAGTGAATAAATTGTATTCTGTTTTTGAGATACAAATGTCAAACCATATACAAAGTGTTAAAAAATTAACCCGAAAAACTTTGACCATCGAACTGAATAACTTTCACTATAGGACCAACACTGAAATCACGAAAAAAAATCAGTTGTTTAATACATTTTGGTTTTTTTTTTCGTGATTTCACCAAGCACCGACTATACGAAATTAGGGACCCTAATTCCGTAACACACTATCAATCTCAATCGGAATCACTTTGAAGAATATTACTAATCCATTGCTTCGTATTTTAGAAAAATTAGTCAGCCCAACAACGTGTATAACTCAATGAATGTTGTTGAACTGTCAACATGAAACCCACTGCTACTGACAGCGTGTTACAGAATCACCCCGCAGGTCTAGATTTTGATGAAGACTGAATCTATTTACATAACATTTACTTCGCTGACTGTACTTGGCTGTTCTGACCTACTCAACTCTCTCAAAGAGTTAAGAGCTATCGATAAACTTCGCAGACTATTGTTAAGACTTTATTACGTTATTCCTGGCGCTTTGGGATTTATTTCTTCTCTAAAGGTAATAAAAGATATATTGCCTGCCCTTTATTCGTCACAAGTTAAGCAGGCATCTAATTTACACTTACGTTCAGTTCAATCCATAGTAAACCGCCGTCGACTATCTCTGCTTTGTGTTCATGCTGTCATTAGAATTAATTATCTGTTTGTTTGCACGTGTTTCTGTGACATATAAACCTATTTTTCTTTCTTTCTTTAAAGTCATAGCTCCTTGTGAAAAAAATCATTTGTCGTTATACAGGGTGTCCCTGGAAGTATGGATCAAACCGAATGGGCGTGGGCAAGGTCATTTCCAAACTTTTTGATCCTGAGAATGATTGATGATTGAGAAATATTTTAGGGTTCAAAAGTTGTGACCAATTTTTTTCAATCGATATACGAAAGCATAGTAAAAAAAACTATCAGGGCTGTCTAAAAAACTTAAATTGATAGTTCCTGGTAGTTTTTTTTCAAATTTATTTATTTATTTAATCTTTCCGCACACAAAAAGGTACAAAGGCGGACTTAATGCCTTAGGCATTCTCTACCAGTCAACCAAGGATGGTGCAGAGATGAGATGGCAGGTGTTTAATGATTTTGTTCTTTGAGCACTATGCAAAGTGATCTAAAATAACAAAAGTTGGTCATAACTTTTGAACCGTAAAAAAATTCACCAACATTCTCAGGATCAAAAAGTTTGGAAATGACTTTGCCCACGTCCCTATTTGATTTGATCTATACTTCCAGGGACACCCTGTATAACGACAAATGACTTTTTCACAAGCAGCTATGACTTTACTATTGATTAAACTGAACGTAATGGTAAATTACACACCACCCTGACAGCCTGTATAATAACAGGCACATAACGTTTTATAAGAGCAGTGGTGGCCGGCCAGTGGTAATCACGACTTATAAGTTATAGGTCGTGGGTTCGAAACTTCGAACCCACGCAGGCGCTTTACTTTGTTTAATTTATATCATCACCACTGCTCTCGAAACGGTGAAGTAAAACATCGTGAGGAAACCGGCATGTCCTAGAACCAAAAATTCGAAGACACGTGACATCCAACAACCCGCACTGGGTCCGCGTGGTGGATTAAGGCCCACTTTCGAAGAGAGGAGGCCTATATCCCAGCAGTGAGAACATTATAGGCTGGTTAATTATATATGTACTAGCTGCGCCCCGCGGTTTCACCCGCGTAAGTTTTGATCCCGTGGGAATATCGGGATAAAAAGTATCCTATGTGTTATTTGATATATAAACTATATTACTGTAACGTTTCATCAAAATCCGTTCAGTAGTTTTTGCGTGAAAGAGTAACAAACATCCATCCATCCATCTTCACAAACTTTCGCATTTATAATATTAGTTGGATAGGATATTACTAGGAAGTAGGATAGGATAGCAGGAAGTAGGATAGGATAGTAGGAAGTAGGATAGGAAGTAGGATAGGAAGTAGGATAATATTAGTAGGATGAAACTCCTATCTACATTCTTCATTCCCAATACAAAGAAAAACTATCCTATTTCTATAATCGCGACTAGTCGTACCTACAACAAATGACCCGCTCCATAACTAAGGGCATCTGCAGGCGTATGTATAAATGTAGCAGTGTCTTAGCTCTGGGAACGTTATGGGCCGATTTTAGGTAAGGTTTTATAATCTTAATCTCCGAGGTGAGCCGACGACCTTGCGAAGACCGCAATAATCCGCTAGTTGCGAAAAGTACAGAACCGGTCTTTGGCCAGCTGTGGGCATCTTTCGGGTAAAATTATTATGAAGTTGAGCCACAAACTGCCAGTCCACTTGGTATCATAAGTCTCCATAGGTGGCTTTTTGTAGCAGTAGCCACAATCCATCAGACGGCCGCCGCGTCTGTTTTGGAAAAATTCTGCTACATACTCGCAATACCACGTCATTTGGGTTTCCACAAGCGATAGTTGCAGTCGGTCTTAGAAATCCCTTTGGCAAACTACATTATACATAATATTATTTTAACGACAGTTCAGCAGTACCCACTTTACATCAGACAGGCCGACGTCGGCTTAAGAAAACACGGTCACATTTTGGTGTCCAAATCTCCATAATGTATTCTAATGTAGAGGGGCCCGTGACTAAATAATAACAGCCGCACACGTCAATCGATCAGTTTAAGCTACGCTTGCCGCGGTTGGTCTGTGGATGGGAGACCATCTTTACATACCGAGACCCCTCCGTGCCTCGGAAAGCACGTAACCCTTAAATTGACACAGTGTAGCTGGCTGGACATTAATAAAAAATAAGAGCCGTTGGTCCCGGCTGTCATTCGTGGATCTTTGACAGTCGTTACGGGTATTCAGAAGCCCGAGTCTGACAACCAGTCTTACCAAGGGGTATCGTATTACCCAGTAACTGGGTTGTGGAGGTCAGATAGGCAGTCGCTCCATGTAAAATACTGGTATTCAGCTGCATTCGGTTAGACTGGAAGCCGACCCCAACATAATTGGAAGAAGGCTAGGAAGATGATGGTGATCTCCATAATGTAACT